>JALBCR010002748.1:0-25232 GCA_030710515.1 Abscondita cerata
GTACACTCATGAAATTTAAAACTTGGACACCACAATTTCTGTAAACAAAAGTTTGCACATTGTGAAGCGGGCTTAAGGGTATCATTTACAATTCTAACAGCAGGTAGTCTCAGCAGGGGTTATCTTATAGAAGGACTGTAGAATGAATCATTACACTAAGCACGTTTTAGAAAATAGGTAATTTACGTTGCTTACTTAATTTTTTCTTTAAAGAATATATTTGAAGGTATCGCTAATTAAACACCATAGCTCGATTAATTATCGAATCAAAATTTTGTTTAGGAAATGTTTACAAAATAAAATTAGAAATAATTTTGATTTAAAAAACGTCTACAAGCAATAACTTTTAAATTAAATCAAAAACTAAACATGGTTATTTGGGTTGACTGATTATTACTTATTTTTAAATAAATCTAACCTACTAATTATTGTAAGTTATTAAAAAAATCATTAAACTCTCTATTCATAATATTTAGTCCTTACAAAATGTATATTTTATGACGTTTCATTTTTTCTGTAGTTAATATAAAAAGTGAAAATAAAAACTAAGGCAATTCTTATTGTCAACGTATATATTTAGTTTTTGACAAAATTTATTACATAATTATAATTAAGATACCAAGTTATAGTTTAAAATTAAATGAAAACTTTTTTTTAAATAAAGGTATTACTATATAAATAAATATAAGAAATCAATAATGGGTGTGACCTCCATTATTATTGATACATTCTTGGAGGCGTCTGCTCATTGACGCTATCAAGGTATCAATATAATTAATATTAATCGTTTCCCATGCGGTATCAATGGCTGCAATTAGTGCATTACGGTTTACTGGTATAAAATTTGGCCCTTGTTGTCTTCGGATAACAGCAAGTATTCGAGCCCAAACATTTTCGATAATGTTAAAATCTGGGCTTTTGCTGGCCAGGGTAACAGCTCCAAGTTATTTTCTCGTATCCAATTGCGCACAACCCGCGAAGTATGAATAGGGGCGTTGTCCTTTAACAACAAAAATACATTATGAAAATGTTAATTCAACAGATCCCGAACTATTTTTGGAGAAAGTATAGTGAAATAAGAATACTTACTTGTTGGAAAATATAATCTTCGTCTGGATAAAACACTTCGACTGAAGGTTTCATAATAGTTTCAAAATATCTAAATACGCAGCAGAATCAAGACGTCCATCGATAGCCCAACAAACTCCTGGACCCGCGCGCTAACCCAACCCACACATTCACAGAAAAATAACCACTTCGTTTTTAGGACATATGTGATTATTTTCGTAACGAGTTCCTTCCATTCTAAAAACTTTTAGTGGTCCATCGTTGCGGCTATTGAACGTTTTTCGTCGCTAAAAATCACTCGATTCCAAAATTCCAAGGTTCGTTCACATATCGCCTTGCAAATTCCAGACGACGTCTCATATTTTCGTCACTGAGAACTTCTTTCGCAGCAGCATTATACTTCTTTATTCCCATCTCCTTTAATCTTTTTTGTGCAGTTATACGGCATCCGGGAAAATGTGTATCTGCTATAGCCCTGGAGTATGTAGCAAATGGTTGTTCTGTTACGTAATGAAACAACTCGAGATCTTGAGCACGTGTAGATACTTTAGGTCTACCACTTCCGATGGCTCTTTCCAAAGTGTGTTCAAGATTCCATTTTACTCGGTAATGCCCTACGGTGCTTTTGGTATATCTAACATACGTGAAATTTCACGCACGCTACGGCCCGCCGCTAATTCCGAAACAATCCGCGCTTTCAAATCAGCACCGAGATGAGGTGGCATTTTCACAACACTTGAAATTTTAAACTAAAATGGAATTTACATTTCTTACTTTATTTATTGGTTCACACTACCCCTTCTCAAACAGTAGGTAATTGTTTATTTATTACATACTTCTAATGACCAATGTAACAACCCTTAGAGCAATATGACTCAAAGGAAGTAAATTAAACAAGCAAGGATATTCTATTGTTATTGAAACTTATTCATAAAGTAAAAGCCATTTCCTTATAATGCTAATGGACAGGATTTTCTTTTAAGTATTAAGATTACAATAGAGGACTTATAAACTTTCGAAAATATCTAATTATAAATATTTACACTGCAATTGCGCTTTTCCTTAATAATTTCTTAGCAATAACATACACGTTCTTGGTTTTAAGTTGTCATAAATTTGATATGATATAAATTTGTGTTTCTAATATTACATCACAAACTAATCTTTATTCGCCAAAAATTGTTGCTTAAGTTGTAAAGCTTCGTACACACCTGAACAACAAACCGAGCAACAAACATAACAACGAACCGAAAGTCAAACAGAACGACAAACGATCTTTTATGATTTCCACAATCCGAACAACAAACGGAACGTTTGTGCTGTTCCATAATTATTTTCAGTAGTTTTCAGTTCATATATATTTATTATTGAGAAGAGAAAATTGCGGAAAACAAGAAGATAGTGCCAACCAAATTTTTACGCACAAAGAAGAGTAAAAATTATAATTTACTTCGCTTTTTTTTATTTTGGAAATTTCCCGCCCAAATGATGCTAATAGGGACATCATTTTTTTCTTGCATTCTTAAACACTGATTAATTTAAAACATTTTTCTTCTGTCAACTCCATAATATTACCTAAAACACAACAAACCCACAAAAGGGAGGACAAAAATAAATAATTTAATTCTCCCGCATAAGTTTGTTCGCCGTTTTGTTTAGATTCGTCCAAACCTGCAAACGCATTCGCGCGCATTTTCTTTGATGTCGGAGAAAAAACCGACAAGTTGCGGGAACGCCGCAAACCGTTCGTGGAACAATCAGGACTTGCGAATCTGTTCTAAAATTCGTACGTAGCACCGTCCAAATTAATGTTCCGATTGCCGTTCGGTTCGTTGTTCTGTTTGTTCCTCGGTTTGTTGTTCAGGTGTGTACGAAGCTTTACAATAAGCATATTAATATGAACTATATCTTATGAAAGGAGAGTTATGTAACTATAATTAACGACTTAACGTTACGTTAGTAGATTCCATTTACTATTTACACATATTTTCTTGGAACATTCGATAATTAACTATCGGGATATGATGACCCTATACTTCGCAGGTTGTGCGCAACTGGATACAAGCAAATAACTTGGAGCTGTTACCCTGGCCAGCAAAAAGCCCAGATTTTAACATTATCGAAAATGTTTGGGCTCGAATACTTGCTGTTATCCGAAGACAACAAGGGCCAAATTTTATACCAGTAAACCGTAATGCACTAATTGCAGCCATTGATACCGCATGGGAAACGATTAATATTAATTATATTGATACCTTGATAGCGTCAATGAGCAGACGCCTCCAAGAATGTATCAATAATAATGGAGGTCACACCCATTATTGATTTCTTATATTTATTTATATAGTAATACCTTTATTTAAAAAAAAAGTTTTCATTTAATTTTAAACTATAACTTGGTATCTTAATTATAATTATGTAATAAATTCTTGTCAAAAACTAAATATATACGTTGACAATAAGAATTGCCTTAGTTTTTATTTTCACTTTTATATTAACTACAGAAAAAATGAAACGTCATAAAATATACATTTTGTAAGGACTAAATATTATGAATAGAGAGTTTAATGATTTTTTTAATAACTTACAATAATTAGTAGGTTAGATTTATTTAAAAATAAGTAATAATCAGTCAACCCAAATAACCATGTTTAGTTTTTGATTTAATTTAAAAGTTATTGCTTGTAGACGTTTTTAAATCAAAATTATTTCTAATTTTATTTTGTAAACATTTCCTAAACAAAATTTGATTCGATAATTAATCGAGCTATGGTGTTAATAGCGATACCTTCAATATATTCTTTAAAGAAAAAAATTAAGTAAGCAACGTAAATTACCTATTTTCTAAAACGTGCTTAGTGTAATGATTCATTCTACAGTCCTTCTATAAGATAACCCCTGCTGAGACTACCTGCTGTTAGAATTGTAAATGATACCCTTAAGCCCGCTTCACAATGTGCAAACTTTTGTTTACAGAAATTGTGGTGTCCAAGTTTTAAATTTCATGAATGTACATTAGAAAATTGATACTTGATGTTGTTTACGATGACGCTTGTAAAGTAGTGTCCAAACAAATTCGCTACTTGCAGCGGATTTATTTTCATAGTTTAAAGAGATATTTGCAACTCTGCTGTCTGATTTGTTTCGAGTACGACTTACAATATTCCATAAACATTTTGGTTTGTTTGTAGCTGAGCTAATACACTGTGAATAGTGGAATCGTATTTCGAAATTTAATGTGGCGTGCATTTGTTCTTTTAAAGTTCGGCATTTTTTATTCGATAGATATCTTTAAGTACCGATAAAAATCTTATTTGTTCTAATATTAATTTAATGTCATTAGATATTTTGTACTTTATTTTGTTACGGTTAGAATAGCAATAAACAATCTGTTTACGTAAGGGGAAAGCGGAATTAAAGAACAAGTTAAATTGTTTGTAAAAGTCTCTAAAAGCTTCATCTACATTATTATAATCAGTAACACAAAAACTAAAACACGATTTATATAAGTTTATAAATTCAATGTATGAATTGTTTCTGGACGTCTTGAGTTCCTTATTGTGTACATGTTTATCACAGTAAGGAACAGATACAATTATCAATGATGATCTGAGAAATCCGCATCAAAATTTTCAGTTGTTTTTACTATATTTGGTACATTCGATAATTTATAATCAATACCAGTTTGAGAAACATTTTTTTATATGCTTGAATTCTAGTAAAATCCTTTATTAGGGCATCTAATTTAAAACTATTTATAATAATAATATATGTTTTATTGAGCTGAGTAATATTATAATAATTTTATACAAAATAATAGAAGAAAAAAATAATACACGTATATTATTAAAAGAAAGAACACCTTAAAATAGTTCAACAACTTACATCAGCTTCAATCGGATGTAACCACAAATTGGCAGCAGAAGCAGCCATCTGATATTAAAGGTTACACCCATGATTAATACAAAACATAGATAAAGAAAACTGGCAAAGGGACACTCAACACGATCAGTGCAAGCACTAAAGTTCAGAACACACCATTAATTAAGAATAAAGAGTAACACAAAAAAAATGTACTCAGGTTTATCACTGCAATTGACTGTCAAGAATTGATACTTTTAGTTGTTTTTGAAAACTGCAACAGAACATAGCTTTAAGTTATCAGGCTTTAAGTTATTATAAGACATGCAAATGTCATAAGAGAAAAGATTTTCTAAAAGTTTTAAGATGGAACCTCGCTAAATCAAGTATATCTTTTCTTCTTATGTTTACATTGTGCACGTCGGTTCTAAATGTAATTCTGTTATAGAGGTATGGTGGAGTTTTGGTTAATAATAATTTATGGTAAAAACACATCGCATGAACAAACATTCGCTGTACCATGCTCATCCAACCGGCATGCGAGATATGTTGGCGACGCCTAATGCCATATATAAATCGTAAGCAGCTATTCTGGACTACTTGAATTCTACGTTTATCGGTATAGCTGATACAATTTCTATAAACAACGTCACAATGGTTAAAAATACATAAAATTAGAGAATCGCAAAGTATCTTTTTTGTATATTCATTTAAAATGGAGCGATTGATGTATAACATCTTTAAAGTTGAATAAGATCTTCTTACTAGCGAATTAATATGTTGTGTAAATTTTAAATCTTCATCAATTATAAGACCCAAGTTCTTAACACTGTGTGAAATAGGAATCTGAAAATTATTGATACATAAAAGCAAGGTTCTCAGCAATAACTACGCGGTCTGATTTTCTACCAAAAAGAGTGACTGAACATTTACTAGTATTAATAAAAAGTTGATGTTTTTTAGAAGAGTTGTAAATTTCTTCATTGTACTGATCAGCTTTAATGGTTTTAATAGGTTGAGTATCATTCGCGTATGTGAATATATTACAATGTTGAACACAAGTGAACATGTTAATAGTATAAATGTTGTAAAATATTGGCCCTAGTATCGATCCCTGAGGCACTCCAGAGATAACATTCAACAAACTGGATGAAACATTGGCAAAACAAACCACTTGTTTTCTGCGTGTGTTAATATATTAGAAGCGTATTCTGTTCATAGCTGTCTGAAAAACTGTCAATGTTTAAATTACCACAGCTAAAAATTTGGTACATTTGTCGCAAGTTTCGTTTAATAATAAACACAGTTGATTGAAGAAAGTTTCGATGTGCCCTGCCGGTGATCTGTAAATACATATAATGGCTATTGACTTCGAAAATACTAGACCGCAACATTCAAACGCGAGTTCTACACACAGATTGTCGATAAAGTTTAATTTATTACAATAGTTAACATATTTTTTTCACGAAAATGGCACTTCCGCCGCGTACTTGGTTTTGTCTACAAAACTCTGTAATACGGTTATAATTGTGCAAATTAAATAAATTTAAATTTTAATTTTTGAAATCAATGTTCCGTAAAACAAGCTATATCTACAGAAAGATCTTCAATTAACTCAGTTTGTTAGAAATTCCCTGTACATTAAGGTGTAATATTACCCTATTGTTTGCTCCTATTTGTGAAACATTATTAATTGGAGTTAACCGTCTTTGTGACGGTCTCTCTCAACTTGTCCAGATGTGGAAAAAATTTACCAATAATCACTCCTGAAGGCCACAGATTTGAGTTGTTTATTAATTCAACTTTAGTCGATTCGATATTGATTTTAAAGCTTAAATAAAGTTCGGGATGTTTTGATTTCATTGTAGTACACGTGGCATTTGGTATTTCATTTTTTTCCAAAATTGCAGGAGGGTTTTTTCGGAAAGATCTGGTTGTAGTCTGCTGATATACATATGTTCAACCTTTGGAATTCCTTTTAATTTCTTGGACTGATTCATTTGAACCGGTTATTGAAGGTTTTTTTATTTCGACGCTTTGTTTTTTGGGTAAGCCATTCGTCCTCTTTTTTTAAGCTGCAGTGGTTCCGTATTGTCATTTACAGGTATATCCTTATCAGGTACGACTTATTTTCTATCCGATAAATTGACCTATACTCAGTATACTATTGGCGCAGGTAATAAACCTGTCAGAATTATCGAATCTCCCGTATTGCAGTGGCGTAGGTACCTGATACGTTTGGAAAATCATATTTTAGTAGATAAATATATTATAATAGTAAAATCTACCTTGATATGAATTATTATGTGGTTTCTTTTATTGTTTCAATCCTTACTTTGTAGAATCTATTTTTCATCGGTCCCCGCAAATGAATTGTAATTGTAATAAATGTACTGACGATATCTGCATTACTATTTTATTTTATATTTATGTCATATATTATTTATGTTATTTATTTTATTTGTATAGTAGATCACGTTACAAATTTTACTTCTTACGTATTATATACCATTATTTTGTATCTTGGTATAATACCCACATCTACGGCTATGATTCTCGTTTCGTCAGTACCTGGGCTGATGGCAACGTGTTTGCACAGCAAACTATTGTTCTCAGACCCTAGATGGGTCGATATGCTGCAAGAGCGGCACAATGATCGTATTTTGGTTAGAATTTATTGGTTTTACTTAACCGTAAATACCGCTTTCACAAAAAATAAAGAATTATTTCAAGCAATTATGATTTATTACTCCGCGCCAATAGTATACAGACTTTAAGGTTGTTTATTCTTTATAATATCAGAATATGAACTTCGTTTCGTGTTATCATTTTTGTTTACATTCGTATTTGTATTTTATATCCCTAAATTGAATTAGTTTCAGACTAATAAAGTCGGACAGTTACGATTAATTATTTTTTAAAGAATAAAACAATTGTATTATTCATTGATCTAAAGCCACTTACGAAATATAACTTATTAAAGTTCAAATAAAAGGTGAAACTTGAATAAAATCATAAAATTAATTAAATAAGGTAAATGTTTAATGAATTCACTAGTTAAAAGTACAAAGCAAACATGACTGTATACATGGTGCTTTTTGTAATTTTTCAAATTTCTTAATTTCTGTGTGTGCTGGTGATTTGAAAATTTTCTAAAAAATTTGCCTACCGTTTATTTAACAGGATGAATAAAAGAGGGGTTTAACACCTACAATATTGAGCGAGCGTTTACCAAGTTTGCTATTCACCCACCCCCACACGCCTTTTATATTAGTGGAAGGTTCCTTTTCCGTTTTCGTACATCACGCATACGGATTCGGCATAAATACATCAATAAATTATATAAATTTGTGTTTCCCATTTGGGAATGAATAGAAAACTTTTTTGAGTTCACGTGTTTATTACAGATCCTAAAATATATCCACGAAAACTTCTAATTTTAATTATCACTTTAAAATCTAAATATAGATTTACTCGAAAATGACATCTCTTAATGTAGTACATAAATGTTAAAAGAACGATTTAGCATTGTTCGAATTCTGTTTGCCTGTCGACATATAAATGCGTCAAATCAAATGGTTCAACTTACAAAGAAACAAATTAATTGAATCGATTTCTCGTTCTGAAGGTATTCTTACATAATAATAATTATGAACACAAAAATTGCAAAAGAGTAAATGAATGAATTTCATTGAATTAAACTGCACAGACTAAGTATTACATTCTGTTTAAAAGCAAAATAGTTTTTCCTCTCAAAGTGTAGTTTATAGGTATCTGTGAACGCTCGATGGGAATAGAATTTACTATAGGTATTTATCATTATCTAAAAATTTATTAAGAACGTATATTAATACGATACCTTAAATTGATTATCTTTATTTTCTTTTTAACCCCATTCGGTCCTATAAATACTGTAAAATGCGTGGGCACCAAATTTAATAATGATCTTTGAGAAAAACTCCCTTCTCGTTTAATCCCATTGTTTTCTTTATAATCAAAATCCCTAACACTGCATCTCCATATTCTTAAGTGTGCCAAGCGTTATTATAATACCTTCACTTATTCAATCACAAATAAAAATTATTATAAAAAAAATACAGCGCGACTGTTTGCCACAAAGTCAAAATATTTTCACCTTCAGACAAGATCATTTTTTATAAAAGAATTCAAACAAAAGCGGATTACGCAAATAAGTTCTACTGGCTAAGGCTAAATTGAAAGTCTTTAAATTTTAATACTCTTTTTACATCAAAATCAGCCAATAAATTTTTGTAGGTATATAAAACGAAAAGTTTTTCTTTCTCTTCTTAAATTATATCGATATTGCTCTAAGAAGTAAAAGACATAATTAAATAATTTCCGATGGTTTTTATTAGATTTTTTTTTCTGAACATACTTGTGACAATTATTTTTGTTCTATTGAATGACACTTTAAACAGTTTTGATTATCTTATATCTTATAATATGGGATGTTACGCGACAGTTTTAAACTCAATGTTTTTAATGTCAAAATGACTCCGTTCTTTATCTCTATTGCTTCTTCTATCTTTTTGTCTACCCCCATCTTATCTTTCATCAAATTCTGAACCTGGTTTGTACATCTTTCTTACCTCTATACACTTCTAATCCTTCTATCACCAAATTCTTTCTCTTTTCCTCTTTTCCAAAATTTCTACTTTGCTCTCTAAACTGGCTACTCTTTCTTCTAATTTTTTACATTTATTTTCCAATTTTTCATTCATCTGTTTTATTTCTGACCTTATTTCCATCATTTCTTCATTTGTTTTTCTTGATTTATTTTATTTCTTTCAACACAAGTTTTGTGCTTTTCCACATTCTGAACTTTAAAATTCTTTCCTCATCATTTACTCCTTCTTTTCCGGCGATCTTCCCATTTTTACTTTTTCTGTAGATCTTGAATAGCTCTTCTTCTATGCTTCTTTTCTTCGTATCCGACCCGTACTTTCTGATTCTGACATGTTCACTTGTTTTTCTGCACTTTCTTATTGTCTTCTATATAATCCGTGAAATAAAAGTTTAAACATTTTGTTACAAATTCGCATTTGTATTTCTTATTTCTAAATTTAATTAGTTTCAGACCAATAAAATCCGAACAGTTAAGATAGAAGTCTCCGCATTAATTATTTTTTAATAGAACAAAAAAGTTATTTTATTCATTGATCTAAAGCACTTACTGAAATATAACTTATTGAAGTTCAAATAAAAGATGAAACTTAGAATCAAATCGTAAATTTAATTAAATAAGGTAAATGTGTAATTAATTCACTAGTTAAAGCTATAAAGCAAACATGACTGTATACATGGTGCTTTAAGTAATTTTCAAGTTTGTGTTAGTGATTTGAAAAACTTTTAAAATAATTTGCCAACCGTTTATTTAACAGGATCAATATTAAGCAGCGTTCAGCAGGTTTGCTATTTGATTATCCTATATCTTATAATATGGGGTGTTACGCGACAGTTTTAAAATCAATGATTTTAATACTCTATTTTTTAGTTTCGCTTATGTAAGTCAATAAGGACTACATTTTAAAAATATTTTTAAATGTACAGGGTGCTCCAAAACAATGTGTAATACCAAAGTTGTGTTTTTTTTTAAATGGAACACTCTGTATAAAATTGCATTTTCGAATTCCACTCAAAAATTAAGTTTCACTTTTATAAGAGTTCCCTATACTTAAATACTGAGTATAGAAAAGTTATTTGTAAGGTTTTGTAACGCTTACTTCCCAATTCGGTTAGTTTCGGTAAATAACAAAAGCGGTCGGATCTCGGGCTAAAGATTTGATGACAAAGTTTACTCTCCGTTTGTTCGTCGGGCAGCTACAGTGGAGGTTAAAAATCCCAGTGTTCTGATCGTCTAAAGGAAAGCAGTTCAGGAGTTATAAAGAAAATACAATAAAACTCAAAACTTCTTTATTTAATACGAAACAAGTTAATATTAGTTTCACAGATAAACAGCACCAACCATGCAACCCAAAAGCAGTTGGCGGATTTGACGGTTATAGGGGTGAGGGTTTCGGTAATGTAAGCAGAGCGGTTAATTTAGGGATGAGGGTGACGGTATATAAGCAGAACGGCGGTCTGTTAAGGGATGCGGTAGGTAGTGGGAGTGACTGAGTGGACATACGTAAATGCGCTATGTCAACCCGGGCAATAATTTGAGTAGTGTACTCAAGGCGCGAAAATGCGTCACCCCATATACAATACACGCAGGGGACAAATGGAAAGTGGAGGAATCATAAAGCGGTATTTCTGCATTCTGCTGGTCGGGAGAGAAAAGCCAAAGCGGTATCTTTAGCGGTTAATTTAGAGAAGCAAACTTACTCAGTATTAGCCGCATGACCAGGCGAAACAGGTATCCGTAACCAACTGACTTTTTAACGAAAGAGCTCACTCTTATATAGGGCATAACTTAAGTAGGGCAACTAGCTTACGGGAGGGGACTGCGTGCGCACGAAAGATTAAGCGTGGCGGTATCGAATTTTGTATAACGAGTCGCCCGTTTACCATTAATAATATACAAAATTAATAAACAGCTAAAAACATAACGAAATTGGTCTTATCAAACAATTAATTATTCAAATTAATTTAGTGACGGTGCGTTATTTAAAAATAAAAACACATCGTTACAGTTTAAAAAAAATATCTCATAGTAAAAATAATTACGACAAATTTATTCTTGGGTTTTAATAAAATACTGTTCCTTAGTTTATTTATTGATTGACTAATAAAAATCTTGTTATAGGATGCTTACAATTTATCGTTCAATTAATATAATATTGTCGCTGTAATAATTGGCTTATTTTAAATAAAACATCTGTGTATCTGTGCATACTGCCAATACTTTCTGTTGCATAGACTATCTGTAAGGTATGTTTATCTGTAATGTAATGCAATAAATGCGTATGATGTAGTAATTTACAGCATATTAACTTCAATTAAAAAGTTTACAAAATTTTTTACATCCTGACAACTAAAAGTAATGTCACAATAATTTAACAAAAACTCTTAAATATACATTGTTACGCTTTTGTCCAATGAACGTTGTGCATTTTGCAACATATTATGAGTGACTACCTCAAAATCATTGTTAAATTAACGTTAAAAATATTTCAACAGCTTATAATACATACTCAGTAGTAAGAAACAATTGCAACATTCCGACTATAACACCATCATTAGACGTTTTGACCACGCCGATTTGGCGCCAAGACGTTTTGACGCCAAGACATTTGGGCTGTAGGACTTTCAAATTTTTGACCGTAGATTTTCACGTTGGCTTTGTTACGTTTATCGGATATTAATTTGTATTCACTTTTGATTTCGACAAAAAATAAACAAAATTTATGTGTTTATTGGAAAAAAATTATGTACACATCAAAATAAATAACTGTAGAAAGTTATATGTCTAAAACTTGTATTTGTTGCAGCATCCAAATTAAATTAATTAAAGGACGAAACAGCTGTCTAGTGATTCTCGGTGTTTGCTTGCTATTGTACAACCTCTGGTGAACTTACAACAGGCGATTTGAGATTGTTATATTTGCAAACGCATTAAAACAACATAGTTACCTTAATGCAAATGCATTTTCGTTTGTGTTACGTTACACGAGTCGACACTAGGTGTCGCAATACTTAATATTACTATTTTATATATTTTGTAAACCTACACAGGTTTACGTACGTAAAGAGGTACGTACATGCATGAAATAATTGTGATTCTTTGAATTTCGGTTAATTATAAAGGAAAAGAAGTCTTTTCGTGGAAAGCAAATATAATAAATTGCAACTTTACAAAGATGTTATATTTTTAGATTAAATGAAAGGACATTTCAAAATTGACATTAGATGGAAATGCCTACAATTTGTTATAATGACGGGTGTTCAGAAAAGTTTTTAAATTTCGCATTATAATAAATGTCTTTGTGTTGTAACTTGAGGCAAGAAATAAATATAAAGTACCTCCAAAACGGCGGAGCCAAAAGGTCCTAGACCAATTTTACATTATAATACGGAACAACTACACTTCCAGACCAGTGACCAGATTAAGAAGCTTACCAGGGTGTTAAACGTCACCTGTACCAGAACCCTGAGTTTTCGTTTGAAACATTCGCACTTTTTATAAAAGATCCAGACGTCTTGATATGTTCCTGGCAAAAATTTTTAGTATTACATTGGACGGAAAAAATCGATTTACTCCATACTTAGATTAATTCATCATTAATCTAAAATTACAAATATCTGTAATTCTAACATCGACACAATATATTCAAAAGGTAGAGTTAAGTCCAAAAATTATCAAAAAAACATTAATATACAGCCTGTCCCTGTAGTACGCGGATGTCTGTATTGTCTTTAAGAAGTAAATATATTCAAAATCAGTTTTGATTATTTATTCTTTTAGGTTCCTCAGTGGCTATAATTTAAAAATATTTTCAATTATACAGGGTGTCCCACTTTCATGGACCACTTGTCTACTTTGACATTTTAGATAAAAAAACATATATTTTTTACTGTTTATTCTGAATCTACGTGAAAACTATAGTGACTTTATGTATACGAGTCTTACTCAAAATGATACTTTTCGAAATATCGATTTTAAACATTTAATTGAGTCAATATCAGCTTTTCAGATATTTTAAGTTTTTCAGGATATTATTTTAAATATCAAACTCAAATTTTTGTTCACACGGTAACGTCCATGGTTTAAAAGTTAAAATTGGTCATATAGGGTATAAGAAAAAATGTGAAACTCGAGTAATCGAAAATGATAAATAACTTGATAAAATTAAATAGAACACCCTGTATATTTTTACCAGATTGATGTAAAATTAAATTCACTACAACTTTGTTATGGATGTGTGTCTACTAAAACTTATTAGTTAGCCATGAAACTGTTTTTTTTAATTAAAATACATCTCATCAAAACAAAACAAAAGTACTTGACAACTCGAAATTATAAAATAAGTCGTCAAAATTAGAACAAAATCGCTAGACATATTATTTTAAATATCATGGGATTAATTAAATGTCAAAATACGAGAAGATGTCAACCTTTTGCATATACAAAGTAGCACTTCAGTGCATACTTGGAAAACGTACGTATATGTTTGCGGTTCTACGTGATATGACGTTTGTAAATCCTTTATGAAACAAAGTGATTGTTTTTGTTTACTCTATCTGCAGTTGCTCAGACATTAAAATATACCACAAAATTGGTGACAATAGGGATAAATGGGATAAAACAGGTCCAACTTTGGGACAATTTCGAACTTTTTCTTAATATTACGATATTAAGAAACAATGTATCTGTTGCACTTGAATGATGTTAAATTGTCTTCTTTCAAATCGGTACAGCATTGATGAGCTCACATAAGACATGGTTATACATTCGATTCACACATCATTTTCATTTGTTTTGTGGTGGTTCTCGGCAGTATGAATACAATTGATCATCATATCATAAGCATTTTTCATTGTGTTCATCCAAACTTCCTTCATCAGAACTTGACTACGGTTCTTGACGAACAGTTTTTCCTTTTTCAGCTTTTTTTATTATTAGTAGGATGCAGGTTTCATTTACTGTAATACGTTTTGGTTTTGTCTTCTAGGACTCCTTCTAGTTTGTTTTTATTTGTCTTATTTCCCTTTTAACTTGTACAAACATCTCTAAGTAATTTTAAAAATTCAGAAAAACTAGGGATAATTGACTCTTCAAAAGTGTTTTGGTAATTGACCGGGTTAGAGAGTAATCGGTGTAACATGATCTTGAGCATCCTCCTGTATTACAATTGCCTTATATCACCCAAGTGTTCTTCAACATTATTAGCATCTGGAAACAATTCACTTTTATTTTGTTCCCAGTACTGTTGTCTCAGCTGTAGCAAATTCACCTTCTTCAAAAATGTTGAAGTTTGTTCAATGAATTCCAGATTTTTTCTGAATTCAGATGTGTGTTTGCACAGTTGTCACTGTTTCATAAGCTACAAAAAACAATTTGCACATTTAGAACTGCGTTACTACACGGCCAAGATTATTACGATGCCAGATTTTGTTCTTGGCTGTAATACACGCTAACATCCAACGGTTGAAGACGATTCCGGTGGGAAACATAAACATGACTACACCATTTTTCGTCGACAGTTGGGTGGCATGTCCACCATGTAAGAAAAATACCACTTTGCATCCATCGTAATTGGAGGCACGCTGGTATTGTTCCCAAGGGAACTTCTTCTAAATGTTTTGATTTCATTCGAATAAGTAAAAACCAAAATGGTAAAATATAGTGTTCAGATGCTGAAATCACAGTTCTACTTTCGCGGTTTGTCTCATTAGACTTAGTTTTTAGGAACAATAGTTATTGCAGTCTCATCTACATTATAGATACGATCGGATTGTATTTTATATTTTTGTATACATGCAATAAGATTTATAAATCATTTTGATGCAGATGTTTCATTCTGTTGATTTAGAACTTCTTAAATTTTAAATCTTGGCGACGTTTAAGAAATCCATTTAACCAATCTAAACCTGTAATGCCATTCTTAAAATTGTGGTTCATTTTATTTTGTTAAGCTGACTGGTAAACTAAACTTCAAAGTCCTTTGGTGTCAGACCAAATAATCTATGCTTTCCATCAATTTTGTATTCAACAAGTTTGAATTCTTGAGCATTCGTAAAGGTCTTTTTAAAATTAGAAATTTTTTTTTTTCTAATCAATAACTAATAAATAATCACCAGTCTCTCATTTTACAACAAAGGAATAAACAATGAAGAGTGATAACTTAAAACAATCATCCAAGTTCATTTGCTTCCATGGCTTACCAGATAATAAATAATAACCGGCTTGTCAAGATCTTTAACTTTTAAAATATCATTTGATATATCATTGAAAAGCAGAAAAAAAATAGTAAAAGTTATTTATGAAAATATCCAAATATGACAATTCTGTTTAAAATAAGAAAGTTGCTATCAATATCTCCAGAACCATTGGGATTTAACCCCAATCTCCCGAATGGTAATTCAGCGTGGTAGAGGATTATACCACTTAGGTAAAAGTCTCCGTTGCCATCGTGTATTTGATGAAAACACAAGTTGGAGGGAAATAGTGACATCGATGATCGCAATAAAAAAAATACTGATGAGCCTGCTTTCACCTGATGTCGGTTAAACATTTGGTATTGTTAGTTATTAATACATATTAATTGTTCAAATGCAGATAAGAATGTTTATATATTCTTCCTAGAAATTTTATCTTTCTAAAAATTACATTCCTTTTCATTATAATAATAAATTTTTTTGGAACTAAAATTTAAAACATTTTGCCAAAGCAAAGTCACATGTTACAAATTTTATCTTATACTGTTGCTGCTTTTTCTATATGTAAACTTACTAAATTAATTAATTTTACACTTTAATAATACCTGTTCTCTCGCACCATTTTAAAGCATCTACTGTACGACTACCCGAATAAAAAGAGATAAATTATTTTTTATCTAACTAAATATTCACAAAAATATGACAGTAAATAACCCCTCTTCATTTACGTGCTTACATTTTTCAACCTAATATTTGTAGTTTGTTGTAAACCAAATCCTGTTATTTATGGTTTGTATCGAGTAAATAATCTGGTTTAAGTTTTTATCACAAGAACCTAAATTATTGAATTTACTTAAGTATTCTTGAATGATGAGTTTGTTTTTAACCAATATGTCCCAAAGAACCAACGCTGTTAAGTTTACATAATTTTTTAAATTTTTGGTTGATTAATTGAACACTTTATGTGGATCGAAATTTGGTTTTGATACATTTTTGTCGTAATCATTTTCAGTTTATCAAAAAAATTACAAAATTATTATTAGTTTAATGTTTGAATAATCCGTGTGCGTTCAAACCACATCGAAATGTATAACTAAAATGGATAATAGTATGTTATAAGTCAAATAGTCATAAAAAATACGAACAACTTATTTTCAATCAATTTTGAAAAAAATTTTAAGTAAAAGTCATTATAATATAAACTATAACGACTTTTGTTTCAGAACTTGCGTAATTATTTTAATACACTTAAAGACATTAATAACAATTATAATAACAATAACAATTTTATTCCACATTATATTGGAAAATAGTCGATAGCAAATTGGATAAAAATGGTACAAAAATTACAGATTATAATTCAATAGTTTGCAGTAATCAAGTTTTGGATGTATCGGTAAGTTTTAAAGTGAATAACTATTTTAGTTGCTTTATCTCTATTTAAATGAAGTCTGTTAGAAGTGCATCATTCACCAACTTTAGAATTTTGGAAATTTTATTTCCATAATTAGTAAGTATCTATTAATATGGTAGCATTGCCTGCATATGATATACAAATATTTTATTTTTAAATTTTAATTATTTACAAAAGTAAGAATGAACGTGGATCTAACACAGAAGCCTTTTTAAGAGAATTATATTATTATTGAAAATGATCAACGTTTTGCTCTCTATCGTAAGGGGTATTATTAGAGCAATAAACAAATAAACGTAAGTTCAAGGTCGATAACTAAAAGTTAGGTAATCAACTGTCAACCACAAGTCAGATTCCTAAACTGAAAGAAAGCTGAGTAGTAATTGGAAAATAGCTCTTATATATTGACGAAGAATTGTCACTTTTGTACTGATTGATTTGGAATTGCATGAGAGGGGTGCGGTTAAATATTATTTTTTAATGTGACGCTAATATCTTCATTTTTATTTGAAAGCACTTCCACAAGAAGGTTCTTTCGGTAATAAATTTTGTTCAGATAAATTACGTGTCGATCCATTAGTTGTAAAATTACAGTACAATTTCAATGTAAAATACTTTACCGATATTTCATCATCACATTACATCTTCTTTAGAACCGTGAGATGTTACATCATCAACCAAAGAGGGTTTTCAACTTGTCGATTACCATGCATTTCAATTTATAGAACCATCCGCGTTTGTACATCATGCGACTCCTTCATTCTTGTTTATCTACTGCCCTATATCCAATATGACTTTTGTGGGGGAAGAATTTTCCAATACACTATAGATACAACTGTATTGTAAATTTGAAATGGAAGTGAATCTAATTTGTGTACCTTATTTACCTCTACACGTAGCTATAATGCTTTCCATGGCATATTGAATTTGAATAGATGACCATTTCGTTTTAAAAATTCAATTTTCAAATTCAATTGAATTGAATATGTATATTTTATTAATTGTTTTCCGTCTCTTTCTAAATCTCGCTTGCCAATCTCTTATTATCCCTTTAATTTCCATTTTGCTTTGGGTCATCGCCGACTGCAATTTATAACCCACATTTGTAGGCAAGTATCGCTTTCCTCCAGTTCTCTTGAAAATTATTCCTTTTCCATATCTTGTTAAAAAACTTTCCCATGCCTCCTAATTTTTTCTCTTGTATATTTCTACTGCTTCTCTTATATTCCATCCGTTTACATTTTTTATTTTTTATTGCATCTTCTACTTCCTCCTTTGTTATTTTACCATCTGTTTTGTTTCTAATTACATATTCTTTTCCTCTGCTCCTTCCACTGTTTTCAATTTATTTCTCTGCCTCCCTGTTTTCTTTTTTTTATTCTTCCTATGTTTCTCTTTAACAAAATCATTGCTTTGTTTTTCTATGCAGTGTTTTCTATTACTTCTATTACCTTACGTATTACCTTACCTCATTCCTTTTCCACTATTCTTCTTCTACCTGTTTCTGATATCTTTTTTCTGTTTATATATTTTTCCACACATACTTTTACATCGTTTCTTAATAAAAGTCTCCTTTTAACTTCACGTCGTGATTTTGTCGGGAATGAAGCATTTGCAACCCTTGTTAATACCCTGGTACAATCCAAATTGGAATATGCTTCAATAAGACCTTATAACACTTATCACAAGGTAATGTTAGAAGCCGTGCAGCGATGCTTACTAAAGACTCTATGGTATAGGGTTAACGCAATGTACCCCACTAAGAGCTACCTACATGATGATGATCTTTTGAAAGAGAGTTTTCCATTGCCTCTTTAGATTCACCTAGATCTGTAACACTGGTTGTCCAATTTTTGAAGCTAATCAATGGCTTTGGGGATGATTGCAATACATTGTCTGATCTAAACTTTAATGTTCTACAGAAGATCTTACGAACTCAACCAACACCGTACTAATATCATGTACCACTCGCCTGTTCATCAGATGTGTCAAATCTATAATTCCCTACAAAATAGCACTAACACAGACCTTTTCCATCAGTCATTAAAACATTTTATCAGTTCCATTCGACCACATCTGTATTAAATATCAAATTACGTATTATATCATAATTCTGTAATTTGCCAAAAAAAAATATATTTTCATTTATTCATTTTTGATGTACTATATTTATTTCCGTTAAATATTTTTAGTATACTTTCCATTTATTTTTATTCATTATTATATTATATATTTATTGCTTTAGTCACTAACTTGTTTGTATTGAATTGTATTGTCCCTCTCACAGAAATAGATCACACTGTAGAGTTGGAAAATAAATAATAAACATCTAACGGTTGATGGTCAATTCCTTTCTGTGCCCTACTTTAAAACTTTTTATTTTGTATCATATCTACTCGTTCACGATCACATTGTCTATAAACGACTCCTCCCACCCCACACATACAGAAATTTTTCTTCATTTATTAACACTCCTCTTTTCTCTTATAACTTTTTTTCCTAGTAATTCTGTTATATACTGGGTGAGTCGGGAGGAGCGCACCAAACTCTAGGAGTGTATTATACACGTGAAAATAATGTAAAAAAACTCATATGTTCTTATGCGATTCTCATTTGTTTTCAAGTTATGGCGTAATTAAAAATGTTCATCTAGCTTTCCACTTATTATCTGAATTTTAACATTATCAAAGTATGCCATGTTCGAGGCTCAAAGACATTTGATAATTCTGACGTTTTGATGAACTGTCAGTGTACAGTGAACAGTAACTGAACATTTAATTTCGAATTTATGTGATTGTTAGTGTTGCAAATGCAAGATACTTATTCAAATTTAGAATATGCAAATATGGTGTTTGTTTATGGTTTCTGTAATGGAAATGCTACAGCTGCTGCTGAAGAATATCGTCAACGTTTTCTACACCAAAGACATCTTGATAAAAACGTATTTATTAGAGTTTTTAACAAATTGTGCGAGACTGGTAAGCTTCCCAGTGCAAACATAACATCTGAACGCGCTACTCGACAAGGTTTTGTAGAAGTAGAAAATATTCTACATCTAGTAGAAGAAGATGCAACTACTAGCTCACGGAGAATTGCCACTCAATTGGGAATTCCACAAAAAGTGATAAACACACTCCACGAGCAAGGCTAATATCCTTACCACGTACAGAGAGTACAGCACCTACAACCAGAGGATTACGCTAACCGTATGGAGTTTTGTCGGTGGATAAATAATAATCATCGTGTTGTATCGATTATACTCTTTACGGATAAAGCTACATTTACCAGTGATGGCATTAATAATACTCGTAACTATCATGTATGGTCAGACCAAAATCCTCACGCAACAATCGAAAGCAATTTTCAACATCTGGTTTCTGTGAACGTGTGGTGTGAGTATGGTTGATAGTTATTTAATTGACCCTTTTATTTTGGAGGATCGTCTCACAGGAGACAACTACCTCATTTTTTACAAAATGAATTACAAGGCCTGCTAGAGGATGTTCCTGTAAATATTAGAATGCAGATGTACTATCAGCACGATGGAGCTCTTGCACATGTCGCTCGTCAGGTCAAGCAACATTTGAACGAACGTTTTCAGGGCGTTGGATTGGTCGTGGAGGTCCTATTAATTGTACCTGCAAGATCTCCAGACCTCACACCACTAGATTTTTTTATGGGGCTGGATGAAAAATGAAGTCTACAAAATAGAAGTGGACACACAGGATGCAATTGCGGTCCATATTAAGAAAAACGAAATGAATCGAATTGTGGAGAGCAACAAACGCTCTTCGTAGACGAAGCAGAAAATGTTTAGAAGTCAATAGCGGTATTTTTGGACATTTATTGAAAGAACGCTATGATTAAAAAAATTTTTATGTATATAATTTGTTTATTTGTTAATATTACTAGAAAACAAATGAAAATCGGATAAGAACATATGAGTTTTTACATTATTTTCACTTGTATAATACACTCCTAGAGTTTGGGTGCGCTCTCCCGACTTACCCAGAATTTCTTTCATCTCTATTTTTCTACATTATTTTTTCTTATTTTATCCTGATCCTCTTATATATTTTAAGCGTCTCCATAAATTCCTCCGTTATCCCCTTTCCAATTCGATCTCTCGTATTCGTCTTTGGCGGTTTCTTTGTTTTTTTGGTACGTTTCTTGAATAATTCTCGTCTCTTTAAGCACTACCTTTTCGCTTGCTTTCCGAATACGATCCTTCTAAATTCTTACATATTAATAGTTACTTAACTTTTCAATAAGGATACTGTATTAAAAATTGTCAAAATAAAAGCACTTTTTCCGTTTTTGAATCCTCATTTAAACCGTTTTGCCTTCTCAATCTCTTAAATACGTCTTATTATTTGGAATATTTATGAGGAAGAAGTATTTATTTTATACACATTATATAATAACTTTTTATTTTTCCCAACTATTTTTTAATTCAGATAAGTAATTACTGAGATCACGTGACCAAAATTGTTTTAACAATATCTCCAAAAATATATATCAATAAATAATCAACTACACAAAACAGTTTTGGAAGGAAAATTTTTATTAGTCCTGTAACTTTTATTTGAACTATTTTTTAAAATGTAATTTCTCTTTATCTTCCGTTTTTGAACAAAGTTTCAGTTTTGTAAAAATCTTTCGACTTTTTCTTATACACTGTTAGATCGGTTATTTTATTTTTACAGCAAAAGTTAGCATACTTTTGATACTCGTTTACACATTTATTAGTATCGGAACGATCCTGATGTTTAGTTTTGGGTAAAACTCTTCTTATTATTATTATTTTCCCCTGAAATAATTACTAGTTAGTATGAGTTTAGTATAAGCACAAAATTACTGTAAAACTATAAGACCCTTTATGCTTGGGTAAAAGCTATTTCACTGAAGCTAATTCTTGTTAGAAGTGCTTAACCAACAATCGTCAGGCATGCACATATGTAGTGCTAAATCCTATCGTGGAGTTAATCAACAAATTGAGTGACCTATAAATATAAACTTCCAGTTGTTTTATCGTATGCTAGAATGTATTTAACAACTTTTACTATTGCTGATTTTAATATTTATTAAGTTTTTTTAGTAAATCTTAACATTCATTTACAAATGGTAGAATTTCCATGGCTTTCGCAAGGTATTGAACTTTCATACTCATGTACGTCATATTATATTTGAATACTGAAACTCAAACAGTACCTAAAACGACAAACAAAGAGGTTTTAACCCGAAGTTATAGTTTGTTGCTTCATTTCAAATAATTTTGAAGAATTTTGAGATTGAGAAATTTTAAAATTACCACTAGCGGCAAAATGAATAGTATCAATATTTTTGAGATCTTCACTTAATTTTGAAAAGTCGTTAACGAGTAATGGTGACCTGAATTTTTAATTTATTTATAGACTTTTGTTATAACCAAATTATACTTTGTCACACGCCTTTTAACTTCTTTAACTGTTTTATGATTTATTTCAAATAAGAAAACATATTTACATTTTTTTCTAAAAGGTATTTACGTGACGTATCACTTCTAATAAGTAGAACTTATTAAACCAATGCGACAACTCCCTTTCACTGTAGGAATAACTACTAGACATAAGACTTTTACAGGTTTTAAGTTTCACAAACTTCAATACTCAAGCGCCAACATAAATCCGCTTATCATATAATAGTAAGCAACTCAAATCTGAAAACGTGATGTGTAAATTATTTTTCAATTTACTCAGTTTCTGTCACTTTTCGAATTACTACACCATTCACTTTCTGGTGTAATTGCAAACTAAATTTGTTGTACCTTGTTAAAAAACGACTGCGTTTAGTGTGGAAAAGATTATTATGTGAAAACCTTCACAATTTAATGATCTGAATTTACAAAAAAGTTACTGAACGATCAATTTCTGCGTTTTCGTACCAATTACAGTGGCGCTTTCCTTTTCATATTCAGAAACTTGTCTTATTATCTCTTGTAATCTACTTAAAAGTATTTTAAGGAATGTGGGCTTCATTGAATTTGTTAATTCTTGTTTTGTCTCAACTATAAACATGTAACAGAGGTTGACCTTACTAATTTCATAATTTGTTTTACGCATGCCTACAGGAAACCTTTTACATTTTTCTAAATACCAGAACAAAAAGAACGAGTCCCAGTCATATTTACGTAATTGAAGCTCTCTACTTTTAATCTAAATTTATTAAATAATTTTTGTGTGTAGGTAATTAAAAATAATTTTACCAAAAAGCGTTTTCTTTCTAACATTTTAATATAAGGCAATATACAGAGGGTCTCTTTTTAAAAGGATCCACTTTCAATATCATTTTGAGTAACAGGTTTCTTGAAATATCCAAAACAGGATGGTTTTCTTCCGAAGGACATGTAATACAGTTCATTTAAAAAGTTAGTTGTTATATCTACTCTCCGGAGAGCGGACACGCCCTCTAGAAACTTCATCGTATCATAGATCAGAGTGACACATCGTTGAAAAGTTTCTGTACGATTTCTTTACGTTTAAAAAATATAAATTGAAATAAAGAAACTTTAATGGTAACGATTAATTGAATTTTATATTCAAATTGTCCGCTAGAGTTACCTCCCATATAATAAACGTTGACTGAAAATGGTCTGGAATATGTTGCAGCATAATTAGAGTTATTTGATGATACTCATAAACTTTGAACTTAAGATATCCCTATAAAAACAATCCAGCGGAGTCAGATCAGGTGATTGGAAAGACTATTCCATTGGACCGCTTCTTTCAATTCAACGACTGGGTATGGCAAATCAAGATTTTCACGAAAATGAGTTTTGCATAATGAAGAAGAGCTTATTACAATTAATTACGATAAACCACAACAAAATTATGGTTTTATTCAACTCAGAAATACACTATGTTTTATGTTTTATATAACACGTTGACATTTAACAATTGTTGACAATTGTTATTTCAAAGTTTACAACATTCACCCTCCCCTTCTAAATTGATAAAGTAATTTGTAATGTTAATGCTTATAACGATCTGGTGGTCGACGTTCTCGTACAGGTCGAACACTCAAATAAATCGTAGGTTGTGTTTCAATTGCCGAATGAGGCGTATTAAAAGAGCTTGGTTGATCGTCTTGTAGCACAGGAATGGAAGGATTGTCAATATTTGAGTAGGGTCACTTTCACTATCGACAGGTGGATCTACTGGCGCGGGAGCCAAGTGCCTGTTTGATACTGTGGTCTCTCTTCGATCCTGAGAGACGAACGTAAGAGTACATTGGATTCACCAATGTTATTTCGGCTTCTTCGACTACGGAGTCGTATTTTTGAAATGCGGTTGTGTTTCTTCACCAGTACTGGTCGTGGTTTTAAACCAAGAAAATACAGAGCACTCTGTTAGCAGTCCTTCTAGGATGCGTAAACATCTTTTCGTGGGGAGTAACGTTGATTGCAGTGCATAGTAGGGATCGTATTGCGTGAAAGGGCACTAGAAAAACCTGTTCCCTACTCAGGAGTGCAAGTTGCTTAGAACGAAGAGTTTCATAGTTTTCAGAGAGTTCCATTAAAACGTTCAATTTGGCCGTTACCTTCTGAGATTATGCGGTGATGTATTCAATGATGTAAGAAATTTGAGTTCTTCTGACATAAAACATGATCCCTGTCTGTATGTATATATTGAGGTATACCAAAAGTACAGAACAAGTCATTCAAACAGTGAGATCTTTTGCAAGCATAACAAGGAAAGCGAGAATACTCGTCTATAATGGTCAATATATATCTATTGTGTGTAGCTGACGGAATTGAGCCTTTGAAGTCAATATTTAATCTTTCAAATGGCAAGACTGCTTTAATTAAATGATTATGACATTTCATAAAACGGTTTAATCTCCACACACTACGCAAGGGTGTTATATCGTCAATAGAAATTGCAGCAAATTTTTTACTTGCACTTAATGGAGCATTCTAGTAATACCTGGATGGCAGAGATTGTTGTGTAATTCATATAGTTTATTGTTTTCATTTATGTTTGCACATACTCTGAAAGCGTCTGCGATAATT
>JALBCR010002749.1:0-332910 GCA_030710515.1 Abscondita cerata
CGACGTTACATATTAATCTGGATTTACCAATTATATAAAACCAAACAAAATTTTTTAAATAAAAAATTATGTAATTGAATATAAAATAAGTTAGGTGCAAGAAGACGAATTTAAACGTAGGCGGTGAAATATTCATTTAATATACGGAACGTATTAGCGCCGGCTCTCATCAAAGGGAAATCAGAAATTTCTGTTTCGGACCTTATTGTTTTTAATCAGAACCAAAAAATGAAACTTGTTTTGGCATCAGCAAACTTAGCTGTCGTCGCCCTTGGTCACTTTTTTAAATTTTTGTATTATTAAGAGAAATAAAATTAATAAATTTATCTCTGTTAGTTTACCCAAAAATCGGTAAATAAATTCAGCCCCATCTACTGACTTCTGAATCACATTAAACCGCCTTCCCATTTAGCCGTAACAGTAAATCAATAGATATTTTTAGTTGTATTTTTAAATGTTTTATTGTTATTATTATTATATTCATTAAAACACTTTGTTAGCTGATACAATGAATCTTCTGTGTAAACCCCCATGACAGAGTCTCGTGGAGCACAGCTACAATAGATAACTATTGATGCTTCAGCGACCCAGAGTTAAATTCGGGCGTCGGTCTCTTGTACGAAAACTCCAGAAGAGTTACTAACTATTAAATTGTGTGAGTATTCAGTTTTTTCTCCAAACACAGGCAAAATTTCGACACGTACTAAAAATCAAAGATTTTGAATAAAACAAGTTTTTCAATTAAATGTTTATCTATTTACAATTGAAACTTACAAAATCAGTAAAATGTAAGTAAGTACCTACTTACAAGACACTTAAAATTAATAAATTACCGCATTGTATTCCACAGTATCTCAATTAAAGAAAAAAAATAATTTAAACCGATTTCATCTTTTAGATAAAGAAAAAAATTGACTTAGTTTAACACTGGATATTAATTAAAAATTATGTTTTGCAAGTGAAATAGTACTCCCACTTATTGTTTGTAATAATTTACAGTAAAAAATATAAAGTAATAAATATACCTAAGCATATAATGAGGCACTTAACGATTGAAGTAAAAGAACATAAACACTAATATTATGTACTAATTATATGTACAATATTCACATAGCAACATAGGGGATGGAATGATCTATCGTACAAATTAACCTACTTGTTAACTATTTTTTACAAACGACAAAAGCATTAAGTAAAATGGCATGAAGGTACTTATAAAATAGAATTAGTAATATTTTTAAAATATACCTTTTGCGATTACATAAAATCTCTAAAAAACTACACAATAAATATTTCTCGAGATAGTATAACATAAAATTATATCGTACTTCCCAATCACTGTAATTATGCACACAATTAAAGCTCTATAAGTATGATGCAATTGTATTTTAAGTAAGGTAAAAATTTTGGTCTAATACTTCAACTTCGCGTAAAATTTCTGCTTACTCAATGTGAGCTACCCTGTCATATGTTTAATAAATTACTTGCTATGAATTTTTGTAAGATTGGAGATTCAATTAGATTCACTCCTCAAACCTGATTTTATAAAAGCTCTGTTTTAATAAAATATTTACACTTTTATATCTACGTTAATAATAGGTTCATCCAGATAAAACATCTTCCAATGAAAAGCGTTAGATCTGTGTACATGCAAATTAGCATCAATTATTGCTAAAAATTTGCTATTGTAATTATTCATCAGAGTATATTGTTTTATTTTGGAAATGCTAATATTGGATAATAAACGTACTTCATTGTTACAAAATTTTTTAGCTCATCCCTTCACAATATTTGTATCAAGAAATATGCCTTAGAAATAAAAGGACTTTCTATAAACATTTCACAACCATAAATTCATTTAGTATATTAGTCATAACCGAAAGAAAATTTGAGACAAAAAACTGACGTCATCATTGTAAGCGTTATTACCATTTGAGAAATTAAGTATGGCTTATCACAGCATTATCCTTTTTATTAACAATACAATCTATGCAATTGTTTACACAGCACTGTAACGATAAATACTAACGCAACTGATCTTAAACCTTATCGACAGAGAAGTATGTAAGCATTTAATTGTTTACATATTTGTCGACAAGGATGCTACTTTAGCACGAGCGGCACTAGATATCGTAACACCTTGTTGTTAAAATTATATATTTAAAGAGTTCCGTTTTACAGAAAAAAAATCAGCAACAATTGAAGAAAATGTAAATAAATAATAAACTTTCTTAAATTGTAGGTAGGTAATCTCTCTATTTAAGTACATTGGATCTTGCATTGAGCCTTATAGTGAAACAAATTTTTTTAAATTAATACGTTTGGATATGAATCTACAAAATAAACTATTTTATGAATATTTAATGCAAACGTTATTTATTTAATTAAGTTCGTAAATGCCTACATGTTACAGGGTGGCGCATATTTTTTGTATTGGATCATAACACGATTAAGAAAAAAAATGTAACTTTTAACATTTCTTACGTTTTGTAGAGTACTGAGTGCACATTTTAAAAATATTTTCGATTATAGAGGGTGTTCCAAAAGCCGTGGTAACATAAACTTACATTTTGTTAAATGAAACATACTATATTTTCTTCAAGGTTCCAAAATATCTCATCGAGAGCACTAAAAATATATAGTATGTCAATGTATTGTCTAGGGTATTTTAGAAAATAATATCTGATACAATTTATACTAAAATAATTTACTATAAATTACCTAATTGCCAAACTTTGGGCGGATTGTGCCCTTATAGGTGTTATCCAAACGATATAATCCACCATACTAATTGTGTAAATTCAATGCATTGTAAAATCGCCGAATAACAATAAGTAAAATAAATAGTTGTATATGAAATAACAAAAAAATAAACACAACTTTAGTTAAAATAAATGCATATCATTTTCTATAATATTCCAACAAACTATGTGTTTTAGGTTATTCCTTGACTTACACTGCAAGGTTATGATGTAGGAAAACGTATGTAAAAATGACATTGGCTCATAGTTTCAACTGGACGTTTCTGACTACATTAAGTTGTGTAGTTTTAACACTTGATTTCGATTATATGTAGTCACGTATGTCAGAAAAAAAAGAAAACGTCTGTAAGGAATGTTCTGGCGAGGGCAACGTTTCATACCTCCATCTGGGTGTTTCTTGAAACCCACTGTTGTATTCACACAAATTTCATTTGAAAAAAGAAGCTACTGAGATGCCAAACATTGGCCTACCCAGAACAGAGTTGTTTCTTCAATAACAACGGTACTTTCCTAAATAAAGGTACCAGATGTTTTTTTTTGCTTTGGAAGTATTCGGTTATAATTGAAGCTGTTTATAAGTAACGGAAGGAAGCAAATTGTTTGAGTCTTAATAGCTTTTTTTGCATAGGTCATGTTTTGTATCTCATTACTTAATAAATCGGAGAGAATATTTAATGCAGTCCATTATTTTAAAATAAAAAGTATACAGAATAATAATTTTCAAAATAAAAATACTATTTTAACAAAGGAAATTAACTTTTGTATAAGCTGCAGTTTACTTTAATTTTTTAATAGGATTCTAATTATCAAAAGCAATATTGAAATGTAAAAGGAAAAGTTGATGAGCAATAATAATATAATTTTCGATCGACACACATCAATTGATCTTCATATTTATAAGAATTTTTGTTTGAGTTTCAGTAATTTTCTTAAGAACGTTTCACATCTTATCAAACATTCTTCAAATTTTGGGTTCCGTCAAATAAATTTGATTGTATGAAACATTTTGTTTTTGACGAAATAAAAAAAACTGGCAGAACCAACACTCATCAAATTAATTTGACAAATAATGTGAAACGCGCTTTTTTGTTCAAATTTGCTACTTCGGAAAAACATTTAATATGCACCTGGGCAGTAAAGTTCTTTTCCATGACTCATATGTTTCATTCGTCTCGTCAACGAAAGCACATTCGTCATGAAAAATCCAACTTGAGTGCCTTCATACAAGACAAAGACAAACTGAAATTAATGTACTGCTATGGCGCCATGTTGCATAGTGTCCATTATAAGGGATGCAACACATAAATTCATTTCTAAGAATCACGAATGGGATTCAAAGAATAGTTATTTATGTATCAAGGCACTAAAGTTTGATTTTCATGACGAATATGTTTCAGTTGCAGACGCGATGACCGAGGCAAATAAAACACGTGAATCATGAAAAGGAACTATCGTGGGAGGTACATATTATATTTTTCCCAAATCACAAATTTGAACAAAATCGGATACTTTTTAACGTTCTTTAATGAGTAAATCTAATCAGCCTGTTTTCATTTTGACGACAGATGTTTTGATACATTTCTAAATCGGCAAAAACGTTAACTTAAAAATCGTCGTATAATGAATCACTTTAATGCCCATTTTGTGTACTTTATTGCAGATTTTTTCTGCTTTAGTGACGATTTCGGAAAAATAATGATTAAATAATGTTTTTGCGATGAAGACTTTTCACAGAAACGGTTTCGTCAGCCACCATACTTTTCATTATTATTCGGATACTAATCCACAATTATTTAGTGCAACGACCTAAACTAAATACCTAGCAGATAAGTTGTGTTATAGCACTATACTTTTTTGAAGATTGTCATACTGGAAGGAGCTCTCTTGTTGGAAGTATAGGATATAAAAATCAATCCTTTAAGATGAACGTTTCGCCCCTCAAAGTGGGCTAAGTTCTGTTAAGGAATTTTGGACGATGAATGCTTAACAGAACTTAGTCTTGATTAAGCTCACACTTTGGAGCGCGAAACGTAGACCTGTTCCTCTTAAAGGATTGATTTTTGTATCCTACAACTCCAACCCCGAAGAGTCCATAAACAAGAAACAATTTAGATAATTCAAAGTGCATTGAGCAGAAGGTAGAAATTTTACCATTTATTGTGAATTTTTTTAATGAAAAGTTAATATTGGCTACGTTTTTTTTTGTTTTATTTTGTAATGAAACTTTTTTAAATGTTCGATGTTTAAATTTTTGATGGTTCAATGAATTTGCAAAAGTACTGCGAACTATTATGCACCTATTATACAGGGTCATTGATGGTCGATAGTAGGTTAGACGTTTATGGAAAACGGTGCATAGGAGTATTCTGAAAATTTGGCTATTGCTATAAATAGACACGATGTATCTTTCTAAAATATTTTCATTAACCGATGTTGCCGCTTCTACTCAAAAGTAGTAACAACTTGTTAATTTTAAATGAAACACACTATATATTATTCAATTTTTGGAATCGCAATTTCTAACTGATAATTTTTTCTGAATAGTTCCCTATACCTATCTACACCGGTTTTCGAGATAATAATTATTTTAGGTTATTTTTTTTCAAAATATGATCCCACCAAAATTTAAATTTAGCTGCTATTTGAACCCATATAAGGCTGAAATTTTAGATGCAGTTTGCTAAAGCCTTGTATTTAACAGCTACCTAAATAAATTTATTTTATTTTATACAGGGCGGTTTAAAATTAATGATTTTGACGTGACATACAAAAAGGTCAAAACTTTTTTTTTTATATGAAACACCCTGTATATTACTTAAAATTCTGATAGACAATTAAAATGTCTTCAAATTGATATAGCATAGTGGTATAGCCGAGGGTATAGCTAACTCGTCAACTTTTTGAAATAATCGCAATAATTATTAAAAATCACATAATTTGTATTAGTGAGTCATGGAACGCGATGTGATTTGACAATTGCTCAATTATTCACTTTGACAAACGTCGAAGTTTTGAGATTGTGATTTACTACTTAATAATTGTGAAGTGAATGATTGAGCAAATGTCAAATCACATCGCGTTCCATGACTAACTAATACAAATTATGTGATTTTTAATAATTATTGCGATTATTTCAAAAAGTTGACGAATTTCAGCTTTATATGGGTTCAAATAGCAGCTAAATTTAAATTTTGGTGGGATCATATTTTGAAGAAAAAAATAACCTAAAAATAATTATCTCGAAAACCGGTGTAGATAGGTATAGGGAACTATTCAGAAAAAAATTTCAGTAAAAAATTGTGATTCCAAAAATTGAATAATATATAGGGTGTTTCATTTAAAATGAACAAGTTGTTACTACTTTTGAGTAGAAGCGGCAACACCGCCAAAATGAAAAATTTTAGAAAGATAGATCGTGTCTATTTATGGCAATAGCCAAATTTTCAAATTACTCCTATGCCCCGTTTTCCATAAACGTCTAACCATCGACCATCAATGACCTTGTATTTTAATCCATGTCTACTTAGTTTAAGCAAATAATTTTGTTTAACATCATTCCGAATATTTATTTTGAAGTCTATGTTTTCCCCTATTAATAAAAGATATGGACATATCAGTATTTACGATGGCATATGCTTTATAAAACACAAAATTTTATGTAAAAATTTCAGAAACCCTAATATTTGCACGTAAAATTTAATTAACTTATATACCCTACGTATATTATATCGTTTAATTAATTAAACATATCTTCTAAATAACATTTACAAGCTATATATTGTTTAAAGTTCTCGATGAGATATTTTCGAACTTTGAAGAAAAGATTGTGTGTTTCATTTTGGAACACCCCGTATATGTTTTTGAAATATGCACTCAGTAACATTAATAAATGTAACAAATTTTTTCCCAACTCTGTGATCCTCCAATGTCGGAAGTTTGCGCCACCCTGTATGTAAAATCAGTAGTGTTGCAATTCATTTTCACAGTACTGTATGTATATATTTCTTTAGATAAATTTTAATGAGGTTTTCTTGGCTGCCACACTTAATCACTTTACATCAATACCTAAACAACTAACCATACATTCAAACCAATTATACTTCCATTCCTTAACTAATGTATCACTTATGAATAAATAATTATCTTTGATTCATCGTGTATAATATATAATACAAATCAAACTAGTGATTGAATTTTTTTATACGGCATTAGAATTATCTTTTTTTCCACAAGAAGCAAGTTAATAAAATACATTATTTCAGAAAAATCTTGTAACAAATATTATACAAAACTGCAAATATTACTACAACAACAAATAAGTGAAGGTGCATTGCCAGTTTAAACCATTATAATACTAAAGTCAAACTATATAGTTTTGCAGTTGAAAAAGTACATTTGTACAATTTGTTTTGATTCATTGCTGATTCGAAAATTGTCAATATATGGGGTTTTTCGTATTTTATGTTTTCATAAATGGAAAAACAATTAAAGCTTATTTAAAGGTCTATAACTTCTTTACTAAAACCGAAAAACGTGGTACCAATTAAAATAAATTAAAAGTAATTTGTCCAAAGTTGACTAGAAAGTGATTTGATAAGTTTGAAAGGTGTATGTGTAGTACATGAAGATAAATGAAAAATATTCATTCAATCACTATCAGCATCTCCTTACCAATCTAACATACAACAGTAAAATACTGGTTATAGCATTGCTCCAGAATTATCTTGAAAGTAATCCATGAATGTCATACGATATCACTAGGTTTCGAGTGACCATCGGAACTACTTCGTTCCTTAAAGAACCCCTTTTCAGTTTTACACTCCCTAATTGTAACAGTTTTTAAATTAACAGTAACGTCTGTAATGAATACCTGATCAACGACGGGATTCCTGGCCAGCCAATAGTCTGATCCCGGACTTGTCAATACAGGAGCAATATCACTAACGGCACCGTTATTGTTATTATTATTATTATGTCCATTCACTAAAAATTGTTTTGTATTTACACTATTTACTTTACTTGGGTCTAAACTTGTTTGTTTTTTTTGAGGGCACTCAACCGGATTGTTAACATTTTCATCTGTCCGTTTCTCTTCTTTTTGTTCAGTTTCTAATTTGGGGACAACCTTTACATCTTCAACAACACTTTCGTTTGGCGAAACCACTTCAGAAGGAGGCAACTTTTCCACATTTTCTTGTTTTACTACGTCTGTAACAGCAGCATTGACTTCAACTTTGTGTTCATCTTCAACTTTTTGTACTTGAACTTCTCCTACCATTTACTCGGTTCAAAGGCTGTGGAGATGGTGAGACTGGTGATTTGGGCGAAGCCAACTTAGGAGTTTTTGGTGGAGGTGGGCTGCTACTAGCAGGACTGCTAGTCGTGATGGTAACACCTATTTTACCTGATTCCTTAGACAAAACTTCAGCCTTTCGTTTTGTACCGGCTGCTTCTCGTCTGCTTAATATAGGCCTATCTTCACTGCTGTCACTACTCGCAGAATGTTCACCATCAACTTCAGTTGCAAGTGGAGCAATTTCAGCTGGTACTTCTTGTGTGACCGAAGCACTAGGTCTAGCATTTTCATCTTCAGGTATTGTTGGTGCTTCAGGTTTCGCTACAGGTTTAGGGGGTTTAAGTGGAATTTCATCTTGACTATCTTCGCCACTATTGTGACCTTCATCTTCGGTTTCTACATGCGCGGCCTGTTCTGTATGTTTCTCTTTCTTTTTAGGGCCTCTCTTGTGTGGTGTCGAGTCAGATTTCTGAGAGCGTTCATATAAATCTATTAAACGACCATCTAAAATATTTTCTTCCGGTTCCCAGGTGTTATGTTTTTGACTCCAGCCTTTCCATTTAACCAAGTACTCGACACCACCCTATGATTAATATAATTAATATTATTATCATATACAAGGTGTTTAATTGAATAAAAGCCTTTAAGATACTTGTAACAGAAAACTTTAACAGCCAATATGCGAATTTTATTTGCGGATACACGTCATGCAAATTTCAGTGAGACAAGTTCAGCACCAGAATACTTGTATCTTTTACAATTGGCCATTAAATATGCAATAATTATAATGTGTACTTACTCTTCTAATTCTCTTCTTCATTATCCTTTCGGCGGCATAAACGCGATCGCCTAATTCCATGGTTTTAAAATTATTTGAAGGTTACGAATAAAGACACTTTTCACAGTTTAATAATTTTGTTAAATTTCAATGTTTTTAAATACATAATTACACAAAAGTAAACATAAACTCTTTGCTTCCACTTCCCTTCGTTGACGACATCTTTTTATTTTGTATGCAATTGCGATGTTGTCAAACGTATTTTCTTTTAAAGATCGCTCTCATGGGTCAGAGGTTTTTCCTTACGATTTTTCATATTAGTCATTTTTCAATTTAAACGCTTTAAAGAAAATCACAAACTGCTCATTTTACAGTTTTATAATATACATATTATGTATATTTTAAATGTTTATTCCATCGTTACAGATATAAAAGCCTCAAAATTCTAATTCAAATTTGTAATTGCAAAACAAATGCATAAAGATTGTCGGGTCGCCGTTTAATTAAAAGTAGTAAAATTAAAATTTTTTAAAAACGCTTGGTTGATTGCTTACTTCTCTGAGTAAAAGAAAACGTTTCGTCAAATATAATATATGAAACAAACTTAACATCGCACTAACGTTATCTAAAATGAACGAACATCAATATAAACTAAACGAAATGATAGATTTTAGTTTAAATATCATTAAATAACATTGGGGACGTTAGTGCAAGATTTTGATTTATTTGTTTTAATTGTAAAAATTTTTTTATCTTTATATTATAATATATTTAACGACTATTGATTTTTAACAAATTGTGGTACATTTGATTTAAATTTTCCGTGTCAATTGTATAATTACTGGCATAAATTAATAGCATTTAGATTTTATTTTATTTTAATTGGGAATAATCACGCCCAATAGATGGCGCACCAAAATAACATTTTCACTACTCTATCTCGGGAGCCTACGTCACTTTTGACAGTGGGAAAAACAAATCGCAAATTGAAACCCTTTTTAAGATTAGAACACGGTCGGAAAACTCATATGGAGCATGTCAAACCATAATTGTAGTGTTTCTCCTAACCAGAGGTGGTGCTGTTGTTGATGATACAGAGGATGTTAATGTCATTATTTTAATTTAATGTCATTGTCAATTTAATTTGTAACGTTTTCACACTAAATACTTATATATATTGAATCAAAACCATCTTATTTATTTATTTATTCGTATGGTACATTTTAAATATTGTATTGTAATATAAGTGTAATGTATGGTGCCCCAGAAGATCAGTATAAACCTGTATAGTGTGGTGACGAAACCCTGTGCAATAGTGGATTGGTTCGTCTTGGCAAAAGCATTTGCTTCAAGGTTTAGGAAAACCACTAAAACCCAAACATGCCAACCCTTACCCACCTTAGTATTCACATGTAATAATATTAATTAAGTGTGTAAACAATATAGAAGGTAAATTAGAACATAAAATATAACAGCACAGCCATTGCATGACGACATATAATGGACCGGTTCAAACTCCAGTCACGACAATGACGGAAAAAATGGTAAGTTAAAGAAATAGCAAAACAAAATAATGGAAAAACAGAAAATCAGGACAAGAATACAAAATATTGCTGTACTTCCGATGTCCTTCAGAATCGTAAGCCATAATATAGCTTCATTAATTAAATTATGAATGTTTGGAAACCCTCCTTTAAACTTCGTTAATTGACAATCTTCTACAATAGTGTAACGGTCTCCGGTTTGTTTCCACAGTCACAATTTGGATTAGAAATCGCACCCCATTTAAACAACATAGAGTCGCATTTTGAACGGCCTGTTCTTATGCGGTTTACTTTTGACCAATTTTTTTTTTTATTAAAACTCGGGATTTCTATTGTTGGATCATCAATGAGATGTTTATTGAAAACATCAACTCCAGACCATAGTTTTTTCAGAAAAAGCCGTACTTAAGTAGTCTTGCAACCATATAGGACTTCGAGATTTTAGTCTTTTAGCAGGAGGGTTGTCAATGTCATTCCAAATTGGTAAGTTTTTGTTAAGTTGGCATTTATCCCATTCTCGTTTTAACGCAGCTTTTCTTTAAATGTTTGATGAAGTAATATTACAAAGAACAGGAAGCCAATCGAGGGGAGTAAATTTAATGGTTCCACTAATTATACGCATTGATTATGCTTCTAAGCCTTAACATAACCAGATTTTTCTTTATATTTGTATGTTATCAGTTTCCATGTAAAAATAGAAAATAAAGAAAAATCTCGTTATCTGATTATGCTTGTAAGCCTTAACACGCATAGTGCAATTCAACTGGGCATCTATTTTTTTGTATGACAACTATTCAACCAGACAGGAGCACAATATTCTGCTGTAGAATAAACGAATGCTAATGCAGCTGTACGAAGTGTCTTTACATCTGCTCCCCAAGTTGTTCCAGCTAATTTTTGAATCATATTATTTCTTGTTTTCATTTTTTGTTTGACTTTTTCTAAATGATCTTTGTAAATTAAAAACGTATCTAAAGTTAGTCCCAGATAAACTGGGTTAAAATTATGGTTTAACTTTGTATTATTAAAGATAACATTAAGTTTTCTACTTTTTTCTCTATTGCTCAAATGAAAACAAAAAACCTCTGTCTTTTTAAGATTGGGGCATAATCGCTATTTTTTGAAATAATTTTCCATAATACGCAAATCATCAGATACTTTATTTTCAATTTCGATAAAATCCGAGTTGAAATGAAATTGCCATATCATCGGCGTAGACGAATTTTCGACATTGTAAAGAAGGAAGATCAGAAATATACATTAAAAAGAATAGGTGCAAGAACCGATCCCTGTGGGAGACCATTATTTAAAAATCTACATTTACTTCTTTTATCTCCAACAAAAACTCCAAATTTCCGATTAAACAACATACTCCAGTTTTAAGTTTCTTCTGAAATCCAGCTTCGATATGTGTTGTTATTGCAAATACTTCATCACAACAACTTCTACCGAATCGAAATCCTGCTTGTTCAATTGGTAATTTGTTTTCTATTAACGGATTAATTCTTTGAAAAATCAATCTTTCCAAAACCTTATAAATTACACTTAACAAACTTATTGGACGATAAAGTTGGGCCTGTAGGAGATTTATTTTTCTTTAAAATTGCCACGACTTTACATTTCTTTAAATTTGTTGGTAACTTACCTGTATTATAAATATCATTGAGAAACATAAGTAGGCTCTGGGTGATTCCATGTCAAATCGACAAATATTTTTTTCGGTTTCCACATGACCATCTCAGAAATTTATCAATTTGGTACAGTTGTAGATAAGTATAAAGTAAATACATTCCCAAAATTGGAACTCTTAAAAGTGATTAGTTTTTAAAATAAAAATGTATATAGTTTTTATCAAAATTTGGACTGCATATGAATTTTTTGAGATAATCAAACCAAATTTGTCATTTAAACTAAGTTTTGTACGAGGAATTAAAAAATTCCAACGCCAAGTTTCTAGCACTACTTCCTGATATATCACATACTTGCAGGGCTTTATGAGGGGCCAAAAATACCCATGTGGACATACAGATAAATTCACGGAATTTTTATCAAAAATAGAAGAAAGTATGGGAAATCTTACTATGATATTTTCAAATTGGTATCTCCACAAACAAAATTTGTAATTTACTCGTTTTTTTTAGTAACTTGTGCGCCGTGCACATTTTTTTTTGACTGCAGAAGGTTTGTACGATTGGGTGGTCTCCAACATTGCAAACATTAAATTTGTATATATTTCTGAAGCAAAAGTGTCACAGCACGTTCAAAAATTGCAAGCACGACTAGGATGAGGTGCTAAAACAGTCCAAGAAACAAGAGGGAATCACTGTTTCTCTCCTGTAAACACCTATCAGCTTAGAGTTAGCCGACTGTCAAATGGCCTAGGAACTTCGGATTTTATAGCAATTGTTTATGCAAATACGTTGCTTGCGTGTATGGATATCAATGGTTTCCGGACCTGGTCATTAAGACCCTCCCGGATAATTAGGGAAAATGTACAACACAATTTTACAAAACACAATCACATACTAATATAGGACACACAAGAAATATTCTGCGAATTGGTGTTGAGGGGTTGAGTAAAGACAAATCAGATTTCTTGTCTAATATTTGTTTCAGGAATAAGGTCGATATTTTACTTTTACAGGAAACACTGTGGAGATGAGATTGTTTTGCTATTTCTTTAACCTACTTTTTTTTCCGTCATTGTCGTGACTGGCGCTTGGACCGGTCTATTATGTGTCGTCATGCAATGGTTGCCTTCTATAATGTTTGCACACTTGGTTAATATTATTACATATGAGTGCTGGGGTGGGTGGAGGTTAGCATGTTTAGGTTTTGGTGGTTTTCCTAATTCTTGAAGCAAATGCTTTGCCAAGACGAACTAATCCACAATTGCACATGGTTTTGTCACCACACTGTACAGGTTTATACTGATCTTCTGGGGCACCATACATACACTTACATCACAATACAATATTTGGAATGTACCATACGATTAAATAAATAAATGGTGGCTGGGAATCGTCCTGGAAATTTCAGACGAATTCGATGTCAAAATAAAATTCATGAGCCCTGCAGGTCCAAGCAAGTCATTTCATTGGCCTGAAAGAAACGGCGAATGCTTTGTCCCCATAGCATATTCTACATGTAGTGGAAACACCAAGCACATCCTCTACTGGACGGACTTACAAACTCCTTGATACGACAATTACAGCCATTGTTCAAAAATTAAAAATTTGTTCTTTTAAGTGATTTTAATAATAAAAATGTTTAAATTGAATATAATAATGAATGGTGAAAGTGTCGTCGTTTATATTATTGTTTTTAAAGTTTTTGCTAAACTGATCGACTTTTTTTAAGATAATTCAGTAATTTTTACAGTGAGAAAATGAAACGTTTTTAACAAACTTTGCAAGAAAACAAAAAATTAAATCAAAAAACTTCTGTGCAGTCAATGCCTTGGTGCAATATTGTAGTGTGACTCACAGCATACAATTTCTTCTAATACTACAATTTTACGGTTAAACAAAACAATATTGTATTAATTTTATCCTACATAAAAACATACCTCAACTAAATGCCCAGTGTCTATTTTACCCGGCGATTAATTAGGCCAGGCGTTTCATAGTTTATAGTATAAATATTGCTCATGCATTCTACTAATATTCATTTTTTAGTTCAAATAAAATATGATCGGAAGATTTAATATCATTCGAATGTCATTTTACACTGTAATAGCGTGGCACAGAATTTACTCAAAAAACGAGCAAATTAAATTTTTTTTTGGTGGAAACTAGGTCTGACACAATTTGAAAATATCATGGTAACATTTCCTATACTTTCTTCTATTTTTGATAAAAATTCCGTGGATTTATCTGTATGTCCACATAGGTATTTTTGGCCTCCCATGAAGCCCTGTATGTACGTCATATCTCCGGAAGTATTGGGGCTAGAAACTTGGGGTTGGAATTTTTGAATTCCTAGTACAAAACTTAGTTCAATAACAAATTTGGTTTGATTATCTCTAAAACTGTAAAAGTTATTTACGGAAATGTCAAAAAAATGCATGTGCAGCTTTAATTTTGGTAAAAACAATAAAAATTTTTATTTCAAAAACTAATCACTTTTAAGAGTTCCGAGTTTGGGAAAGTATCTATGTAATACCTATTTACAACTGTGCCAAATTGGGCAATTTTCTGAGATGGTCATATGGAACACCCTCGTCGAGTTGACATAGAATGACCCTACTTCAAAGAGTAATTTCCCAAATTATTCAGAAATTCTGGATGTATTCCATCAAACCCAGCAGCTTTTTTTGATTTGGTTTGGATTTTAATGCATGTTTTAGCTCTTCTACAGTAAAAGGTCTGGATATATCTTCTGAGATAGGTGTAGATTTTCTTTTCTTTTGTAGACACTTTTTCATCTTTGTGATAATCGATTTTTCCACTTTTACTGAGTTTGAAACATGAACCCACCGAGAAGCAATAGAATTTGGAGAAATTTTTGTATTTGTTTTAGAAGATTGATTTGTAGAACCTAATTTATTTAAAAGTGCCCAGCTTTTACGACTTGAATGTACGAAATCCATATTTTCCATTAATGAATTCAATTTCTCTTTTCTTCCGTTATTTAGAGATGACAGTACAGCATTCCCATTTTCTTTATTTGGATTTTCTAGATATGATTGTACAATCTGTTTGTTTCAGTTGACCAACATGGGACACATTCCTGTCGAAATCCACGTGGAATAGATTTTTTTGCTGCACATTTAACAGCATCTACGAATCTAAAATAATTATCAGAAACCGGTGGTATCCAATTTGTATTAGCAAAGGTCTATGTTGACTTCTTGGAAAATCGTTTAATACCATAGTACGTGTTGATTGTAATGGAACCATGTCACGATTCATTGATACTAAACACAGGTTCGGAGTAAAATGTTTTGTTGTCTTTTGTATCGTATACTAAATGTATGTTTTGAAATTCCATCCATGTTTGTAACACGTTATTCCATTGATATCGTTGTCTTTGTAGCCCCATAATGTGTTGTGACAATTAAAGTCACCAACATATACACATGGATGAAGAATAACGACAATAAAAGTTTCTGGCCAAGGTATTGAAGGAGGTTTGTAAATATTCACTACGTGTAAATCCCCTATTTTAGTAGTTATAACGAAAATTCCAGAAATTATACTTTTTGTATGGGTTGTTGTTGTATCAGGCTCTAGTGGGAACAGATCATTTCTTAGTGCAGTCACATATGTTACTATATTGTGGCTTTGCTAAAGCACACAGCTCTATCAAAGGTGTTGTTTGTCTAGATGCCTCAAATAAATAAGTTAAATAATGCTTGATATAATTTATTATGTATAAGTTGTGATGTCTTGAAAAGACAGTTCTTTGAAGAACAATGATTTTAAAAATTTAACAGTTATTCTCTTTAAACATAAAATTAGGAATGGTGTGGAAGAAGTTCTAATATACAATGACCTGTTCAAACCTACCATTTTTTAATTATAATTTTAACTTTCTTGGAGTCAGTAGAACAAGGGGTAGGTAAATTTAACTTCCCTAATTCTCTATTACAATGATTTGATATAACAATTTTGTTTTCTTAAAAAGTTGATATATACTAAATGTTTTAAAATATAGCTTTTGTTTGATGAACCTTTTGCTTCTTCAAAAAAAATATTCTCTAATATTTAAAATAGCTTGTTTTAATAATTTTCAAATCAGATCTTGATATTCTTTGGGGTTTTTCAATAATTCTCAACTTTTGAGTATTAAAACTTCAACAATAATAATAACAATGACTGATCTTAGCAGTTATAAAAAATAAAATAAACAGTGTTGTTAACTGTCTGTTGACCTTAAAAGTCTAGTCATGCATAATTTTCTGATGTTCAAATGATATCTTAGGATTCAACATTAGGCCACAGGTTTATATATCCTTCTGTTGAAAATCGTCCGAGAGGGGTTCAAAATCTGGACTTCATTAAATACTAGGCTACTCATTGAACAAATAGTCATTTCTGGATGTTTTGAGGAACCTTCTGAAACCATGGGTGGGTTTTCTAAGAAGGAGTGCTGGTTCCAAATGTTGGAATTAAAAGTAAGGCCCAGCAGTAAATAGCAGCCAACAACTCCCATCCATAAAAACTTTAAACTTGAACTAGTTCTCACTTATTAAGTAGTTTTCTTCTTTTAGTTCTCAGCTGGATTAGATTTAGTTTAATTAGTGATGCAAATGTTGGTTAGGTTTCTCCATCTAAGTTTTTGTGTCTCCTTCTATTCTGGACAGGAATGTAATAGTAGGATGGCATCCTTCATGGAACCAGGCTTTCGATACTTTAGCAGTTCATTCCTGAGTTATCTCAAAATGGTTAATGTTTGAGAACATGGCGTCCATAATTACTAGTTATTTCATGACATATAGATATGTCGTACTAAATACTGTTCAGTGGTTTTGAAAACGTTTCATATTCAATGACTACTACATTCTCTGTATGTCCATGCTTACAATCTAAGATATCAAATATTTTCAAGCAAACACAGGACTGCAACAATGTGCTGTGAAATCTGCAGAATGAACTTAAGGAACTATTAAAACTAGTTCTGTGAGGTACAAATATAGACTATTATATCAAAAAGTTATACATTGAGCATTATATTCACTCAGTTCATTTATCCTTAATTTCCTTGGACATATGGGATCTAATAGACAGCCAGTTCAATAGTTCATCATTTTTATTTTTTAGACTGTCAGTTTGTTTATAAGGTCAACTTGAACAGTTACCAACAATGAAGTTTGAACAATTTGTACGTAAACGGTTGAGAATTAGCTGAAAAAACCTGAGTATATCTGATTTTGAAAATGCTTTATTTAGTTTTGAGATCAAATCTAGATATTGTGTTAGACAAATGTCAAAGTTCTAGTTGCTGCAATTTTTGAAATTGCTTTCCTCTGTGTCAACTTTTTGAAAAGACAATCAAATATCATTTGGTTTTGCATATTTTCTTCAGTTGTTATAACCCACACTGTTCCATCAGGTCTCAAAGTATTTAATTCTGACTATGGTTTTTTGGTATAATTTATATACATGGTTTAGTGCGAAGAGCTGACTCTTCTATTTCTGAATGTCAATTATTTTAAGTTCTTTCATGTTTCAGACAATGTTCATTGTTAATAACCTGGGATAACAGCTCTCAGCATCTCTACTCAGACAATAATTTACTTTGCTCTTCTGCCTTACCTTCTCACAATGTGTTTATCTGTTGGGGATGTCTTTACAATGTTTGTAAAACTGCCAAATACAGAAGTTTTATGTTTTGCAGAATATAAATGTTTTAAGAGAAATATTGGTTGCCTCTCAAATTAAAACAATTTCAATGTTGGATAATCAGTATAAATAATTAACTGTTCTGTTTAGTTTCGTTCAAAAATAATTAAATGTTCTTTAAATTTTTAACCATAATTAGGTTTTTATCAGAATACTTTGGTTCTGAGTTATTTTCAAATGAGAGGCTGATGAACTGTACTTTTGTAGAAGTTTTACTGGGATCATTTATCTGGAAGATCGCTTCTTATAACTGTTCAATTATGAACAGACATCAATCATAACTTGATTGAACTGTAATTTCTCATTGGTAAAAATAAGTTTTTGTATGTTTAAAACTATTGGTTAAAATTCAAAAGGACAGATTACCTGATTCATCTTTATATAAAGAACTAATAGATGGTTCTATTGTTGGTTTGGCAGGGATATAGTTAGCAGGGTTTTCATTGGGCTTTTCTCACTACACTGTTTGTTCGGATCAGGCAGGCAGCCAGCAAAACAAGTTCAAGGACAACTTGTGGTTCAAACGGCCCTCCTTTAAATTGGCAGTCTCTACAGTTCCATTCTCTGGTTCTTTTTTGGGTTCACAACAGTGGAGATATCTTCCTGAGTTAATGCAGTTGTTAATACTAACAACAAATCCTGTTTGGACAAGTTTTCAGGGCTGTTTTGTGGCAAAGTTTACATTCCATTTTCTGTTTTCGTTTGTATTAAAATAGAATTTGACAAATTTTCTTTTGCCAAAACTGAGGCTTTCTGGCTAATCAGCACAAAATGGCTACTATTTTTTTTAACTTCAAGGCTACTTTCAGGGTACCATGGGTAATAACATACGCTGCAGTTAGGATTCATCAGTTCTGTTTGATTTATCAGTTGGACTTTAATCGCCCTGCAGGGAGCTGAGCAATTCTAATGATTTTTCTTAACAGGTTCAAAGGAGGATTCGCCGCTGCCTGTTTATTATACTCCCACTTTCTTAGACAATGGTGATAAGCAGCTAATGAAACATTATTATTTGAAAGTTTTGAAGTCTCAAAATCTCCACACTTTTATGGGTCTTCCTTACAGCTGGCACTGGCTTCATAAAATGATATGGTATGTGGTACCAACCAGGCCAAATTATTTGCTTTACGTGGCAGTTGATCGGGCCAGCAATCTTTTTCTTGTTTTTGAACAGGTTAACCAAAAACAAAATTTAAAAAATTAACAATACTAAGTTTTAGTTTAAGCAGGTGAAAATTAATGTGAAATGTTAATGATGACGAGGTGTTCAGGCTGTAGGGCCCAGCATGATCCTTCACCCAGGTTTACATGTTGCCTAAACTATTTTCAGTCAAATCAATATGAAACTAAAATAATTTCCATCTCTTGACCTCTAGATCAGTTGCCGGTAAGCACCGTCTCAGACACTGATAGTGATATTCCTGTTTCCATATCAAACTAAAGTATTTATGCCGATTTGTACAGATCAAGGCAGTCTGAAATGTTAGTTGTTCAAAATGACATTTGGTTTGAATGTGTGAAACACTGAAATTTTCTTCATGCGTTACAATAATTATTAATTATGAAATATGTCAATTAATTATATTGTTAGCATTTTATTGTATTTAAGATATTCAATATCAGCCAATCACTTTGAAATCTGTTGCGAATCAACTGTTTAGTTTGCTGGTGTTCCACAGTTCAACCTTGTCTGAGCAATGGCACACATGAGAAAAATGGTTTTACATTTCTCTTATGAAAGTCGTCTGTCTGCCTTCTATTAGTTTCAACAAAAGAACATCCCTTTCTAAGATTAGTTCAGACCTATTATGGGCAAGACAAACATATGATGAAAACAATATTTTACTGATTACTTTTTTTAGTTTTAAGTCATTATTATAAATTCTCGAATGACCTGGCACCTCAATCCAAGATCGGTTACTAATGGGTGCAGCCTTCAAAAGACTGCTTTTAATCTTTGGTTAATAACATTTTAACTTCTTTAGAAGTTCAAATGTCTCCATTTAATTTCTTAATATTTGATTATTTTTCTTAATTTTCTTTCTCATTTAAACAAATTCTTTTCATTAAAACTCTGGTTTTCAGTGCCAGGTGTTATGACTTTTTCTTCAGGACAGACCTTTATGTCTCAATCTAAATAGTTGTGAACTTCAAAAAGAACTGTTGCTTTTAATGTTTGGACAGTAAAAAACCTGTTTAGCGTCTGCCAGTAGTTCAATAGTATATGTCGCTTAAAGACAAAGTAGTTACTCTCCTAAACCTCATTTCCATGATTTCTGACAAGATATTTTTAAAATTAGTTTTACCTGTACAGAAACACACCCAATATAACTTCACTTTGAATATTGAAAAGGAATCATATATATTAAAATCTGTCAAGGTGGCGCCGCCCTGGTGGGTGTCCGTCTCTCCGCACAACCGTTTCTCAAATAGTTTGTTTCGTTTCATTACTGTAACACACAGCTTCAACTTATATGCTTATCGCATTATCAATTTATTGTAACCCTTCGTACTGTACGCGTGCGTAGCATCCTGACTCATCTAATAGCTAGTTATTTAGAGAATGAAGTGAATTATTGAATGAAATAAACGAACTGTAGGTTTTGCGACATCTAGTGTCGACTCGTGTTAGCGATCAGGTATGTAAAAGCAATTTTATAAGTCGATCCTTCGATAATTATAGCCAATATAAGCGTATGAAAAGATTTGGTCTATTGCTAATACTTCTGGAGTTATTGTCAAAAAATTAGCCATGTACTTTACCCTCGTCCCTAACAGTTCTTATAACGTTAAATTAACGAAATCACCATCGGTATTACCAACTTATTTTTAAATTATATACATAATGAAATTTTAAACAAAATATTTATTAAAACAATTGAAATTCAACAATTTTCTTTTTTTATTAATTTTGCAAACAAACATTGTTTTTGATTCTTGATTGCGAAATGTTTTAAAATATATTCTCGAATGATTTTTTTGTTTGTAGTGTTTGCAAAAAAAACTTTCATTTATTCTCGGATAATGTAAAAGTAACATTTCGCAATCTAAAAAAGGAAATATAACAATTTTTCTTATAACGAGTTATTTTGTTTTACCTGATCATTTTAGAAATGTATTTTATTTTTAATTTTTGCTTTAACAATTTGTTTTTCTATACAAAAAAATGAAAACCGATCGGAAATAAACCCTCAAATTTTCAAAATTTTATTAATAGTTATTAAAAGTTTATTTATAATCAATATAGTGATAGTGTATTTACCCACTTTCTGCTGTCACCTCCTATATATTAGATAGGGGACAACAAGGAGAGGATTCTAAAAAAACATATTGCACAGGTCTTCGATCCTTTATAACCAAGATACAGGATTGTATTATTTATTTTATCTTACACCAGCAATTTTGATGCATTTTAGTCACTTATTATTCACTTGTGACTAAAATGTTTAAAAAGGCAAATATTTCTGTGAATATGTAAATAACCTGGACAACGAAATCTGCGCAACCATGATAAAATTAGAAATTACTTTTTCGCAAAAGTAACTCCAATCTGTTACGAGTTGCAAAAACTGCTGGTGTAAGATAAAACGTCGTATATCACACGCGAGAGATGCATTTCTCTCACTTATAATATAATGTACTATTGTCACAGATTACAAACGCTTAATAATCTGTGCTATTGTTTATTTTTATTTATCCATAACTCACGAACCACATTGTGAATTTTCTTTATATTCGCAACATATTATTTTCCTTGTCTGGTAAAGTATCTAATATCGTATAAACATTAATGTTAATCCAGATACGCACTTATAAAAATTCAAAAATTTGTTAACTTTGTGGAAAACTGTTTTCATATTTGAAAAGAGCCCAAAAATCTGAGTTAAAATAGACACTTTTCTAGTTTCCGCATACAATTTTGTTATCACTAATTTGATAATAAATAAATAAAATTTATTGCCGTAGGAAGTTTGAATCATAAATGTTAAATATGTAGTATGAAATGTTCAAAAATTATTGTATAGAATGTTAACAAAATTAATTAGAATTGCGCAAGATTGTAAAGAAGAATTGATCAACATGACAACGTTGCACTATTGTTAAAGGTGACTTCTACACCGGCGCAAAAATTATAACCTATAAATTTAAGGAGCAACATTACACTCGTTTTTAAAAAAAATTATATATTTTTATAATGGCAACTTCACAAAAAAAGCGTGCAGTAAATAGAGAATCCGAAAATGACTCGAATTTTAGTATGGATGAGGTATGTTTCCAACTTGACATTAAATTCTGATTAATTTGTTTGTTTTTATAAAGGAAATACAAGCAGACTTTGAAGGAAGAAACTTAGAAGGACAAGATTTTAACGGAATCAGACAATTATTGAGGCAATTATTTTTAAAAGAGCATGTAGATGTAACTCAACTTAGTGACATGTTAATTGCGCAAGAAGGTGTAGGTAGCGTGCTTAAACAAAGTTGGAATGAAGATGAAGATGATGACGATGATGATGATACCTTGACAGAAGCTTTAGATGTTTTTGGTGTTACCAGCGTTATCAATTTATCATCCCATCAAGTAAGTACTTATAACACTAGTTCTTTATGAAAAGTTTATTTTAGGAAACGCCAGTGGTTCAACAATTGTTCGAATTAATGGAAAGGATTAAGAAAGATAGTGGTGAAGAAATTAAAAGAAAAATAGATCTGATTTTAGAAAAGTCAAAAAAATTGGGTTTGTTAATCAATGAGCGTTTCATAAATTTACCACCGAAAATATCTGATCCTTTATTTACTTCTTTACAAACAGAAATCTCACGAATGGAAAAAAGAGATTCCTCTTACAAGTTTGACTATTTAGTTTTAATTTGTAAGATCTATAAACCTAAAGGGCCAAAATGTAAGTACCAATTTTTTAAGCTTAATGTATGGTGAAAATTTATTTTTTAGCAAGCATTATATTTTCAAATGCGGAAGAGGAAATGTTTGATAAAGAAGCTGAAGTCAGTATAGAGTATAATGTATCTTCACAATGTGACACTGGATTGACAGGTCAATGGGATGATGGTGACAGTGAAATGATCCCATATAGAAGAATCTTATTTATCCAAGGAAGCAAATTTCCTTTAATTGTTCAAAAAATAAAAGCATTTGTATCATAAATTTGCCTTTATTAAAATATGGAAGAATTATTTAAAATAATCTTTAAAAATTTTTTGTTTTAATTAGTTTTTTTTGGATTTTTAAACAAAACACTTCAAGGGAGAATTTGTTGAACAATCTTAGTTATTTTTTCTTAACATTTTCATGGCTTTTGATCTGATAACAGATAATTTAGAAGTTTTTCAGACATATTGTACCGTTTTAAAATAGCTCCTACGAACCACATCAGATTGCACTGCACTACTCGTACAATGTTCTGTACAATCATATTCATAGATCTAGATGTGTAATTACTCTCCGCTTAGTTAAATAATGTAAATCATATCCCAAGATATTGTTTTTGAGTCATTACACTGATATTGATATTGGATCAAAAAATATTTATTATTAAACGTTTAATGAATATTTTGCAAATGTTCTAAAACTGATTATGTCCAAAATCTAATCAGATTGTGTTATAAATGACGCCTATCTATCAAGTTTCATAAAAGCTGGACCTGTGGTTTTCTTGATATCCTATTTACATGACGACGGAAGTGAAAAAAAAAAGGTTGAATACAACAAGTTTCAAATATAAAAAAGTGAAAGGTGTTACAATTTTTTGTTAGGCCACTGCCAGATTAACCGATTTTCACAATAAATGCTGGATCTCAAAAACTAAGCATAATGTGTGGGGAGGGGAATAAAGAAAAAAAGGGACATCAACACAAGGAAAGCGGGGAAATATGGATCAATGAAGAGAAAAATAAAATTTTGTTTTGGAAAATAGCGGTTATAAAAAACAAAGGGCAGGACTGTTGGAAATATATACATGAGTTTAAAATGGTGGGGTTGATTGAAACGTGGATGAAGGAAAAAGAGTGGGAAAGATGGAAAGAAATGGTGTCAGAAGAGTTCGAATGGAAAGTACAAATTGCAGTGAGGGAGGGGAAAAAAAGGGCTGAGGCAGGGCTGTCCATTAAATCCAAGCCCTTTTGCGATATACATACAGGACATGGAGGAAGAAATACGAAGGCATCAAAAGGGAGGAGTAGTGATAGGAAGATAAATGTGACGATATTGGCATGCGCGGATGATTGTTCTAGCAAAAAGCGAACAAGAAATGAAAGGGATATCAGAGGTAGTAAGAAAATAATTGGAAAAAAATAATCTTTATGTAAATGTGGACAAAACAAAAATAATGATTTTTCAAAAAAGAAGAAGAAGATAAAATGGTGGTGGGGAGAGAAGAATTAGAAAACGTAGACGAATGGAGATATTTGGGATATAAAGTTAAGATACGATAACAAAGGACAACAGAGTCATATAAGGGAGCTAGCGAAAAAAGGTAATGGTGTATAGTAGGACAGGTATGGGGAATGGGAGAAAGAGTGTTTAGAAACGATATAGAGAAGAGAAGGTGGATTTTATGATAAATTAATCAGAAGTGTTATGATTTACGGGCAGAAATATGGGATGGAAAAGAGTAGGGAAAAACTTAAGAAAATACAAGAAAAATATGGAAATGGATAATGCGGTTGGACAGGGAGACACCCGGATATATAGTGGAGGAAAAATGAAGATTGAGAAAATAAGCAAAATGTAGCACTCTGCTAACTATATTAAAATTTGACATTAATGTAAAATGGTTGCTCACATTTATTAACGAAATATTTGCTCGATACAAAAAAATATTGTACAAATCTCTTGCGGGAAGATTATTCTAGCTCATGTAGGAAAAGTTCTTCCCCGAACTTGATTCGTAAATAACTATTTTGTACTCATAGCCTAAGATTACTGATTTCCCAGTTATTGTCGATGCATGGGAAGTTCCATTTCCCGCACCGCGGTGTTTTTTAGTTTCCGAGAGTTAGGTAAATTTTTGTTAGGTTGGTATTATTAGTTGTCAACGCAAAGCAAATTGTCAAGCTATCGGCGGGACAGTGCTACCAACTCAAATTTCTTGTAAACACAAAAACTAAGCAGCTGTGAATATATTTATTTATGAATTATTACTACAGTTACTCGTTACAAAAAATAATATGCCTAACTTTTTCGAGAATCCCGAACTCGTTAGATAAATAACTATTTCTGGGATGGAATTGTCATTGACCAATTTTACGCATGCGTACAACAGTGGAATTGCAAAATGGGAGGGAGGTGGCCAATTATTTTAGTTACTACATTGGCAGCAATTAATATCCAATACTCCAATCATACCTTGCTTTTTGTTGTTGTTAACTTGTAACCATCGATTATAAAACTTCCTAACTTAAATAAACAATTTAGGCTTATATCGTTCCGTGTGGTTAGGGATAAGGTTACAAGTTTTGGATGGACAGATATAACAAAAATAGTTCAAATTTTTGCCATTGGCGGGTAAATTAGCTCTGAATAGATTTTGAGGATGATTCCGAATCAAAAGAGCTCTAAACCCATTTTAGTGCATAGTGTAATTTTTTTTTTGAAAAATCAATAGAAATATCTCATTAATGTATTACTTTTGCGTTTTACCTTCAAATTGATATACCATTTACAAAAAAAATGTTCGAATGATGATTTTTCTAAAGCCAGACGTCTATTCAAATGGACTGTATGCATAATGAACAGTGAAATTAGGTAGGCATGAATTGTATTATGTACGCATATATATCAACAGACATGTTTGGTGAAACATGTATTCCGATATCTTCGAATAATAATAATAATACTAATACTATATGAATCAAAGACATACACTTATCTCACAATAGATTTATTTTGAGTGGTACAATTTGAAGCAATATTATAGATGCAAACCAACGTTGCATTTTTCGCAAGTAAAGTCACACTTCTTTCCACATTCTTTGCATCTTCTGTGTGTTTCAGAATAAAGAACAAATGTCTTATGTTGTCAAATCTAACGTCTGAGGTTACTGTGGATATTCGGCCTCTTGCAGGTCTGGTGCCACATTTCTCTAACAAGCTTTGTCCCAAATATCTGTTGTACCTATGTTAATTGATTTACACAATTTGCATCTCTGGGTCTCTGTTTCTTCATTAGCAATCACACATTAGTGACAGTCACATCGAATAAATATGCGAAAATGGGTCAATACCACTTTCGTTGCCGAATCCTCGCCCTGCTACTAATTTTGTACACTCCTCCCATGCTGTTGTTATAAATAGAAATCATTTCGAGTTGATCACTCAACTTCTTTGATTTCGTTTCTCTGCACCACCGAGATGTTTTGACAATTTTATTATCTGAATAATTAGATGCCACGGAAAGGAGTTGTCCGTATGCATTCGATTTTATTTAATCGTATATGGTACATTTTAAATACTGTATTGTGATGTAAGTGTTATGTATGGTGCCCCAGAAGATCAGTATAAACCTGTACAGTGTGGTGACATTCCATTGAACATTTTCACTTGCAATGAACTTATATGCTCCTCTTTTTTCTTTGTTCCATGAGTTTTTATCGGGAAAAGGACACTTCTCTCTCTTATTTTCTCGAATGGTACCCGCTGCACATATATTCAAATTCAACAGATGAGTAAGTAATGGTAATCCAGTGAAGTAATTGTCAAAGAACATTTTATATTCCACATGTTCGCTTTTCTAAAAAGTGAGAGAACAATATCTCATCCTAATCCAAATTGATGCACATTTCCTGTTTTTCCTGTTTATATATCAAAACATACACAATAATACACACTCTACTGGTGCATAATGCCCAATTCTTGAAGCCGAATCCTGATCGGTTTCCCTTTTATACTCGAATATTGCTCGTATATTTATATAATTTGTCATGCTATCAATCGAGCATTATCGCTATAAAATGTAAATGTTGCAATATTGTTTCGAACTTGTTTAGTCTCTTGCTATTGCATAATAATTTGGGCACATCATCACAACTTCACCAATACATTTGTTTATTAGGATATTTTGAATATCCTGAAAATAACATTGTCCTAAAAATAACTTACAGTTAATCGGAGGATAGATTCAAATTTACATTTTTTGATGAGCATATATGCTTGACTGCTGTGTCACAATTTCAGACATTAATTCCAAAAATATTGAAACATTCTAGCGGTGTCTCTGATGCAGAACACACAGCTGACGGTTGTCTAAGAACACAACCTAAATTCAATTTATAGGTAGGTACGTTGTCCAACCATTTTGGGATCAGTTTCTGACGTTTTAGTGGAAGAAGACTGAATTCGTGAATAAGTTCTGTGTGTCTGACGTAGAAGGAGGTTCGAAGCAATACTGTTTTGTAATAGTATTTTCTTACAATGAATATGGGAATATTGTTCATCATCTTTATCAAAATCGGAATCACTATACCGTGCCTCGCATGATTGGTTCAGAATACCCCTAAAAAAGGGATTTGGATTAGCATTTCAGTTTCTTCAGACTTTTCATCTGGAGGAATCAGATACACACTACTTGTATTGGCTGATTATCATGTTCATCTTCTTCTAGAGGCGATAGCCGAGGCCAATAAAACATGTGAGTCATGAAAAAGAATTTTAGTGCCGAGGTACATATTAAATTTTTTCCGAAATCCTAAAATTTGAACAAAATCTGAAAATTTTATAACGTTCTTTAAGTAGCAAATGTAACCAGCTGTTTTCTTTTTACGTCAAATGTTTCCACCGCGCATGGGCGATTCTAAAATTTACATACATTTTACACATCATACCGGCGAAAATGTGAACTTAAAAATCGTCGTGTTTACTTTAGTGCCGATTTTATTTACTTTACTGCCGACTTTTTATGTACTTTAGTAACGATTTCGGAAAAAACTAAGTAAGTGTAATGTTATAAAGTAAACCTTCATATATTTTCTAATTCTTCCAATATTATTGCAAACATATTCATTTTATGCATTTTTCTTTATATAAAAGTGATAATTTACACAACATTCTGTTTGAACTTTTTTATTCGATAAATAATTACAGAGATATGGTAATCACGTTACAGTAATTATAAAATATCAATTATACAATAAAAGTTATGGAAAAAAGTTGTTGGAAATGTTTATGTCTATCACTTTCATTTGAAATATTTTTTTAAAATGCAATTTTTTTTACTTTTTCAAACAAAATTTGTTTGTTTAAATTAAATTAAATTAAAGTCAAGGAATATTCCGAAGTAAATAAGAATGAATGGAGGGTGTTAAATAATTTACATTTAAATTTAGTCCGCTATTAATGGTAAAAGATAGGAAAATGAAGTAGGGATTATCTGTTTTTTTTTTATATTTCTTTAACATACTATTTCTTTCGTCCTTGTCGTGACTGGCGCTTGGACCGGTTCATTATATGTCGTCATGCAATGGCTGTGATGTTATACTTTATGTTCTTATTTACCTTCTATAATGTTTACACGGGGCCTGATCACAACGCCCAATTTTTACAACGCCTAACTCAAGAATCGATCATAACTCCCAACTTGTGTACGTTGTCAGAACTCCGAACTATTGTCATAACACCCAACTTTGTCATAACTCCCAACCAGTGTATATCACAACGTCTGCATTTATAGCAGTTGGTAACCTTGCCTTTCACCCATAACTTGGTTTGTTAATAACATTACATGTTTTTATGTGATTGGGGTAAACGGTGTTGTTGGTAGATGTCATCGGGGGTGAACGATGTTGGTTGGTAGGTTACAGTTATTACAATTTTCTTCCTAACATAATTATATGTTTTAATCTAATTTGGGGTAAACGGTGTTGGTTGGTAGGTGTGATCGAGGGTAAACTGTGTTGGTTTGTAAGTTACAGTTATTAATATATATATTTTTTAAAATTACATGTTTTTATGTGATTAGAGTGTTGTGACCAGGAGGTGTTATGAACAAACTAAGTTATGGGTGAAGAGCAAGGTTGCCAAACTGCTATAAATGTAGGCGTTGTGATATACACTGGTGGGAGTTATGACAAAGTTGGGAGTTATGAAAAAGAAACGTAGTTGTGAGTTGTGAATATAGTTGGCAGTTGTGACAACATGCACAACAAGTTGGGAGATATGATCAATTTTGAAGTTGGGCGTTATGAAAATTGGGAGTTGTGATATGAACCCGTTTACACACTTAATTAATACTATTACATATGAATACTAAGGTGGGTAAAAGTTGGCATGTTTAGGGTTTAGTGGTTTTCCTAAACCTTGAAGCAAATGGTTTGCCAAGACAAACCAATCCACAATTGCACAAGGTTTCGTCACTACAGTATACAGGTTTATACTGATCTTCTGAGGCACCTTACATAACACTTACATCACAATACAATATTTAAAATGTACCATACGAATAAATAAATAAATAAATAAGGTTTTTCAAAAAGACTTAGTCCGTAGTCATTAGTGATTATTTCAAATCTTCACATTCCGGACTTTCAGTAAATTGATTATTTTTCCCTATGATGTAAAAACACTAAAAAGAGTACAATAACAGGAAACAAAAAACGTGTAATAATTTTTTTATTAATTACTGTTGACATTTTAGTTAGCTGCTTACAACACGCAAAAACTTGATTGATTGATTCTGTCTAGAGAACAAACAGAGTAGTCGTAACGTAATTTTTCATCCTGTCTCTAATGTTCCATGTTTCTCATTTTGTATTCTTCCGTACAATCTTCGCATAACCCAAAGTGCTTACACGGAAACAACACACTGTTAACAACAGAAAAACACCAAAAAAACTGCACCAAAAACTGTACTCGGACACGTGTTTCAATAGCTAAGCTATCATCATCAGCGATACCTTGTGATCATGGAGGCTGTTATGATCAACTTGTAAAGTTTACCGTTGTGATCACGGTGGCCGTTATGAATAGCTTCTAAGGTGGCCGTTCTAATAAGGTGGCCGTTCTGATCTGGTTGCCGTTCTGATCAAGGTGGCCGTTCTGATCAGGGTGGCCGTTCTGATCAGGGTGGCCGTTCTAATCAGAGTGGCCGTTGTGATCATTGTTGTATTAAGTTTTCCACTACTCGCATCGGTGGGCTTGTGATCAAGGTACCCATTATGATAATGAGGACGAGTGGATGTTATGATCACCATGATCGTTATGATCAACTTGTAAAGTTGGCCGTTGTGATCAAGGTGGCCGCTATGACCAACTGAAAGAGTGGCCGTTGTGAACAAGTTGGCTGTTATGATCAAATATTAGTGGCCGTTGTGATCAAGGTGGCCGGTATGAAATAGCAAAAAACCTCGGAAAAATTGTGATACGGTCGGATTTTTTGCGTACGACTAGATGTTGCCATTCTTAACATTGTGTTAAAAATCCCTAAGGATCTAACTTCTGCTAAATTTTTATGTGGTGTCAAAGAGGAGGAAAATCTTTTTTTTTTGTACATATCTCTCAAACTACGGGGTTTTCGAAAAGAATAGATCGTTGACAACTTTTGACGCAATTTTTTATTACAATTACCCACCCTTATACAACAATTGAGTCTTGCAGAAGTGTTTTGGGGTAAGTTTAAAGAGTAAACACAAGGTTCTTTCGTTTAGGGGGCTAATTTGTAAACTGCAACTTTTTTTAAATCTAAGCCACATACGTGTAGCAAAAAATGCTTTCAAGCAATCGAGTGTATAAATTTGAATTTTTCTAACGATCATTAGACACTTTTGTTATATTAGCTGGTATCTGTATAAAGAACAAAAAACTGATATTGCTCTTCTTTGACACCACCTATAAAAATTTAGAAGAGGGCGGATTGTTGGGGACTTTTGACACAATGTACGAGGATATATTGAAATACATTTATTACAGCGAACCTGCAACGTCTCTAGACCTTTCAAAAAAAATGTTTCTTCTTGCTCTGCAAACCAGACCTCCACAGCTTCTATTACCTCCTTGTTGGAAGAAAATGTACGACCTTTTAAACTTTTTTTTAGTTGAGGAAAGAGGTGATAGTCGGACGGAGCCAAATCGGGTAAATAAGGGGGGTGTTCTAGTAATTCAAACCCTAAATCACGAATTTTTTCATGGCAACATGAGATTTGTGTGCAGGGGCGTTGTCCTGCAAAAACAAAACACCTTTGGATAGCTTTCCGCGTCTTTTCTCTTTAATATTTTCCCGTAGAGTGGTCAGTAATGTCGAATAGTAATCTCCAGTTATTGTTCTACCCTTATCCAAAAAATCAATCATGATTACTCCATGGCAATCCCAAAAAACTGAAGCAAGAACTTTTCCAGCAGATTTTTGGACACGAAACTTCTTAGGTCTTGGAGAACCAGAGTGTCGCCATTCCATCGATTGTTGCTTTGTTTCTGGATCGTAGAAATGTACCCAAGTCTCATCCATAGTAACAATTCGGTTTAAGAAGTCTACATCGTTTTCAAATCGAGCACAGATCGAACGCGATGCTTCTACCCTTGCACGCTTTTGGTCAACATTCAAACATTTGGGGATCCATTTTGCAGCAATTTTCTCATGTCCAAATTGACGTGAACCATATGATGAACGCGTTCGTATGAAATATTCAGTGCTTCAGATATCCGTTTTAGCCCAATTCGACGGTCTGATAAAATCATGTCATGCCTTCCCGATCGGTCATCATCTTCAATGAAAAATTTACCTCTTTTGAAGCTTGCATTCCAATTTTGACGGTCGCATACGAAGGACATTGATCACCAAGGGTATTAAGCATATCTTCGTAAATCTGCTTACCTCTTAACCCTTTTAAATACAGGTACTTGATGATGGCTCGATACTCCAATTTTTCGATTTTCACAATTTCGGTGGACATCTTTTTCATTTAATTTATTGCGTGACTCTGGTTTACTTTTTTGACGTCAAACTTTACACTGACACTTCTAATAAGTTATTGTTCGTTGCTATGGTAACGCAATATTTTGTTTATGCAAGGAACTGGTCTAGGCTAACTAGATATCAATACATCCTCGTATATATAATACCAAGTTGTATGCAAAAATCCAGTCGTATCGTAATTTTTCCGAGGTTTCTTCATATTTTTGTCTAAATTGACTGGGTTAAATTCCCCATCTTATTTATAAGATATGGAGTAATTGTAAACACAAGTCAACATCTTCCTACTGTCCGAGGGTTCCAGTTTTCTCTACAATTTTGCAAAACTAGTACGCTTCCATGGGAAACTAAAACATCAAATTTTCAGAAAGTCGATATTTATCATCCAAATCATGAATTGTATTTTGCTGCTACATGTACTAAAATCACAATTACACGAAATTTCAAATTAATTTCAAAATTTAAACACCTAGGTACTTGGTTTTTGACAAAAATTGAGGTTCATATATTAAAAACTAAAACAATTTTATTAAAAGTATTTACTTATACTTATATGGTATGGCTTTTATTTTATTACGAAGGTTATTGCAACCATAAGTATAATACAGTTATTACTGCAATTCAACAGTTCAAGTTAACATTTGAAGACAGTTTTCAACAAATTAATTATTTGTTATTATTTACTTATATAATTATTATTAATTAATAATTTAAAAAGTATAAATGTTCAAATACACGCTAGAAACGTCAATTTACATTTAAAATGTACAAATAGACGTCTACAGTTAACAACATTTAAATGAAATATAACGGATACCTTAAAGTGCTTTTAAGTCGTATTTACCAAGATGACAATGAATTATTATTTCAAAAAGCTGCATATGAAATAATGTTGTTTTTCTATTAACGGTGATACTGAAATTGTAAATGGTATAGATCCAGACCGTTTAAGGGTTTTCCATTTTTAATTTTTTTTTACTTAACTTGTTAACCTACAAGTCAACAAAATAATTGATTAAACGATCATTTTAACGTGAAACATTCATAACATTAATTATACCAATCAACAACATGTAAAAGCTCAATCCGACATACACGAAATGTACAAGGAGTAAAAAATCTAAATCTATATTTACAAAAAACCGTTATTTGCAATAACAATTCTAGTCACATATCTGACGAGGCACAATAGTACTTACCGCTTTTAAAAACCATACACATACTAAAACTATTAATTATATAGTCATTGTTAAGTTTATGAATGTGTACGTACATCAATTAATATCACTATATAATTTTGACAATGTGTACGAGTATATTCCTTACCATATTATTTATATCAGGTAATAAAACTAATTATTTTACTTTAACAATTGGCAATGATGATTAATCAGTAGGTCTAGTATCGCTACATCCACAAGAATTACCTGAAGTCTTTACTGTGGGATCTTGTAGTTTTTATACAAACAGGTGCGTATATTATTCAATGTATTCCACGAATCTCTTAATTTCTCCTCATTTTGAAACTATTAATAACCAACTTTGCATCTATTAGTTAGAAATTCAAAGTTATGACTGCCGAGTGTAATGCAAATAATAATAAAATACTTTTGCAATACATTTGCAAAACATTAACGAAGAAAATTGACAAATTTCAGAAAAGTTAGCACTATAAGTAAAACTTACATTTAAGTCCACATTTGGTAATTTATAAATATGCGAAAAAAATCTCTTTCGGTATCAATTCTCCTTACCGCCACATTTTTTTAACTATAGATTTAACGGATAGGTATCTATAGAATGTCCCCAGAACCCAAATCTAAACTGTTTTAAAAATAACCCCGATATCAAAAACTTTATGTAAAACGTTTGAATAGTTGTTATTTGTATTATTATTAGTATTTTGAAGCGGTGAAAAGAAACAACTAAAAAATTTGTCGCATCGTTGCTACAATCTTCTTAAAATTTTACTTATAACATATCTATATTAATGCTAACGACTTTTCGCAAACATTAGGTTTGTTTTTTCAAGTTATAAAATTCAGTATCAAAATCTTATTTGATAATCAATCGTATGAATTTTGCCTGATACATTCGAAACTGTATAATTAAAAAATAATTATTCGCAAGATAATTGAATGAATAAAAAAGATTCAAAAGTTGATAATGATTAAAATTTAAAAATTTCATTCATATTGTTACGCCACTAGAGTTACTAGAATGTTAGAATGATTTCGGTGTTCTAGAATCTAGAACTACCCTGAACGTTCAATTATCCTCTAGAATATTATGTTACAACTATAAAACCACGATAAGTTTTGTAACAATATGTATAAAAATAACCAATTGCAAGGTGTATCTTTAAAAAGAAAAGGTAATAATTCATCAGTATACTTATAATTAAAAAACTGTGGTAATAACGGTAACCTAACAACCAACGCCCCCTTGCAACCAATAAGATCAATATAAAATAAATTTTTATTATCTCACAGTTCTGTATACAACAAATCTCTATTATAATTAAACTTTGTATAACTCTCTGTTTTGATTATTCTTTGTGAATATTTTGATATTTTGGAATAAGCATGCTATCAAATAATAATGTTACGCCACTAGAAAAGTTAGAATAATTGCGGTGTTTCTAGAACACCGTTCCGAAACATTCAATTATCTTCTAGATGATTGATGTATTTTTATACAAATAAAAGAACTGTATGTGTTAAATAAATAATAAGTGTAATTCGATCAAGGTTATCTCAAGGTTATAAATGCGATAAGAAAAACAAAGCTATAAGATTCGTTACATTGGTGTCGGGTGTGAAGTATTTTTGGTTTATAATCGCAAGTGCAAAGTGTAAGTATCTAATTTCAGTATAAAACTGACATAACCAAAATAACCGTTATAAAAGTGAACAAATAAAAAAAGTGCGGGTGTAAACTGACTTTATTATAAACTAGTAACCAAACCCATTTGAAAATGGGTCTAATCTAGACAAACCTGAAATTAAGACGTGAGGTCACCGCTCCAGGTCAGAGGTCAAAGGTCAGGTCAACTTGTGACCCCGCCTAAGATCAGCGCCTGGACCTCCTGAACAATTTGACGTATCGATCTCCGAAATCGGTTCAGCCGTTTCGGAGGAGAAGACGAATGATACACACATACACACACACACAGACAAACTGAGCCACGATTTTATGTGTGTAGATTAATTAAGTACGTGTGTATTATAAATTAATTAAGTGTGTATGCAAGTAAATAGTTATATTGTTATATAAATTCTTTTTATTTGGTGTCTTTGACTCTGCAAACCAGTAAAATGGATGAAAAGATGTTTGAATATTTGAAGGCTTTAAAAAATACCGAAGATGCAATGAAAAGTGACCACGAAGCAATGAGAAATAACCAACAAGCCATAAAAATACCCAAGAAGCAATTAACGGTGAGATCGAACAGAAATTATATAAAAATGCTGAATTAATGAAAGAAACAACTGAAAAAAGTTCAGTAAAAATTAAAAAGCAATCGAAGACAAAATTGAACAAATAATGGAGTCAAAGATAAATTAAAAAATTGAAAAAATTGAAATTGTTGGAAGCAACAATGGAAAAGAAAATAGAAGATATAGAAGAAGAGAACAAGAAAATAGCCGACAAATAAAACTTCTAGAAGAGAAAATGAACCGAACAAGTGTCCAAAACGAAGAAACTGTAAGCATCGTAAAACCACAAACTTTACAGATAGCACCTAACGAGGAAGACGTACGCGTCAAAATGAAGATTGTACCATTCACGTTTGATAGTATAGTACCCTGGTCAACATATCACAAGCACTTTGAGACTGCAGCCTTAGCTAACAGAAGAGGAAGCTAAAGCCAAAGTCAACCTCAGAGAGCAATGCCACAGAGATTACTATTTGCATCGCATCGCTGACGGAAGACATATATAGCATCTACATCGAGGAATTTATCAATTGAGGGTGTTCCAGAGTCCTAATTCACATACGAGTTACAAAGAACATTAACCCAAATAGCAAGATGCAGAGACACACTAGAGCTACACAGAAGAATAAATACCCACAACAACTATTAGACATGTTGTCATTCTCGTGTCAAGACCTTGACCAGAGCAAACTGAAAGAAATGAAAAACTCGATTAGTAAATACCACGATGTGTTTGCCCTGGACAACTTGCATTATGAAATACAAAATAAATACTGGAGATGCCCAGCCAAGCCGACAGAATCCTAGAAGGCTTCTTCTAGCAAAACGTAAAGAGGCGGAGCGGTCATCGCAGACATGGAGAAATAAGAGGTGATTGAACCTTGACGCAGTTCGTGAACGTCTCCAGTGGTACTAGTGAAGAAGAAAGCCGGCACAACTAGATATTGTGTTGACTATCAACAACTGAACGAGGTCACAAAAAAAGACAGCTACCCTCTACCCAGAATTGACGATACACTAGGTACCCTGTCAGGTTCAAAATTGTTTTTAACGTTGGACCTAAAGAGCGGCTACTGGCAAGTGGATTTGGCACCTAACTATCGTGAGAAAACTGCTTTTACTATTGTAAATGGTTTATCGCAATTCACCGTCACGCCCTTCGGGTTGTGCAATGCCCTGCGAAGTTTGAACGATTGATGGAAACCGTCTTACGTGGACTATGGAAAACGTACTTAGTCTATTTAGACGTCAGCATTGTGTTGAAGTTGAGTTCCAAATAAAGCCATATCTTTAGGCCACTTAGTATCGCGAGATGGAGTGCAGGCCGACCCTGAAAAGATCAGAGCAGTTCAAGAATGACCAAAAACTAGAGACAAGCACAAAATAAGTGTCCTTGGGTTGTGCACGTACTACCGTCAATTCGTTCACGGATTGGCCAACATCGTGAAACCATTAACCAAGGTAACAGAAGAAGGACGAGGGTTTCGACGGAACCATAATAGTTACGAGAGTAAAATGAATAAGAGACAAAACCAAGAATGTGAAGTAGACTTCGATGAATTTATGGCAAAATACGGAGGCACGACCAAGCAAGATTCGGAGTTACGACTAAGACCTCTTCCATGTAGCGGAAGAGTACACCCTTTCCGCATTGTGTGGATTGAGATTTGCGCATGTCAAAAAAAATTGCGGTTGTTTTTTAGAAAGAAGGGGATGAGCTTCGTAGACAACACCCTAATGTGGGTCAAACTCTGAAGTTGTGCGAAAGAAGACGCTTCAGCAATGTCTAAGCTCGGCTGTGGCTTAGATCGTCTGGAATGGAGGATTGTCCAAAAAAAGCTAGAAGTTGTGCCGAGGAACAGGGGTTGATGTGTTGGTCTGCAGTTATCAACCGCATAATCGTTATGGGCAAAGGAGGACAGAATTGCCGTTACCTCCACGACCCATTTATAGGTGCCGAGACCCGAATGCTATTATGAGGCAAAATAGTCTTAACGAGAAGGCAGTGTTACGCCGATGGAGTTCCTAGAATAAATTAGAATAATCGCGGTGTTTCTAGAACTTCGTTCCGGAAGGTTACATTATCATCTAGATAGATTATATATATATATATATATATATTAGCAACTTGCCGACAGGTATGTAAAAGCAGTTACATAGTCGATTCATCAATAATTATAGCCAACCTAATAGTTGGCAAGTATAAAATTTCGAATCGCCTGCAGTAAAGTACGCAAGAGGTTGTACAATACAGGCGATTCGAAATTTTTATACTTGCCAACTATTAGGTTGGCTATAATTATTGATGAATCGACTATGTAACTGCTTTACATACCTGTCGGCAAAGTTGCTAACATTTTCGTACGTGAACGCTTTCACGAGTCGACACTAGATGTCGAAAACTTATCATTTAAATATTGTGATCCCTCCAGTAGGGCATATAGTCGACAGCGCGCGTTTGTACAATAGTGAACTTACACTCGAGTTTTCTCACTCCCGATGAGTCCCAAAAGGACGAAACAGCTGTCGGGTGATTCTCAGTGTTTGTTTGCTATTGTACAACCTCTGCGTACTTTACTGCAGGCGATTCGAAATTTTTATACTTGCCAACTATTAGGTTGGCTATAATTATTGATGAATCGACTATGTAACTGCTTTACATACCTGTCGGCAAAGTTGCTAACATTTTCGTACGTGAACGCTTTCACGAGTCGACACTAGATGTCGAAAAACTTATCATTTAAATATTGTGATCCCTCCAGTAGGGCATATAGTCGACAGCGCGCGTTTGTACAATAGTGAACTTACACTCGAGTTTTCTCACTCCCGATGAGTCCCAAAAGGACGAAACAGCTGTCGGGTGATTCTCAGTGTTTGTTTGCTATTGTACAACCTCTGCGTACTTTACTGCAGGCGATTCGAAATTTTATACTTGCCAACTATTAGGTTGGCTATAATTATTGATGAATCGACTATGTAACTGCTTTACATACCTGTCGGCAAAGTTGCTAACATTTTCGTACGTGAACGCTTTCACGAGTCGACACTAGATGTCGAAAAACTTATCATTTAAATATTGTGATCCCTCCAGTAGGGCATATAGTCGACAGCGCGCGTTTGTACAATAGTGAACTTACACTCGAGTTTTCTCACTCCCGATGAGTCCCAAAAGGACGAAACAGCTGTCGGTGATTCTCAGTGTTTGTTTGCTATTGTACAACCTCTTGCGTACTTTACTGCAGGCGATTCGAAATTTTTATACTTGCCAACTATTAGGTTGGCTATAATTATTGATGAATCGACTATGTAACTGCTTTACATACCTGTCGGCAAAGTTGCTAACATTTTCGTACGTGAACGCTTTCACGAGTCGACACTAGATGTCGAAAAACTTATCATTATATATATATATATATATATATATATATATATATAAATAAATTGCTGTTCGTTAGTCTCGCGGAAATTGCGAAAACCCGCGAAATTTACCACTTTTTAGCCGTTTTTCCGTGCAAATTTCTAAGAAGGTCGAAATGTATGGAGCGAAGGTAGCAAAAAGATGTACCTTTCCAACAAAAAAAATTTGCGATCGGACGCATACTTTCGGAGATATGATTTTTTGAAAATCAGTGATGCTTTTTCGCTTCTCTTCGGGAGGAAAATGAGTTAAAATCAGATTAATGAGACGTTGATCAAATGCAAATGTATGCACGCAACGGTTCTTATTGTGATCGACTTGACATATCGATGCACATTTGAGTTTGCATTCTTGATCGTCAACAACGTGCGGCAAATGAAAGAATATTTAACAGATAACTGCTAACAATTCTTTTACTTGGCGTAGCGAAGCGCGCCGGGACAGCTAGTTTCAAATATAAAAGGGTCATCATGTATTTATAAAGTTAACATTTAACACGAGTGTTTGTAGTCGATATAAATTGTAACGTGTAATGTAATTGATGTATTTTTAATTTTATGCAAATTAAACAACTGTATGTGTTAAATACATAATAAGGGTAATCCGATGCAGATGGTGTTTATTTAATCTTGCGGATATAAATGCGATAAGAAAAACAACAATAAGATTCGTTACAATAATTATTAAGAAATATATAAAAAAATATCACATTAAAAAATTTAAAAATACTGCTTTTCATTGACTTTATAAATATATAAATGTGTTTTTTTTCAAATTTTTACGTATAAAGTGGTACATGAGTAGAAGGCTGACAGCTCAACCTTGAGATAATAAGCAAAAAGTGAAAGGCAATTAGCCTAATTAAGCTAATCACCTCTCACCTCATCAGGCAGTTCCCTAATTAGGCGTCTCACCTCATTAGGCTGTTGTTATCAACAGGCTGTTGACGCAAGCATTCTATTTAATTACATGTTTTTGTTTTTGAAGACGTCAATGGAAAATACGGCCTCTCACCTCATTAGGCTGTTGTGTTGTTGTTGATTTCCATCATGGCGGATGTTTTCGGCGGTCGATTTAAATTTCCAACATGGCGTCCCATCATGGCGGATGTTTCGGCGGTCGATTTGAATTTCCAACATGGCGTCCTAAAGTTTTTTTTTATGAATTTAAAAAAACTTGGTTGAGATTCGAACTTGCAACCATTGCATTACCGAGCCAAAGCTTTAACCACTAGGCTACGGCGACAATTGAGAAATAAAGTGATTGAATGATGTATGATGCTGTAAAATGTAGAATGATTAAGATGAGAAGACCTGTTAATTAAAAAGATGAATAAGGTTAATTAAAAAAAGAAGAAAGATAAAACATTTAATAAACAAGATGAAAAAGGATAAAACATATATTTATCACTTTTATACATTATAAACTAATTCACAAACAGGAATAGCAATTACTTAACGCCATTTTGTATGACGTATGATTAAACATTAAATAAATAAGATGAAAAAGTATAAAAACATGTATATTTCTCACTGTTATTCATTATAAACTAGTTCACAAACAAAAATAACACTCACGTAGCGCCATTTTTGTATGACGTATGATTAAACATTTAATAAACAAGATGAAAAAGAATAAAAATATGTATATTTCTCACTGTTATTCATTATAAACTAGTTCACAAACACGAAAAACAATTACCTAAGGCGATTCAATATGGCTGTCAAACCAACATTTTTCTTTATTAATTACATTAACCACGAATTTAACAAGTACTTTTAAATTTACACCTGATTAAAAAAAACTTTAACACATTAGGGTTCGAAGCATTAACGTTTGATACACAATCATTTGTAAACAGATGACTCCATTTTGACATGGTGACTTATGATTTAAAAACATACCGGTTCAACATGGTTACCGAAGCAACATTTTTCTTTATTAACTACTTTAACCACGTCTTTAACAACCAGTTTAGAATTGACACTTGATTAAAAAGAAATTTATTTTGTATCTCTGTTACACAACACATTTACAAGTACCAATAACATATGTTTTTATTGGAAGAATAAAGAAAGCAGGGAAGAAATTTTATTTCTCTCTCTGTTTCACACACACACAATATAAAATTATTTTACAAAAATATGAAACGTTACAGCTGCCAGAGAATCTTTAGAGTTTCATCTATGGATGGCACACCTCATCTAGCATTCGTTTGTCAGCTCGAGAATCATCTACGATGTCACCAAAAATTTTCTTTCTGCAAACGTAGAGTTTTCTTATGTCGACGACCAGTTATTCATCTCCAGCATCTGTAATTTGAAATAAAATAAACCACAAACATTTAAAAAAGTATTAACAAGAATAATAACAGCAACAAAATAAAATATTTTTAAAGCATGAAGAAACGCAATTTTATAATTAAAAAAATCTATACTTACCAAGATATTAGTCATCTTACATTTGTAATTCGTTATACTAACAAATATTTCATCGTTAATTGTGTTTTCCACATTAAAAGTGAAAGATCAACTTTCAAAAATTTCTTGCTAATTACATTTGTTATATACCTAGCATATGTTAAAAAGAGCGTTTTTTTTGACAAACTAAACTAAAATATGGTAAATATTTTGGTTCATTTTGAAAGACAATCGTAAACTTATGTTCATCCTCTGCAGGTTGTGTGGAGAGATGAATTTTTAATCTAGTTTCATATAAAAACAAATACGTTTGTTAATAGTTAAAATTTTGCTTGTTAGATCTTCATTTAAAACAGACTTTTGCATATCAAATAAATTTTTGAAAACATTTTTAAAAATAAAGTTTTTAATTGATTATTTTGTAAAGCAGTGTATTAATTTTGTGCAAATCCGTTGATTACATGTAAACATATTACGTATTTTGAATGATGCATTTTTGGTTTTAACAGTCGCCATAATTGAGTGACGGAAAAGTTGTTTTTTAACATTAAGAATAAGAATAGAAATTGTTTTCGAGGAATTACCCTGAATCCAGTCAAATTTTTGTTGACATTGGAATGGATACATTAAAAATATATAACTAAAATATAATTCTGTTTTAGCATTAATGAGATAAATCGTCTTACTCTTTTTACATTTTAATTAATTAATTAATTCATACGTATTGTTAGCAAAAAGTTTGTAAAAAAAAACGCTCTTTTTAACATATGCTAGGTATATAACAAATGTAATTAGCAAGAAATCTTTCACTTTTAATGTGGAAAACACAATTAACGATGTTATTTACGAATTTTTAGTATAAATATCAGGCAATGAAATATTTTTTTAATTATAAAATTGCGTTTCTTCATGCTTTAAAAAATATTTTATTTTGTTGCTGTTATTATTCTTGTTAATACTTTTTTAAATGTTTGTGGTTTATTTTTATTTCAAATTACAGATGCTGGAGATGAATAACTAGTCGTCAACATAAGAAAACTCTACGTTTGCAGTTATTTTTGTTTGTGAACTAGTTTATAATGAATAACAGTGAGAAATATACATGTTTTTATTCTTTTTCATCTTGTTTAATTAATGTTTAATCATACGTCATACAAAATAGCGTTAAGTAATTGCTATTCCTGTTTGTGAACTAGTTTATAATGTATAAAAATGATAAATATATGTTTTATCCTTTTTCATCTTGTTTATTAAATGTTTTATCCTTATTCATCTTTTAATTAACCTTATTCATCTTTTTTAATTAACAGGTCTTCTCATCTTAATCATCCTACATTTTACAGCATCATACATTATTCAATCATCCATCTGAATCAACCTTTACAGCTATATACAAAGTTCACATTTTATTTCTCAATTGTCGCCGTAGCCTAGTGGTTAAAGCTTTAGCTCGGTAATGCAATGGTTGCAAGTTCGAATCTCAAACAAGTTTTTTTAAATTCATAAAAAAACTTTAGGGCCTTGTTGGAAATTCAAATCGACCGCCGAAAACATCAACCATGGTGGAAATCAACAACAACAACAGCCTAATGAGGTGAGAAGTCGTATTTTGCATTGACGTCTTCAAAAACAAAAACATGTAATTAAATAGAATGCCTGCGTCAACAGCCTGTTGACAACAACAGCCTAATTAGGGAACTGCCTGATGAGTTGAGAGGTGATTAGCCTAATTAGGTTAATTGCCTTTCACTTTTCCTCATTATCTCAAGGTCAGCCTTCTACTCACATTTCATTACTACAGTTGTGTGTTTTCGGTCTACTTTAGTAACTAGTTGTGAAAGGTAAACTAGTCACAAAAACAATAGATCGCTTTGAAACACCAACACTGGTAGCATTAGTAACATTTAATTAAAGTTTGAATATAAACATAGGCAGTGAATTTTTAAAATACATTTAATTCAAATTAATGTCTTTTTTCAAGATCTTGTATGCAACACGGAAGGAAACGTGTTTTTAGGGAAATAATAATACAAATAAAAACTCCATAATAACCCCAATTTTTATATTATAATTGTATATTTTCACATTTTTTTAGCGTTTTCTTGAAATAAAATGGGCATTAGCTGTAAGCTTCATCACTTGAAGGACGTGTGGAATGCATTACATGTTTTTATTTTGATATAGTTCATTCCATGTACATGTCCAGTAAAAGATTAACCTCATTTTACTTTTAGGCGCACACCCTGGTAGAAACTATTGTGAAATGTACAGCCTTCTTCAGTTAATTAGCTTCAGGGAAGACAAGATATACTATGTATATATTTCACAATAGTTTCAACCACGGTGTGGTCAAAAGTAAAGAGGGGTTAATCTTTTAATGGACAAATAGCTTGGAATGAACTATATCAAAATAAACATTTTTGTAGTTTTCTAAACCTCAAAGGAAATGAAATATTGCTTGAATATCGAAGTGTGCTATATGTATATCCTACAAAGTTTGTATTTTAATTTCCTCGTCAACCTCAATTGGAAGTGAAAACTTTTTTTTCAATTTAGGTACATTAAAATAATTTTAAAAAAGCATTTCTGTTTTCAGTGACTGTCGACATGCAAGTGTCCGTTATTTCCTCTACACTCAGAATACAGAAGAAGAAATTTTGATTGGTTCTGAATCTAATGATAAAAATAATCTTTACGAAACCTCCTACAATTCCGATCTTGAATCTAAAATATTAATACATGGATATAATTCCAATAGGTTTTTGAAACAATTAAATTATATCAAATGGGGTAAGTTTATTTTAGAATATTTTTCGGTAAGTTCAAATTATTACTTTTCTGAACTAATAAATTATATAAAGAAATACATTAATCATATTTTTACTCGTATTTTTACGCAGAACAATAAAAACAACACGCGACAACAAAAGAACTACCCGCTTGAAACAGATCTCCACATTGCAACGTACCGATACGTTTAAATAACAGTTATGTATAGTTACTAAATTTATAAAATCAAGTGTTGATTTTATTCAGATTATTTATCGTCCTCGTAGTCTAGGTATAGGAAGTCCTTCAATTGTTTTTCTTTTAAAGTTTCTTTTAGTTAAAAGATTAAATTATTTTACCTCATCTATAACCTTTTTAACAAAGAACGAACCCTCACACTATATAGGGTGATCTGCGTAGAGCGTGCATTAAAAGTTTTTTAACTTGCAGATAAATCAAAAACTTGAAATTCGGTACGCGGACATAATTGAACATTTTCGTTCTACCTAAAATATTTTCAGACCTTCAGCTACACAGGATGTGCCAACAGTTGCTATCAACTTTCTTATTTTAACGACGTTTCGGGAAGCTATTTTTATTAGAAAAAAGTGTTCCCTTCTTCAGGCTATCATAAATTTGTAAATAAGTTTTTGTCACTTGGAAACGTACAAACATATTTGTTCCTAGTTGTGCCAACTTCGAGCCAACGAACTGTACTTCACAAAAGCATTTTCGGTAATTTGTGCACAGAAGTATTTTCAGCGATTTGTCCACAGAAGCATTTTTGGCGTTTTGTCCACAGTAAGATTTTCGGCGTTTTGTCCGCGGATTCAGTTGGAGTTCGGGGACGACGCTAGGTTACGATCGCTAAGGCGCCGTTTTTAGTTTTCGACGTTCTGTCATTTTTCGGCGATTTGTCCACAAAAGTTTTTCGGCGATTTGTTCACAAACCGATACAAATCATACTTTTCGTTGTAAACTTTTATCTCAGCTTCACTGACGCTGTTTGCCTTCTGGTAATTGGGTAGGTCGGAATATTTCGCTTCCAAATCGGCCAGTCTGCCTCGCCTGCCAATGATTTGATGTGCTTTGTCAAATCCATCTGCAGGCTATTTGACGATACTTCACAATCACCGCTTTTGTGCTTCGAATTTATTCTTTCTTTAATCGAAATCGTCTTTTGTAAACAGTTAGGCGTCTGGGCCCATTACCTGTTATGATAAATACTCGAAAAATGTACCTAATTTTCAATTGAATGAAACTTTATTTAATATTTAACTGACATAAGACTTTAACGTTACTAAAAAAACAAACATCGTCAATGTAACAACTATCAGCTGACTATTCCAGAAATTAACACAAAATAAAGAGCTTTGCTTCAACAGATGGGTGTAGGTAAACGTAATACAGAGATAGTATAATGTATACTTCTAAAACAATAAATAATAATAGTTATAATATATATTATATAATAGTTATTTATGTACCTAGCGGGCGAAATTGAACTATGGTGCTCGAGAATGAGGATCAAACTTAGCTGAAATGAAAAGCTTTTTTATTTCAAATTTAAAGGTACAGTGGCACGCTTTTTTAAATGTTAGCTTTCAACACCACGTGTTTAAACTCTCCGTTTGATTTACGATTGTAATCAAAAGCAACATCATTCCTGGCTATGATATCGCTGCAAACTTAAATAAAATTAATCTATTTTTTTTTATTATTAGAAATTTTCCAAAATAGTGCATGTGTGCCGTTGTACCCAGTGTAAAGGGTACAATGAAATATCTCATAGGGTACAATAGAACATGTCATAGAAGTAACAAAAACACTTTAGAAATACATAATTAAAGTCATTTATTGAACTAAACTAAATTTAATGAGTTAGGAAACTTAATAATAAATGCCTGATTGTGGGTTGAGGTAAGAGCTTCTTAATTTTTTCAACATTTACCGTATCAATATCATCATTGTCAGGAAATACGTAACATTTTCGCTGTTTTTTAAAAACTTTACTGTGGCGGCGTCTTTACTATTATCTACACTGATGATTTTACCTATGTAGTAGAGCATTCCTTTTTTGCCTTATATTCTACTAACACCCAATCTGATTCTTTAACTGTTGCAATATTTTCAAAAGAAATCCCCTTCAGTTTCGTAGTCCTCATCTTCTTTCTCTTCTTCGTTCCACTCAGATGAATCTGACTCCTGAGTGGACCACGCTTGTGAATCAGATTCAGAAGAGTTGCTGGTTTCTATCACATTAGACTTTAATGGGGAATGTAATATTTTCTTTCTCGGAATTTTTATTTTCTTCCAATCTTTTACCAATTGTGCTTCCTCTACATCGTTCTTAACTGGTGTGCTCGTTAATATTAGAGTCCGTCCTCTCTTCCGTCCACGGCCCTTTTCAGTTTTTGGCTTGGTTTTTGGAAATGGAAATATTTCGGCAGGGCTGAAATAACTGCTCTGATGCTGAACCTCATCCAAAGATGATCTAGGAGCTGGAGACTTTGTAGAATGACAAGGAACACTTGATAGGTGCCCTAATGATAAATCCGGAACTGGTGACAGGTGACGATCCTTTGAAGACGGACCAGGTGATGGTGATCGAGGTTTCGAAGATGAACTTCCAATCGATAAGTTTGTTTCCTCAAGTGTTCTGTCTGTCACATAAGAAGACAAGAAGTCTGATTCTGTAAATATATTGGAATTTAGGGGCCAGATTCCTGTCTTACGAAATCCACTTGTAATGTTTTCCATGGTAAAAGATTTTGAATAAGCTTTGCCAAATATTTCAGACACTTCGTATATGTTAATTACCCTTCCTGGGTTGCAGGTCATCCACTCATTGCAGTATAAGTTATAATACTTTTTTAAAGACTTATAAACTGATACGTCCAGTGGCTGTAATTTTCCGGAAGTGTGAGGTGGAATGGTTACAACAATTATTCCATTATCACGGCAGAAGTTGATCACGCGTAGGTTGCAATGGGATTCATGATTGTCATATATCAACAGTACAGGAGATTCTTTTGATGAGTTCGTTTGCTTTTGAAAATGTTTCAGAACGTCTAAAAATATGTCAGCATTAATCCAACCTGACTTCGAGGCAGCGCCGACAGTCGCAGGAGGACTTCCTTTGAGCATGTGCTCTCGAAAATGAACGCGGGGAATATCATAAATGGGGGCAAACTGTTACAGCTGGCACTGATGAAACAACAAACTGTAACCAAGACACCTCTTTCAGCTGACGTCATTTGCCCGACCTGTTTTATACCTTTACTAGCAAATCTAGGTTAAATATTTTGGTCGGGCATATGTTTGAAATTTTTCTTATACAGTTGTTAAATTGTTGAAAAATTCCAGAAATGTGGTTTTATTAAATGCAGTAGCACGACCCATACTGGTTGCTTCCGGTTTTCTTAAAGATATTTCAGGCCATCGTCGACAAAATCCTGTAAGCCAATCTTCCCCTGCTTTTCCAGTTGTTTCCCAGTTGTGTGCTTATTCTTTAATAATATATCGTCGCAGAGTTGATACAGGGACTTTGAAAAAGGCCGCTGACTGTCTGAGTTAACCAGTTTCTTTAAAATGAATGACAGCCCGTTTTATTATTTCCGCTGGAACCGTACCTTTAGCTTTCTCCACTCCTTTGCGTTTTCGCGGCATCTGAAACAAAGTAATGAACCAAACGTGGTCAAAAAATCTTAAACGTTTTGTAAGTGTTGATGCATTCCGGGTACATTGGCACACTGATTCATTTTGTACCCGTGTCATTGTACCCTTCCTTGTATGATTGTGAAAAACAGTAAACAATTACTAAATAACCAACAAATGGGTAAAGTTAAAAGGCACACCTTATAAGGAAACCTAACTAGATAAAACTGAGAAAAATAAAGAAACTCATAAATTAGTACTTACCCCGTAAAATAATAATCTTAAGATGGAGGTAACTTTACTTTTGACACGTAATAACAAGGAAAACAATTTTACGTAGTGCACTCGTTAGATTCAGCCGCCATTGTTGTTTTATTTCTATGTTCTGTCGCTAGGCGACCCATTGGAAGAATTGGCAGCACATTTGACTTTAACGTTTTTGAAATAATGCCACCGTTTCACTGTACCCTGTGTGTCACTGTACCCAAACCTCCCCTATCACAGTGCGAGTACTAAAGTGGATAATTGTACCAAATTTTCAATTTAATTTTTATTTGCAACAATAACCAGTGATAGGTAGAATTCCAACACCATCTGTTTTTCTTCAGTTTTTATATGAACTAAGTAAAAATATGCCTGAAAGGAAGCACTGAACTATACGGGTATCAATTTAAAAACTTTGGATGTACTTATCTCATGAACAACAGATGATATCAAAAAATACTCAAAACCGCTTCTAGTATAGGAAGATGAAGGAAAATAACACAAGAGAGAACTCACCCCATCACCCCACCTAGCCCAACTAAAAAAGTTTAAATAACAAACCCCTACTTGTGATACATCATTACAAAGCTTACAAAAAATGCTATCCAATAGTATAAATAATAATTGTACAGGGTGGATCAATAATTGTGTAACGTAGCCTTAAAAGGAACATTTAATGAGGTTATTATCTCATGAACATCAGATGTTATCAAAGAATACTCAAACCATTTCTAGGATAGGAAGAGAGGGCGAAACTGATAAAGAGAGAACTCACCACCACCTACGGAGTGAGTTCTTTTTCTGTCATTTTGTTCCCCCTTCCTATCCTAGAAGCAACATTGAATATTTTTGATATCATCTGTTGTTCATGAATATAACCATCAAAGTATTTAATGGACACCCTGTATATAGTAATATGGAACGCCTATTGTATGCGGCCGTTAAATATTTAAAAAACCGTGGAAGACAGACACGTAAAGAAGCTAACTTTATCTATACAGCCGTTCAAATTAATACATACGGTAACTTAAGTGACATATATAATAAACATACCTACTTGCTTATAGGACTTAGATTTTAGTTATCTATTTTATTTGTTCACATACAAACATTAAATTGGTAGAAAACTCACAATACAACTTACCTACACCTTAGATTACGCAACCAGTTTTCCTTTTCAATGCTGCCGATTTAGAACAATTTTCCTAAAATAAAAGGTAACTTATGTAACCATTACATGGAGAGACAAATGAGAACCCAAAATTAAAATCGAATTTTAGTTGGTACTGCAATAATATTAACAGAATTTTAATGGCAAACTTATAGCTATTTATTGTATATGTGTTTTAGTAGGCAGATTATCCACGCAGATAATATGCCACTAAAACTACAAATACAACTCAAGATTTTGTTCACAATCAAACCAATTTAATTGAAAATAAGTAATCTGACAGTTCTAAAATTTCAATGTAATAGCAAATATTAGAAAATTTAGTGAAACTTTGGGCGGCTTTGAATTATTAGTTGCTAGGATGCTTGTTTATTAAAACAATATTTGTGAAAAAATTAGAAATCGTTTGTGTGCGTCGTTTTGAAAAATGTCAGAAAGTGATTCTTTGCCGGTAGAAATTAAAGCAGAAGCTAAAGAAGTAACCCTGCAACTGTTGCCGGCCAAATTTAAAGATGCAGACATAAAAGAATTTGCTACCTTTAATGAATGGAGAGAGAAAAGAGGTGCAAACATCATAAACGAGGACGTCCTGTTGACTTATTTTTAAATGTAAGAGGAAGGAAGTATGTCTCCTCGTCGATGTGGACGAAATATTCAATGTTAAGAGCAACTTTGAATGTGCATAGAAATATTGACATATCAAAATACGGAAAATTAATTGCTTATCTCAAGAGCCAATCAAAAAACTATAAGGCAAAGAAGGCAAAACCCACATAGCATCGAATGTATCATAGATATCTCAAACTAATCTCAAATTGATCACATCTCAGAAAAAATGAGAAATATCTGAGAGATACTCAATTGAATATAGAAAGCATATTAAATGTTAAATATCTATCGCTGGTCTCAGAGATATCACATTTTCCACAAACACTTCTGGAAATTGTGTATATCTACGAAACGTCTTAGATATAATTTTATGAAAACTTTGAATTTTACAATAATTTAGGTAAAAAGAAATGGCAATGGTAATTTGTGACAGCACGCGGGATCACGCATTGAACACGCAATCTAATTTGTTTGCGCACATGCTCTATCCACAGTATATAATACCATAAAAATCATTGTTTCCATAGACCACAAAAATGTGTATTCTTTGTTTTCGTTATAGTTTATCCTTTTTAACCGTGCGGGCGGAAAAGTAAGGTTGTGGCATTGTAAACAAAACCCACATTGATTTTATAAAACGTTTATGGCTTAATTGTGGGTAGTTTTTGAGAAGTTGTGCTTACTTTCGTGTATAAAGTGAACATTTGTCAAATTTATCTAAACTCAAACAAATTAATATTTAAAAAAAGTTTCAAAGAATCGAGGGCGCTCTTAAGGTTATGTTCGTAGGTAATGAATCTATAATATCGAAGATACTTTTTTACAGGTAACTGTTGGTAGAGATGGCTTTCAAAATTGTGCACCAGTTTTGTATGAAAGAGTTGGCCATCTATAAACGTTTTGTTTGTCTAGGCCTACTACTGTAACAATGTTACATCTCGACTGCGAACACTCTCATTTTCTTTTAATCCAGCCATCTCAAACTCAAAGTTACTGGTGGGCCAAAAGCATGAAGACCATAGACTAGGTGGGCCGCAAAACCTAATCTTAAAGAAGACAAACTACTGAAAATCTTAACGAAAAAAAGTACTATTATGTTAGAAGTATATTTATTAAATTTCCAATAAAAGACATTACAAAACTTACAAACATTAACTTCTTTTGCCAGATATTTGACATCTTTTGTCTTTAATTAAGTTGTGGCGTGAATTTATCGGCGGAAATAACTTTTAAAACTGCGTCCGTCAATCGCGATCTTGCGGGAGACTTGTTTCCTTTCATCAAAGAAAATAATTGTTCACACTTATAGGTACTTCCAAACATTGACAGGATTTTACAGGCAAGTTTTCTCATTTCTTGGTATTGAAAAGGCAAGTACTTATAAAATTCGAATGTACCAACACTATCAAATTTTTCTTTTAAATGGGTTTGACACTGAATCTCAATCACTTCCATCTGCAAGTGAGGGGAACTTTATCAATATCGATAGTGAAAAGACCAGTAAATAAAGAAAAATTGTTTTCTTGGGACTTAAAATCCTGAAAACGCTTTTCAAATTCTGACAGAAGGCTTCCCATTTCTCTGTATACATTTTGTATGATATTGGGCCACTTGTACTTTCCTGATACGCCTTGCAAGTCGGAAAATGTGACAGATTATCCACCGCTAACTGGTTTTTCCACAGCATCATCTTACACTTGAAAGCTTTAACATGATCATGCATATCTGTTATAACTTGACGTGGTCCTTGCAATTTCGTATTTAAGTCCGACAAGTGTTTTGTGATGTCTACCATAAATGAAAGATCTTGTAAAAAAGGTACGTCGGATAATAAGCTGACATCTTGTTCTTTCACTTCCATGAAAAGGCGTATTTCTTCTTTGAGTTTCCAAAACCGATCGAGAACCATAGAACACGAAAGCCATCGTACTTCTGCATAATAAGGTAAACCAGTGTACTCACTTTCTAAATCACGTAAAAACGCACAAAACTGTCGCTGATTCAAGCCACGTGACCTTATGAAGTTTATCATTTTTTCACTGACTTTAAAACGCTTTCCAACTTGATCACTTTTGAGCATAAAACTTCTTGGTGGATTATGCAATGAACATGATGAAAATCTGGTTTGTCACTGCCCGTTTCTCTGATATTTGTTTGTAATATTTTAATGAAGCCATTATTTACTCCAGTCATTGAAGGAGCTCCATCTGTTGCAACGGAATACAGTTTTGACAAATCTAAATTGTACTTTTGCAGAAGTCCATAAACAGCATTGAAAATATCCTCCCCAGTCGTTGTATCATGCAATGGTACTAATTCCATCAATTCTTCATAAACGTTGATATCTCTATCAACAGCACGAAGAAAAACAGCGAGTTGCGCCACACCACACACATCTGTACTTTCGTCACAGGCAATAGAAAATGCAATGAAAGAGTCTGATTTTGTTTTTATCTGTTCGCTTATATTGGCAGCCAACTCGGTAACTCTTTCAGCGACAGTATTCCGGGACAAGGATATATTTTGAAAAGCCTTCACGCTCCCGGGACTTACAATTTCCGCGGCCTTTACAAGGCACTCTTTATAAATTCACCTTCAACAAATGGTTTTGAGTGTTTTGCGATCAACTCCGACAGTACGTAGCTCGCTTGAACGGCAGATTCATTTTCTTGCTTTGGACGTGTAAACATAAGCTGTTGATCTTTTAACCGTGATTTTAACTCTTTTAACTTTTCGTTTCTAATCATGCCTGTATACTTGTCAAACTTAGTTTTATGACTATCATAGTGACGTTTTATATTATATAATTTTGGGACACCGACTGTACTGTTACAAATCAAGCAAATAATTTTGTCTGTCACTTCACAGCAAAAAACTCTAATTCCCACTTTTCTTGAAAGATACGATGCTCATCTCCAAGTTTCCTCTTACTTCCACTTGGTTTTGAAACAGACATGTTAAAAACTTTACCCGAAATAAATAACAATAAGTACTGTTACGTGTTGTAACAATAAGTACGCAACTAAACTCGCAATTCTATCGCAACTGACTCACAACTGACTGAACAACTGAACTGAATCGAGCGGTATTGGCTTATATACGGATTGTGATTTCTCGACAGTTCTTTCCAGAATGTTCAGGTAGCGTCATCTGTGTTCTCGCGCGATAGAACTTTCCGGAACAAGCCAGGCTTTTTAGGTTGAGCGCGCATCTTAGTTCATCATCACAGTACTTTATTTTCGGTTTTTAACAGGCTCGCGGGCCGCATTACAAGGCTGTTTTCAAAATTGATTTGGGGCCGCACGTTTGACATGGCTGTTTTAATTAAATTAGCAGTTCATAAATGCATCTATTTTTTGTAATATTTTACATTACGTTACATTAAATGTTATATTAAGGGAAGTTATACACACAGCATGGAAGATTAGTATGTATAGTAATGGCGCCACAGTATCCATATTACAGAATAATACCTACTTCATATGAAAAACTGGTTGCGACTAGGAAAACTAAGACTGGAGCGAAACAGCCAAAGATAGGCAAATTGACGATGTTCTTGAATATTGCTTAGTATAGTAGTTTGTAAATATTTTTTTCAATTTCTATAGTAAGTATTTGTTATTTTATAACAAGATATTAATTAAATTTTTTAATGTTTAGATGTATGCATAACTTTTATTTATTTCCTTAAGTTTCAGTAATATCTCAAAGAAGCCATAAAATGTTTCAAAGTAATCTCATTTATATCGCAAGTTCAAAAAATATATATCTGAGACATATAAACACTATGTCCAATATGTATCAGATATGTCTTGTGGAGATATATTTGAGATGTCTACAAGGCGGACATTAAGATGTCTCTAAAATGTCTCATATATACCTTGAGCACAAAATAGAACCTCTCTGAGATATCCTAAGTTTCATTTTAGATATCTCTAAAACATTTTTTGATATGTAACATTGCTATGTGGGAAGTGCTTGAGAGGGGACACATCGAACAATTTTTGAAAACAGCATCTGATGAAAAGTAATTAATAATGAAGGTACAACCAATTTTTTTCTTTTCTTTTTGTATTGGTATCTTAATTATTTTAAATATTTCTAGGTTGCTGTCATAATGTTTAACATGCAATGAACTGGTAAACATAAATATTGAACATGTGAAAGATAAAGGATCTTTTATCTACGTGTCCATCCCAGAAACAAAGACCAATATGTCAAGAAGTTTCACTGTATTAGACGAAGGATTCTCTGTTAATGTTATGGAGATATGCAAGAAATACTTACGCCTAAGTCCTAAAAGTACTATTTCGCAGGGAAGATTTTTTTTTGCGATATATAAATTCAAAATGCACCGTGCAACCTGTGGGAATTAACACTATTTCCAGAATCCCTCACAGATTGTTTCTTTCTTCTAGACGCTAAATCCTACACGGGCCATAGTATGCGCCGTTCTTCGGCGACTCTGTTGGCTAATGCTGGTGGTGATATTCTCACTCTTAAGAAGCACGGAGCGTGGAGGTCATCTAGTGTTGTTGAGGGGTTATATAGAAGAAAGCGAGTCAAATAAAATCGATATTGCTAGAAAAATTCAAGAAAATTCAGCACAATGCAAGAGATCTCCGCGATGCAGTCCTCCTCAAACGTGGTTTGTGTAAATGTAAATCCTGATATTGCAAATAAGTTTACTTTTGATGTTAACGTGAATGTTAATAATAATGTTAATAAATAATTACTAAATTTTCTGCAAATTTTTCTTGAATTTTATATACAGGGTGGCCCATTAGTGCGAGGAAGGTGGATATCTCGGAAAATATTAAAGTTAGAAAAAAACTTTTGCATTAAAAGTTGTGCAAATCAATAAGCTGCACATTTTAAAATTATTTTCGTTTATACCGGGTGTTCCATAAAAGTGCGACATACCAAAGTTATGTTTTTTTAAATGGAACCACCCATTTTTTATTGCAAATTTGGATGTCTTGGGAAATTCTAATGTAAGTTTATACGTTATACAGAGTGTCTAAAATGGAGAGTTTTTGCATTATTTCACTTTTTCCGGAAAAATTGACGTTTCGAAAAAATTAAATAACTCAGTTATCCTGAAATTTATCTAACTGCGATTTCGTAGCTTTAATATGCATTACATGTGCTAACTAAAGCTAGTTGTTCACCTTTCTAACCTTGCTAAGTTTTGAGTAATCAATTATTTAAATTGAACTTCTTAAGTTCATGGATAACTTGATTTTTTCAAATGGCATCACCTAATTTTTTATGTGCCCTTGAACGTGAAATTTCATAAGCATTCTAATGATAAGGTTGTAGGTATCTAACTCTTACGAATTTTTACGATTTTTGGGTAAGAGTTAGATACCTACAATTTTATCATTAGAAAGCTTATGAGATTCTACGTTCAACGGCACATAAAAAATTAGGTAGTGCCATTGAAAAAAATCAAGTTATCTATGAAATTAGGAAGTTCAATTTAAATAACTGATTCCTCAAAACCAAGCGAGGTTGGAAGGTGAACAACCACTGTAGTTAGCTATGTAGCCATATTAAAGCTGCGAATTGTAGTTGGAATACATTCAGGTTAAGTGAGTTATTTAATTTTTTCGAAAAGTTAATTTACGGAAAAAGCAAATAATGCAAAACCCTCTATTTTAGACACTATGTATAATGCATAAAGTCACATTAGAATTTTCCAAGGAATCTAAATTTATAATAAAATGGGTAGTTCCATTAAAAAACATTAAATTGGTATGTCGCACTATGAGCACTCTAATAAACAAAATAATTTAAAATGTGTAGCTCGTGATTTGCACAACTTTTGTGCAAAAGTTTTTTTTTCTAACCAATATTTTCCGAGATATCCATCTTCCTCACTAATGAGGAACCTATATACTACGTGACATAGAAAGAAGAACACCCAGTAATAATGAATTTATTTGAACAATTTTGGTATACTAGTGTATACAGAATTAGATTAGTAAACGATCACAATTTGATAAAAATTAAACTGTTAACTTCTTCAAAAACTTAATAATGTGTTGCTCCACCACGATGTCTTGTGCACTCATTAACACGTCTGGGCATACTTCTAATGAGGTGATCGATTTCTTCTTGAGGTATCTCATCCCATGCTATCTGTAACTGATGCTGCAAAGCCGCTAGAGTTTGTGCAGGGTGAGGTAAATTGAGTAATCTTCTTCCCATAATATCCCAGACGTGCTCGATGGGCGAAAGATCGGTAGATCTTGGTGGCCAAGGCAACAAAGCAATTTGATTGGCCTCAAAATGAGCCAAAGAAACCCTAGCAACATGAGGTCGTGCGTTGAACATAAGGTACAATATGGGGTCTACGACCTCCTGGATGTAGCGCGCAGCGGTCATGTTACCTCTAATGAAGCCAAAGGTGACCTACTTCCAATAGCAATAGCTCCCCATACCATAACTCCAACTGTGTGGTGCACATGCTTATTCACAGAAAATTGGGGATCTTGTCTTTCACCGCGCCGTCTTCTCACCCTTGCACGACCGTCATGCATACCCAAACAGAATCTGGATTCATCACTAAAGACAATTCAATTCCATTCTTGGTCCCAATTTGCCCGTTCTCTACACCACGTTAGACGATAACGTCGATGCTCTGGAGTCAGTGGTAGCACAAAAAGGGGACGGTATGAAAAGAGCCCAAAGGTTCTTATCCGCCTATAAACGGTTCGCATCCCAATCGGTCTTCCATGTTCTTCAAACCACTGGTCCGCAATCGCCCGTGTAGAAGAGAAGCGGTGCCGTAAAGCCAATAGTCTAAGACGGCAATCTTCGCGTTCTGTTGTTCTTCGACGACGTCCTGTACCTCTCGCTCTTTGTGTACGGCCCTCTTGGTTCCATGCCCGAACACAGACTGCCACAGTGTTTAAACTCCGTTGCGTTCTAGCGGCTATATCTCTCATAGACAAACCAGCCTCACGCAATCCCACAATTCTACCCCTATCAAACTGGCTTAATTGCCGAAAATTATGGCGTCTTCGCACTGGAGGCATTGTGATTGAATTAAAGAAGCTCTTTGAAATGCAATTTAAATCGCTTAAATGACAACTACAAATGCTTAATTCATTGTTTTAGGGCTACTTAATCGTAAGTGTTTTTGAATGAGGTTAACAAAACAACCGCTAGGGCAATATGGCTGAAAAACTGATCGTTTTTTATTTTAATATAAACAAATATATCCCCAAAAAAAATTTACAAAATATTCATTATTACTGGGTGTTCTTCTTTTTATGTCACTTAGTATATTACAAAAACACTAATGTTTTATGGAATATAAAACACTAGTGTTTTATAGGTGTTTCATAACGGCATAATAATAGCTCTATAATATGGTGATTGTGGATAAAATATATTATTTAGTTGATTAGACACTGACAGTTACTTTTTTCAAAAGTATTCTGCTGATATATTCATTAATGTTAGGATATCTCAGTTGGTGACCGGTAACTTATTAACAGATTTAGAATTTTCATAGTTGAAGTTCTTACTACCTTGCCACCTTACATTATCCTCATACTAAAAAGAACTTGAAAACAAAATAAGTTTTTTAGAAAATAGATGGGTAAGTAACGGAAAAAGTTATATGAGAACTGACCGTGAAAACAGCTTTTGAATTTATTGCGGTTGTGTCAATTTTGTGCATGCGCTACAAGTTTCCGCGCATATATATGGTACTAACAATCCATATTATACTGTGTGTCCTATGAGGTTTTGGCCAATTTATATATGTTATCTGAACTAGGTTATTGAAATTTGGGAATTGTAAACAATGGGTAGTTATGCTCATTGTAAAAAATTAAGTTGTTGAAGTGTTACATTTAGGGTCACGTTTTGTTTTATGTTAGTAATTTTTCTTTGCGACTCAATAAAAATAAATCTTCATAAAAATGCATTAGCGTTTCTATAGTAACAAAACATCTTTACAGTAGTCAAAAATATATAGAGTGTCCCATTAAAAAATTAGAATACCCTTTGTTTATAATTGCCAAATTTCAATATCGTAGTTCAGATAGTTTTCAAGATATAAACTGGCCAAAAACTAATGTGTGCCCAATTTTCAAATAAACTTATTTGTTAGTTCGAGTTACACCCTGTAAAAAAATTTTTTGGGACACCCTGTATAAGCTTAGTCATAAAGTTATAGAGCAAAAAATTTTATAATAGATGGCGCTGAAGTTAGTCAATATGGACGCTTATTTGAGGATAACTCCACAATAACACAAGGTATATGTGTTAATAAATTGTTGATTTTGTTGAATTTCAAAGCTTATTGTTTTTCAAAATGGTGTTAGTTGATCTTTCCGACATAATTAATTACGTAGGTGTTGGTGTGCGTCCTATTAAAGAAGGAGAAGCTGTTCTTAAAGCAAACCACATTGTAAGTGTGGTGAACTTGAGAAAAAATAATTGGTTTATGTTTACAAACTTCTTCATTAGCTAGTCATCCTCATAAAATTGAGATTGAATTACATGAAGGTAATATTAATGCTAGGGTAAGAATAAATGTAAATTCTGTTTAATTTCAGAGGTTACAAAATGGAATTGTTTATGTTCCTGTAAAGCAGGAGCCTCCGGTCGTTGCAAGCATGTAGTTGCCTTATTATTATATGTGTATAGGTAGGCGATAACAATAATTTTTAATGTATTGCAAAATACTCATTAGCATTGATTATAAACTTAATTAATGTTATTAGGTACTTACTCATAATACAATTACATAAATAAATTTTTAGACTTGATGAAGATTTGGCTAAACTGTCTTCTACAGAAGTAGAACAACAGTGGGGTAAAATTAAAACTAATAATACTAATTCTGTAGAAGTTATTTGCATTGAACAGTATTGCCATGTGAAGGCAAGTGAAGATGTTCCTATTTCTAAAGAACTTTTAGATAATTTCTTTAAGGATTGTTTGACAGGTAACAAGATTATTTTTACAAGTGATTACAATTTACTGATTAATTTGTTTTGCCGGTTGTGTAAGATACATTTGGTACGAATGTAAGCAATAGGAAGTTAATAATTACCATAGATGTACCTCACAATCTCAACCGAAACAAACAAATGATGTAAATAAACTTTTATTACACTGGTATTGTAATGTTTTTTGGGGACTTTGTTGTTTCTCAAGATTGTTCTCGTCTTATAACAGTTGTAATGCTAGTTGTATATTTATATTTCAAATGAGCTTCAGTAACATTTCCGTGAAGATATGTTACAGCTGCTCCCGATTCAGAAATTAACCTGCACATTAGGCAACGTAATCAGTTACAAAATCTACCACTACCAGCTGTACATGAAAAACTAATTCATTCTAATATTTTAAAAGTACACCTGCAGCAATTTTTAGGGTGTAATTTCCTCTCATTAGATCTTGCCCTTCATTTCGAAGAATTTTATAATAGGAACATACAAATATCAATCGAAGAAGCGGTGCATCTGGCTAAAAGTACTGTTGACCAGGCCAAATGTCCATTATGGTTTAATGAAAGGAAGAAAAGAATTACTGCCAGCCGAGCATATGAAATATTTACATATTGTAAAAATCCATCGCAGGATTGGAGTAAAAGTTAAATCAACTCGTGAACCAAAATTTTTTGGAAATGCAGCAACAAGGCATGGACAACACTACGAAGAATATGCAAGAATTAAATATACAAAAGAAACCGGAAGGAATGTTATCAAATGTGGATTAGTCGTCAATCCCGCAGTACCATGGATAGCAGGTAGCCCAGATGGCTTAATCGTAGAAGATGCGCTGATTACCAAAATTATTGAAATTAAATGTCCTGTGAAAGGTTCCAAAGCGAATATTAACTCTGTGATAATAAACGGTGACCTTAATTATATAGAATTTAATAGTAATGTACATTCATTAAAAAAACCATAAATACTATGGCCAAATTCAGGTTTTATTAGGACTATTAAATTTAAAAATTGTGATTTAATATTATATAGTAGTTTTGATGATTCAATAGTAATTATTAATATAGAATTTAACGAATCATTTTTTATAGAAATGATAACCGACTTGACTTGCACTTTGTGTTTTACCTACCATTTTTGTGAATAATGTCGATCAATTTGAATTAAAATAAATATAGCAAAATGTAGAAATTTTATTATAAATACAATACCTACACTACCTATTATTTTAAAAACATAATTAAGTGATTTCCAAGTGTTCACTAGGACTATAATCTACATAAATTTATCTTTGTTTAAAATTGGTTCAGATAAGTTACATAAACCGGTAATAATTATCATCACATCATTTAAAACTGGAAGTAATGACCATTGATATTTATGCCGTAATATTGCAAATGACTTTAATCTCTGAATTCTTCTCTCGACATGAATTCGAAGCTCTTGCTATTGAAGCAGTATCTTCAGCTTCCTTCTTCGTAAATTGTGTCCTATTCTTACCTAGAAATGGTGGACGAATTAGTTGAATAAAATGTTCGGAACATTCTTTATCGATTAAGAAACCCCTGTCCACCATTAGGGCATCTTGTCCTGGTACAAAGGCTTGAATCAAGTTCTCTTTATTAAAAATTGCCTTATCGGATGCTCGTCCGCCATATGGTTTACTTAGGAAAGTAATCATACCTGACGGTTGAAACGCCAATTAAGAATTTTATTGTATGATCTTTCTTATATAAGGAATATGTCCGGATTCTGCATTTTAAACACTGACTTTTCTGCAAGGTTACTTCAGTGCAATCTATAACCATCCTACATTTTGTATAATTCTTAAAACACTTCGGCATGTTGCCAAGCACTTCCTCTTTTGATGGAAAAGCGTGTATGAATTTTCTCAATAATCCACTCAAAACTTTACAAGTACTTAAAAAATATGTTCGACATAGAGTATCACTAACATTAAATAATATTGCTAAAAAGCGAAATGTCAGACCTAATTTTAATTTCATTAAAGTTAATAAAATTTTTCTAGCACAAAATTGTTTTTTGCCAATAATTATTTCCATGTAATTTGCCATTACATTAAATAATTTCAAATTGCTGATGCCTGTGCAAAATCTTATCCGAAATTCAGTATTAATCACATCTGCAATATTAAATTCTAATTTGTCAATGAACGTGTTAACTTGTATACACTTTCCTTCAGTTACAAGTATATTAGAATTGGGTGTTGAACTGATTGTGTTAACTGATGTTGAACTACTAGCACTTCCATTTTCCATTGTACTGCTACTAAATGATACTAAAGTTAATGCTGCTTGCAAATGGTGTTCGGCTTCTTTTGCATTTCTCGATAACTTCTGCTCGTTTTTCTAATCGCATGTCTCTTTGGCTTGCTAGTCCATTTGTTATTTTATCAAATTTTCTAACTGGCAAATTTTTATTTGGTAATGCTCCTTTTTGAGTGAACGTTTTTACATGGTACATCTATAACAGAAATAGCGTTGATCACCTGTCTATAGTTTTTACATTTATAATAAAATAAATATTAAATTAATAACTAATAAGTACTTATAAATAAAGTATATGTTGTAAACGATAGTGGTCAGATAAACAATTAACTTACTTGGTAAAATAAAATCTTCCTTATCAAAATGCGAACTACAAACTTTCATCGAGGTTGTAATGTTTTTGTCGATTCGCAGCAATATTTGCCATTGTTTGCGTACATTTTTGTTTTGGAAAACCGTGCATAGAAACATTGTTAAAATAATAATTTTTGCATTGTGGCACACAGCAATAATGATGGCTTTTAGATTTTCTTTTCAAAGTACACTTGTTTTCTGACGCCATTGCTTTAATTTATCCTCAAATGAGTAGTGTATGTTTTCGCCACTTGGAACCGCCACTTTACATTTCGATTCCCAATAGATTTTCGATCGGTTTCAACTCCTTTGCTACTACTGTAATTTTGTGTTAGAAAGAATAAAATAAAACTTAAAGACTCCTATACATGTAAACACTAACCTAAACGTATTCAAAGCAGGTTTATTTACAGAATGTGTCTCGACGATAACATGTTAGACGAATAATGAGAACGAAAAAAACGATTCAGCTGAAAACTTGTAACCTTATACAAGTGGACATGGTCTACTAACTGAAAATATTTTCCTTGCGGTGTCACTTCCGGTTTCATCGTTTTACTAGGAAGATATTTTCAGTAAGTAGACCATGTCCAGTTCTATAGAGTTACAAGTTTTCAGCTGAATCGGTATTTTGTTCTCATTATTCGTCAATCGACACCCTGTACATTTATAATTAATTGACATAATGTATGAAACAATAATAATATACCTTATTTGTGTAATATTTACTTTTTAGAATATCTGCAAAAAAAGCAATTTGAATGTGTTCATGATAGATTGGGGATACCTCGCACAAGGTCCTTGCTACCCAGCAGCCGTATGGAACTGCAGAACAGCAGGAAAATGTGCGGCAAAATTGGTAGAAGCCATTCGCCAAGTAAGCGAAGCACACATTCATGTGATTGGATTTAGCCTCGGTAACACAAAAATAGCAAAAAATCGTTTGCAATTTCAGTAAATTTTCAGGTGCCCACGTCAGTGGGTTCCTCTCTAATTATTTATCTGGTAAAATCATCGATCGAATAACAGGATTAGATCCAGCACTTCCGGGATTTGCGACGGTACCTTCTGACAAGAAATTAGACTCCAGTGACGCAAAATTTGTCGACATCATTCATACAAATGCTTTCATGCAAGGAAATTTCCAACAACTAGGAGACATCGATTTTTATGTAAGCGGAGGGATTTCACAATCAGGTTGTCCCGGAAATGCAAGATTCCAGAATCAATTTTTACAGTCAAGTTCCTGCAAGTCATCATCTCTCATTGGATTACTTTGGAGAATCAATAAATACCGTTAGTGGATTTTGGGGTTCATACTGTAGATCTTATTTCCATTATTTAATAAGTAGGTGTCCTAATTATGATCATCTAGAACTTATGGGAGAGTATGTAAATCAAAATAAGCGAGGGACATATATAGTATTCACAAACCCTTCGCCTCCATATGCAAAAGGATTTACGACTACTTAAAACTTAAAATATTTAGTAATTATTATAATTTAATAAAAAAATTCGTATCATTCTTCTATTTACATAGTTATTATTTTACGTCACTACAAAAATGATGGACAAAGAGAAACATATAAAAAATTTTTTTATTAGTCACTTAAATTATAAAACATTTTACCAATTATTTTCTGTAAAGTTCCCTTCGAATTGTGAAGGAGGTGGTGGTGGTGGACCTCTAGGTGGAAACGGTGGTCTTGGTCCCGGTGGTCCAGCAAATCCTGGTGGAGGTGGTCTCCAATTTGGTGGTGGCGGTCGTCCAGATGGTGGAGGGTGGAGGAAAACTGCCTTGAAATGGTTGCCCGGGAGGGCCTTGCCAATTCGGCGGAGGTGGCATCATTCTAGGAGGAGGAGGAGCTGAACCAACACCTTGACTATTAGGCGGTACAGGTGGTAGTGGCGGTCGTGGACCAACTCCGTTTGAAGGAGGAGCACCTGGAGGTAATGGTGGTTGTGATGGTGGTAAAGGAGGTGGTGGAATTCCAGATGGAAACGCTGATGGAGGTGGAACTGGTGGCGGCGGCGGAGGTGGCATGTTTGTTGGCGTTGGAGGTGGTGGGGCATCATTCCGGCCAAAATTACCGGTGGAGGAGGGGGAGCTAATGTAATTCCTGGAGGCATCATACTCATTGGAGGTGCATCAGCAAACAGTTGATGAGGTCTATCGGCTTGAGAAAGTGGATTCTGAGCGGCAAGTAAACGCTCAGCGGCAGATCCATGCCTTTCTCCTTTAGCATCCTTTTTGAAAGCGTATGACACTGATATCGGTCGATTACACAAGTACTGACCATTCATCGCTTCGATTGAAGCATCAGATGCTTCAAAGCTTGCAAAATTAATAAAAGCGAAACCTTTCGAATTTCCGGTTTCAGGATCTCTCATTATCTAAAATAACCAATAAATGATTACATTGTATATGTCAAGAATGTTGTATACCTTTGGTGTTTGTAGTATAACGCCAAAGGCGGAAAAAGTATCGTATAATAATTTTTCATCCACCTCAGGATCCAAATTACCTATAAAAATATTAGCGCCAACATCTAAGTTTTTCTGATGAGCTGATGCTTTATTTACACGTATAGGTTTCCCATACAATTTGATCATATTCATTATTTTAATGGCGTAATCTGCATCTTCTTCGCCCATAAACTCGACGAAACCATAGCCTTGATGCATCATCGTGACACGATCTTTCGGCATATGAACATTCACTGCAACAGCAATTATTGTTAACAATACTGTATCTTGATCAAATAGAACTTCTACCTAATGCAGCAAATGTTGTGTTAATTATCAGTTTAATGCAAGTGTTGTCGTCATGGTCGCCATTTTGTTAGGGTAGTTAAAGAGCTTGGTTCCAAATACACTTATGTTTACATATTTATGTCTTTACTTTATTAGTTTAATTTTGTGTAACAAATATTATAATTGGCTGTTCTATTTGTGAAGGTTGGACCTGTGTAAAACTAAGCATTTTAATAATAAATTGCCGTAGAATAACTGAAATTGCTTAAAAAACAATCCTAAACATAACCTCACTTTGTTTCAAAAATATTTTTAACTGTATAAAAGTAATTATCTCACCAATTTATTTTTTAAAACTGTTAAATTATGTCTTATTTTGTTAATTACTTTATTCACCTGATAAAAATTGATGAAATATGAACTACTAAACTACTTTAATAAATCGGTTATGGAAATTATTATAAACAGCTGATTTTATTTGGAACCAAGCCCTTGACGTGCCGCAACAAAAATGGCGAATTGACGTCACACTTGCCTAGTGAATTGTCAGGGAAGGCGGATTGTGATAAATAGAAATTTCTATTTTTATTTTAGAGTTTGAATTGAAAAAGGGGATAAAATGAGAAGAAATTTGTAAATCTCAAATGAGAGCTGTAATATGTATATAAGTTAATATGTACGTATATAAAGTATAATCACATCAATTAATAGAGGTTTCAAAATCATTGAGAATTAGTAAAGTATAAAATTACTAGATTACCCCCAGGCCCCTAGGTGCCTCACGAACGAAGTAACACCGTTCCATCAAGTGCGTTGCCTATCCTACCAATGCAACAGCACGCCGCGATAAAATTTTGTAAAATATAACTTAAAGCATACCCAGTACTGGGCCAGTGTTCATAAACAGATTTTTTTCGGGTGAAATTGAACCTTCTACAGCTAAGCCATTCGAAAATTTGCAAAATTACGAATCTTATGTTTTTTTATTAATGTTTTACGTAATACGGTTCCGGAGTTATAAAAATGTAAAAATTACAGTATTTTGTATTGACGATGTCAAATTGCTTAAAAATTTTTTAAAAAGAATAATTTTGTTACAAATCATGCGACAGGGGCACAAAACAAACGTTTTTCTTAAATAAACTTTTTCTTTATGGATTATAATTTAGAAATTGATTGAAATTTTTCCGGAAAAGTTTTTCGCTTATAACTTTAAAAACACGCGAGGTCAAAAAAAACTGAAACGGCTAAAAATGTTTATTTCTTTATCCGCGTAATATTAATTTTGAATTTTGAAAATCGGTCCGTAAATAAGCGAGTTGTGGTCAAATTACGGCTCAATTAGTTTGAAATTTTGTTGACTATTTTTAAAATTTTTTTTAACCTCGAAGATGCCCTCGTACAAAAAAAATCTAAATCGAAAAATGAAGACACATCTTTCGTAAACTTGAAACTTTTTTCGAAACGAAAATATCTCGAGCCGTTTCAATGCGAGACGAATTTGAAAAAAGGTCTATTTTCGCATCGAATCTGTTCCTAGCAACGTGAACAGAGAACCGAGGTGATAAGAAAAATATAAGTTAAGATTAGTAAGTATAAAACAGTTCGAAGTCGAATTGAATGGTGAATAACACACATTATTATCAGGACTGAAAACAATTGCTTTAACAAAAACATACACATTCAAATTTTAGTCCTGCAATGAAACACGAAGTGATATTTGCAACTTATTGATTATTCCCAAAGAGTTAGGAAGGTAAGAAAGTGTATAATGATTACAGATCATTTCCATAAATATTGAACAACTTTTTACTTGTAAATAAAGTTTTATCAAACATTGTAAGAACCATCAATTCTAAATTTTTAATAAGGGTTTTGCGCAGAACTCCACATCATTCTGATACTAACAAACGTGTAAAACTGTATCGAAGGTGTGCGTGTGTTGTTAAAACGATTAGTGTCATGCAATTGTCATATCTCGGTAATTACCTATCGGATCAAAAAGAGTTTAAACAAAACTTGTGTATAATTAAATTATAAACAACTTTTATGTGAAAAAAATATGTAAAACAAATATTTTTGTAAATATTTCGAAAATATATGTAAGTTAACGACGCTTATTTATAAGATGTGGTGTCGGTTGTAGAAAAAAATCCACATTTATAAAGGAAATGTGCACCGCGAAGCAATTTCTAAAATCGAATTAAACATTTCAGTCATTGCCGACAGTAGTTAAATGTATCTAACTGGTAAGCCGTATTCAAATATACCCAAGGTCGGGACAAAAAGAGGTATCGCACGCCCACGTATCTTATAAGACGAGTTAATAGTTCAAACAAAAGTTATTGACAATAGAACAACTTTTCTTTCATAACATTTTTTCGTATAATTGATATTAGTGGAGGTATTGTTACAACAATTAGTATCACGTGATTGTTATATCTCAGTAATTACTTATCCGATCAAAAATAGTTGTGTATAATTAAATTACAAACAAGTTTTATTTGAGACAAAAATGTGTAAAATGAATATTTTTTCTAAATATTTCAAAAATTCGAAAATGTGTGAGTTCACGTCCTTTTTCGGCTCAATAGATGATGCCCAAAATCTAATCAGATTTGCGGAATTGTAAATAAGAAAAGTTTAATAAAAATCCAGGGGTGGTTTCTTGTTTACATACGGTCAGACAGCCGGCCGGCCATCGGACAGAATTTTTTTGCTTCATTATAATGTATTAACTCTATTTCGTCGGAAAAAATGAAAAAAAGGGGTGTTAAAATTGTTGATTTGGGTACCGTCGCATAACTCACCATCTTATTTACAGATGTGAAAAACCAACTACAGTGGGTGGTCACTTGATGCTTTACAAAAATGCGTGCGTTGTTTAATAATAGAAGAAAGTTACGTTACCATGTGAAGAAGCAGAATTAGTTCACGATTGTTAACGTCAACAATTTTTCGTCGTCGACGATTACAAACTAAATTTCGTTGAAATCTTGAAAGAGTGAGGTTACAAATTTAAAATAAAATATCTATAGTTAAATTCACGGATTAAATTCAGTGTATAGGTAGATAAGGTAGTGCAATCAAAATGAGGATTTTCTTGACGACGTTGCCGCTTCACGGTAGCAACCATACGGACCCAAAGCCCCCTATTGACGGCAACATATCCTGACTTCCAAAAACATTGCAACACCTAGAAGTTGTTGAACGATTTTAATGAAATTTTCAGGAAACGTCTATTTTCATTAAACAAAGTGATGATTAAAATTTAAAAACAAAAGAACAAAAGCTTAAAAGTTTTTTCAATAATGAGTTGTCTCGCCACTATTTGTAATGCACTCATCTAGACGTCTTGGCATGCTATCAATCAAGTGATCCATAGCTGCTTGTGGTATATCATCCCATCAAGCTTCTTGAATCCGTTGCTGAAGATCGTGTAAATTATCTGGAGAGTGTGGTAAATTACCCAGTCGCCTACCAATCATATCCCATAAATGTTCAATTGGCGACAAATCAGGCGACCGAGCAGGCTATGGGAGGACGGCAATGTTAGATTCTTCCAAAAACCGTGTTGTGCCCTTTGCCGTATGAGGGCGCGCATTATCCTGCTGGAAAATGGGATTTTGCAGCCCCTGAAGATATGGAAGGCCAACTGGTTGTAGCACATTAGCAATGTAACCAGCTGCGTTAAGGTTGCCGTCAATACAGACCAAGGGTGATCTTTTATAATTTGTTTTTTTTTAATGGAACATCCTATACCTATATGATTCTATAAACGAATTTTACTCAAAAATTGCGCTTCACTTTTATAAAGACCTAAATACAGTGAATTAAATTGTGTTCACTTCTTGAAATGTAAGGTTTTAAAAAAATAATAATATGCAAAAAATAATTACAACAAATTTACACTTAGGTTTAAATAAAGGACTGTTCCCTTAGTCTATTTATCGATTGACTATTAAACATCTTGTTACAGGGCGTTTATAATTTGTAGTTGAAATAGTAAAACACAGTAGAACATTCTCACTGTAATAATCGGTTTATTTTAGATAGAAGGCCACATTATTGCAATTATGATTTTTAATTACTGTGGACCCTTCTAGCTTTGAAAGGTTATAAAGAAAGTATTTAGTCCTACAATAAACTGGAAAACCGCTATTAGAATGCAAATATTACTGTAACCCGAAAAAGTATAGTTATGACATGAGAATAAAGTCGATGTTGAAAAGATTAAGAATTTAAACCAAACAAAACATATCTTCAATGTACTATTGAATAAATGAATACTAAATCAACTTAACCAGATAAATAGTACATTACCTAAGGGACCGGCTTGCACAAATAGTTCCCATAGAAGAGATTCTGTTACTTTGTCATCTAAACCACCAACATATATAGTAGCGTCTAAAAAGTTAACAATAATTAAACAAAAAATAAATAAACTTTTTATTTACCTCTATTCCTTTCGGCTATCGGACCATTAGCCATTTTAAACACTACCTGTGCTACTGATTTGCCAAAATGTGAGGTTACGAACGGGTACGCCGCTTAGTATTACGGAATTAATGGAAACAACCTTTGCTGGAATAATGATAAAACCACAACACTTAGTTTACGGAACATTACAAAACAAATTGAACTTTACATTAATATTTTTTTTTTAAAGATCAAGGACTTGAGCCTTTTGACCGTTTTTCATACTTTCAGTTTTTTTGGTTTTAATACGTACTGTACTAAATTGATTTTATTGCACTTATTTTTTTTTTGAAAAATTAAGGACTTGCCGCCGTCAATCTCAAATATGTACCATGTTAAAGAAGAGACTTTTCCTCTAGGAGGCGCATTTGACCGTTTTCCATATTTTGTTTTTTTTCGATTTTAATGAGGCTTAAAGTTTGTGTTCTATGACATACATACTTTACTAAATTGAACTTTTGAATTTATTTATTTTTTTAAATTAAGGACTTACCACCGCCAATTTCAAACACCACGCTAAAGAGGAGGCTTTCCTCTATCAGCACTTTTGGCCGTTTTTAATACTTTTGCTTTTTTCGATTTTAATGAGGCTTAAAATTTGCGTTTTATGACAACGTCTTTGCATATACAAAGTATATTTCCTGGTATACTTGAAAAGCGTGTTTGTTGGCTGTCCTACGTGATATAACGTTTGCAAATCGCTTTTGTTATCCTTTATCTAATCCGCCGTTATACAGGCATTAAAATATGCGACAATTTATTGACAGACGTTCTTGTGACTACAACGAAATTTTTATCTTAGTTTAAAAAACTTTTAAAAAAAAAAGGTGAATTTAAAAAAAGTTTTTTAAAATATAAAAATTTCGTTGTACTCTCGAACCGTCTGTCAATAAATTGTCGACAAGTTTTTGTTGAATATTTTATTGTCTGAATCTGAACAACGGCGGACTGGATAAAACAAACGAAAGCAATTTGGAAATATTTGTGAAAATATGTATTGATTTATTCACATTTATTAACATACACGGCTATGTTCAATTTTAAAAAGCCCATGTACATCAATGTATTTCCTATCAGACCGGCAGATAATGACTGATTTCGACAAATTATTCTACCGCCTACATTTTTGCGTATACAAAGTATTGGGCAGTGCATAACTATTTGAAAAGTGTATTTGTTGACTGTACTAGGTGAGATGGCGTTTGCAAAGTCGATTGCCAATAAATCGCTCATGAAAATGATTGTTTTGTTGACTTTATCCAATCTGTCGTTGTTCAAATATTAAAATATGCAACGAAAAATTGGCGTCAATTAAATTAAATTAAACTTATTATCTTAGTTTAAAATCGTTCAATTTAGTTTTTACTTTCTTTTACAATATTCAGTCTGCCTCTAATACGAAAAATTACTTACGTTGATCGAATAATTAAAGGTAGTAACGAGACAGACGATTTACTCAAATGCCTCGTCTAATTTTCTCTATAAAAAAAACTTTTTATAACGATATACAATCTGCCTTAAGAAATATAGTAATTAGACAAACAAAACCGAAACTAGCAGACGGTCAAAATTATTAACATTTGTAGGTAGACGAAATTTCGAAAAAAAAATTATTTTTTTAACGATAGTATTCAGTCTGTTGTTCTGCAGTCAACATTTTAATATCACAAAACTACCTAATTTGAATGACAGACAAATCTAATTGTTATAAAGATTTTTAATAACTTTAAAGTCGCCCGATTTTTGTGAATTTTTAAAGTCTTTATCCCGTCTGGTTTTTTTCGTTGCCTTTTCATATTGTTTAAGGGTTTAAGTACTAAACAACAGACAAATTTAATTGTTACAAACAATTTCTTAGTAATTTTAAAGTCGCGAGATTTGTTGTGCATTTTTCAATTAACTACTGTCTACTTTTTGTTTATTACTTTTTTATATTGTTTATTTACTAAACAACATTCAAATGTAATTTTTGTAAACATTAATTTTAAATGTCATCTTTGAACTTCCTGTAGAGTTGTTCTAACAGCAATAATAGTGAAGGTAAAAATTATGAAATAATTACTTAGTTGATTATTCTAAATAACTTACAATTATTACGTATAGGTAATTAAAATGTTAGTTATTGGAAATAAGGCCGTTCAAAGTTAATGTAATTGTCTCTATTTCCGGTATTTCACCAAATCTTTATTTGTTAGGAGTATAAAAGTTATTGAACTTGTAAGTGATGGCAACAATTGTGATTACACATTGACTAATAACTAATTAAAACCATAGTAAAGGTCAGAATTTAAATGAAAATGTATAATGTCACGACTGACATATATTTTTAATTACTTATTGTAAAAACCAATAATATATAACCCATCTTCAATTGTTTGTAAAATTCAAAACAATTTATTCATAGTAAATAGTTATAGTCCGGGAGCTAATCAAATTATGTTCAAATTGACATTGCCGCGGCATCTAGCGGATACATTTTCATTTTATAGGTAAACAAATGATTCTGGCACAACATTTCAAATTTTGTTGACGTCTTCTTTATTCTTTCTTTTATTCTATTTTGATTAAAGCCCCCCCTTCTGTAGCGCTTTTCATATTTTCGGTTATCACCTCTCTTTCATGGAATTATCGTTGCGTGCAAGCTATTGAAAGCGCACTATATGCAATTTTATTACAATAAAAAAATTTTGACAATTAATTCAAGAATCAACGTTCCATTAAGAGTTTTGTGTTTCGTAGTGATTAGTAGAAATTATTTTCCAAGTGACAAATACTTATTAATTTCTATGATGTATATTATACCAGTGGTCGTCTAGAGTCCGTTCCTTGTTCTTCATGTCAAAGGTGAGTCCGTATCATTTTCGAAATCTTGCAAAATCGCACCATCTGACTCACCTACTAAATCTAGAGTACGTTTTTTATTGTTGTGTTTGTGATTAATGGATAAATTGGTGTAAGTAAATTTATAGTATGGGTGTAATTAATTAATTAGAATGGTTTTTTAAAAAAGGGTTTTTTTTTTTTTTATTAAAATAAAAAAAAAAAAAATTTTTAAAAAAAAAAAAATTTTTTAAATTTAAAAAAAAAAAAAAAAAAAAAAAATAGATGCCACAACCTTGTAATTTAATGAATTAAATATTTAAATACTTTTAAAATGGTATAGGTAATAGGAAACAAAAATTATTTTTTTTTATTATTATTAATTAATAATAATAATATAATAATTAATATTTTTTTTTTTTTTTATTTTTTTTTTTAAAAAAAAATTTTTTATTTTTTTTTTTAAAAAAAAAAAAAAATTTTTTTTTTTTTTTTTTTATTTAAAAAAAAAAAAAATATAATAATTTTTTTAATAAATAAAAAAAAAAAAAAAAATAATATAAAAAAAAAAATAATATTTTAATTTATTTTAAAAATAAAAAAAAATTTAATTTTAAAATTAAAAAAAAAAAAATTTTTTTTTAATTAAAAAAAAAAAAAATTTATATTTTAAATAAATAAAAAAAAAAAAAAAAAAAAAAAAAAAAAAAAAAAAAAAAAAAAAACTCGGCGGTAATAAATCGAAATCAATCGTAGCAATCAATAATTGACAAACTCATTCGTAAAAATAGAATCGAAAGGGGTGGTGGCGTTGAAATTACATTCAAGTAGCATACGAGGATATATTGAACTTATTTTTTTTTTTTGTCAGCGTTTATTAAGCGAACCGCAACGTCTCTGAACTAAAAAAGTTTATTTTTGCTTTGCTACCTTTAATTGAAAAAAGTACTGACCTTTTCCTGTAAAAGAAATTTTTACACCTTTGGATACGTCTTTTTCTCTTTAATCTTTTTCCGTAGAGTGATCATTAAATAAGTAAACTGAAAGCGCCACTTTTATGTTTGTTTCTTTTTTGTAATTTTGTCCATACTTGTGGAATACAAATTAAATATAATTTCCGGTATTTAGAATGCCTTAAATACAGGCAACCTTCACAGCAGATAATGCCTTATAAATAATACTTTTAATGATAATATTTTTGAACTAGCGACCTTCAAAATTGCATTTGCGTACTTTTGATTTTCTCGACCGCCGAGGAAGACCTCATTCGCCGGTTGCGAGTGCTTTATGCAGATTTTAAAATAAAATACGTATTAGTGAAAAAAAAATGAAAAGAAGGGGATGTAAGTATTTTTCTATTCTGCTACTTGAGTCCTAAATTAGCCTTTATTTGCAGTTGTCGAAATAGCAATGAATACATAAGCGATTTTGCAGGGTTTTGTACCTGACCTTTCTTTGTTTTTGTTTCCTTTCTTTTGGCGTTTGATGGAACTGATTGGGATTAATTACGATTCCCTCTCATATCGTCGTTTAAAATAATCAAAAGAAACAATAGGAGACACCTGGGTGTACGTGACCAAGCATCGTTTTATAAGGTCGAAATTATCGGCATCGCATTCTGTTTTGTGAAGATATGGAAATTGTAAACGACCTTCAGGGATTTAATGTTTAAATTTCGTACTTTATTTTAGAGAATTTTTTTCCAAAAGGTAATTCATAAATGTAATTTTTGTTTCTTGCGTTAAATTAGTTTAGGTTTTTTGTTGTTTGGCTGACGGGGTAACGGTTATTATTATATTTTGCATAATTGTTTTTTAGCTTTTTATTTTAGTATTAAAAGAGAAAAAAACGGTTACCAGAGGACGTACATTTGCAAATGTTACGCTTCCGCCCCTGGAGTACCTTCTGTTTTATTGGGTGAGTCTTTTTCCGTTATCGCATTGATAATATTAACTGAAAGCCCCATATGTATTTATAATTTTATTGGTTCTTGTCAATCGTTTTAATTGTCTGGCAAGAACATTACTTAATATTTTAAGTCAAATCATTAATTGTTTTATTGTTCCAAATAATTTTTTGTTTGTTTAAAAAACTAAATTTATAAATAATTTATGAATTAATTTTGGATTAAAGTTGATTATGTGAAATTTTCCCTGAACGTCTTTTAATTAAATATCGATCCGCAAGCTACACTGTGGTCCCCAGTGTATGTTTCTCTCTAGACTGGACCTGGCGCCCTTTTTTTGTTTGTTTTTGGAAATCTTTGTTGTACATTGGTACAGTATCAAATCCGACCCACGGTACCACACCTCCGACTTTTTGACTAGCCGATTCGTGGCACCCTTAGTACCCTCGTTAAGCAGTATTGGTTTTTGCGAGAGGTTACAAAAGTGGCGCTTTCAACGTAGGGGCTCGATTTGATACATTGAATGGTAGGTATGTTATTTTCCGCTATGTCTACTATAAACGTAAACGAATTGCGAAGTGATGAACTCACATACGAGCTGTTGGTTAGAAACGTTGATTCTGAGGGAATGAACGTTGATTTAAAACGTAAAAAATTGCGCTGTTGTTTGTTAAGGGAACAATTAGATGTAAGCACGATTAATCAGTATTCTCCGGTAGAATTTAATGTTAAATCTGAACTTGAATCATGCAAATTTAAATTAACTGAAGCTGAGACATTGTTAGATAACTTGGCTGTTAACTTTGTTAAGACCGTGTATGTTAGAGTTAATACCCGACTAACTCATATATTTTTCGATTAAATCGTCTTAAAAGTGATGATGACGATTTAAGTACTGAATTAGAATCCGCGAAGTTTGAATGTGTTGAATTGTTAGAGAAGCTTAGAGCTTTAGAAGATATGCAAACTGATAAAGATTCTGTTGGTTCTGATAATGATCGGGTTGATGAGGCTGTTGTTTCTCAAAGAGCTGCTGGTTCTGCTAGTTGCGCTTTAGACCCCCCTGCAAATAATCAGGTTGACGCCGTTCCCCCTAATGTCAATATTCCGCAAGCATGTTCCACTTCGGTTGGACATGTGGCGTTTAATCTCACTCCACCACGACAAACCGAAGCCGATCTTTCAGCAAGATTACAAGATGAGATTAACCGTTTGAGAACTGAATTAGACCATATAAGAATCTCCGCGCTTCAAACGTCTTCTGTAAGGTTCCACAATTCTCCCACAGGACTTTATAAACCTGTTCCCGTCTTCAAATGGGACCTTAAGTTTTCTGGTAACACTGCTGAAGTAGGAGTGAATGCTTTTCTACAGAGAGTTGAAGAATTACGAGTTGCTCGTCAGGTTACTGAGACGCAATTATTCGACAGTGCCGTAGATCTTTTTACAGGTCAGGGGTTAGTTTGGTTTAGGGCTATTCGTAATACTGTGCATACTTGGCAGCAGTTAGTGATTAAGCTTCGGGATGATTTTCTACCTACTGATTTTGATGAAGCGTTATGGGACGAAATTAAACACCGCAGACAGCATCAAGATGAGCGTCCTACCATTTATATTGCTGTAATGCAAAATCTCTTCTCCCGATTGTTAGAACGTCCTTCGGAAGAAAAGAAAATAAAGTACATTTTGCGAAATTTGCAACCTTTTTATGCGACTTCACTGGCTCTTGTTCATATAATCAACCTTGAACATTTAGTTAGCGTGTGCAAACGTTTAGAGGAAACTAAAATTCAGAATGCAAAAAACCGTTCTATTAATTATGAGTCTCCACATTTAGAACCTGACCTGGCATTTGCACCATCCTCTACGAAGAAAGTCTCTATCAATTCTCTTCCCTCTCCTTCCGAAATATCTAGTCATTCTAGCGGTAGTAATAGAAGTTTCAAAACTCGTAGGTACTCTAAAGTCAAACCAAATACTACCTGTTGGAATTGTAGAAGAACTGGTCACACCTTTCATACTTGTGACTTAGAATTGAAAATATTTTGTTATGTTTGTGGTTATCCTGAGGTTCGTTTTTCTCAATGTCCTCGATGTTCAAAAAACATGTGCTCGGGAAAGGACACATCAGCCGTCCCTCCCCGAAAATAATTTTCACGGAGGCTGATAAACTTGATTGGAACAGCTGGTTGCTTCGTGTTAAAAAATTTTATCAGACATCTATTCATAGTGTTTTCGTACATCGTCCTGGAGATAATAGACCTTACGTTCACGTCACAATAGGTTCTAATAAATTAGAAGCACTTGTTGATTCTGGTGCGAACCAATCAGTTCTTGGAAGTGAGGGTTTATTTCTCATTGACAAATATGATTTGGCTTTGAACCGGAATTTTAATTCACAGTCTTTAATTTCCGCTGATGGAGCCAAACAACATATTTTGGGAACAGTTCATCTACCTATCACTGTAGAAGGAGTGTCTAAGAAGTTACCTGTGATTGTTTCGGACAGTATCTCTAATAACTTAACTTTAGGGATAGATTTTTGTCGTGATTTTGGTATTAAGGTTGACTTCTTAGAGAACCAATTTACCGTTTCTTCGGTGTATAATTTGAAAGCTGTTCGTGGTGTACATGATCTTGATGAAAAGCAGACTCATGATTTAAATGACGTAGTCAATCTATTTAAAGATTTGGCGTCCTCTTCCTTAAGTCGTACTAATCAGGTAGTTCATAAAATTGATACTGGTGACGCTGAGCCCATCAAGCAGCGGTACTATCCTCTTTCTCCTGCTATGCAATCCATTGTTGATGTTGAACTTAATAAAATGTTAGATCTAGGAATAATCCGTCCTTCTAATTCTCCCTGGGCTAGTCCCATGTTAGTTGTAAAAAAGGCTGATGGTAGTGTTCGTCTTTGTTTTGATGGTCGTAAGTTGAATTCTCTAACAAAAAAAGATGCATACCCATTGCCTTATGTGTCCGACATCTTAGACAAACTCCGCGATGCTAGATATCTTTCTTCAATAGATCTAAAAAAAGCTTTCTGGCAAATACCGCTACATCCAGAATCATGTGAGAAAACTGCTTTCACCGTACCTCGTCGTGGTTTGTTTGAGTACACCGTAGTTCCGTTTGGTATAGCAAATGCTCCGGCAACTCAACAACGACTAATGGACAATATATTTGGTTCCCTGATTGGACAAAATTTATTTATTTACTTAGACGACATCATCCTCGTTTCTAATACGTTCCAAGATCATATTGAATTGTTGAAAGTGGTTTATCAAAAGTTGAAGGAAGCTAACTTGACTATTAATTTTAATAAATGTGAGTTTTGTCGTCCTAGTATTAAGTATTTGGGATATGTAGTTGATAAAGATGGCCTCCATACCGATCCAGCTAAGGTAGAAGCCATTGCCAATTACCCCCGTCCTAAAACTGCCACAGAGATCAAACGTTTCATAGGGCTTACTTCGTGGTACAGGAGGTTTGTTCCCGACTTTTCTTCCTTAACTGCTCCTATTACTGATTTAATAAAAGGTCGTAGAAAGAAACAGTCTGTCGTGTGGACCCCAGAAGCGGATGCTTCGTTTCAGGAGCTTAAGTCTCGTTTGATTTCTGCTCCCATATTAGCCAGCCCAAATTTTGATCAGCCTTTCTCTATTCATTGCGATGCCTCCGACTACGGCGTGGGTTGTGTTTTAACACAAGGAGAGAATGAACACGAGAGGGTAATAGCCTACGCTTCTCGGACCCTTAATAAAGCTGAACGTCAGTATTCAGTGACAGAAGGGAGTGCTTGTCTGTTATATTTGGTATTCTGAAATTTCGAGGATATATTGAAGGCACTCACTTTACCGTGTTCACTGACCATTGGTCTTTGTTGTGGCTTACTAATATGCGCGAACCAACGGGTCGTCTTGCCAGGTGGAGCGTTAAGTTGTCCCAGCATTCATTTGAAATTAAACACCGCAAGGGCAAACAGAACATTGTTCCTGATGCACTGTCTCGAGCTCCTTTGGAATTAAACTCACTTCAATTAACTGATGCTGACCTAGACCGTTGGTATATCAAAATGATCGATCGTATTGAAACCAATCATGATAAATATCCTAGTTGGCGTGTGGAACAAGGTCGTATTTATAAGTACGTTCCCAACAAACACAATATAGTCTCTAATTTAGTAGAATGGAAACAGGTTGTACCGGCTTCTAAAAGATTAGAACTGTTCCGTCAATTTCATGATGATCCTACTTCGTCACACTTTGGTAGCTACAAAACTTGGCAAAAAATATCCGAGGTTTACTATTGGCCTAAGATGAAGGCTGACATTATTCGTTTCATTCGTCGTTGTAAGATCTGCGCCGCTACCAAAGCCTCTAACTTGAGCAGACCTGGGTTGATGGGCAAACCAAAACAAGTACGTTTTCCCTTTCAATGTCTGTCTATAGATCTTATGGGACCGTTTCCTAGATCACTAAAGGCAACACTATGCTCCTGGTCGTGTGTGACTGGTTTACTAAGTTCGTCCTTGTTAAACCTTTAGGTAAGGCCACCTCCAACAAAATAGTTGAATTCTTAGAAAATGACGTTTTTCTTTTATTTGGAGTACCGCAGATTTGCATGGTGGACAACGGACCTCAATTCATTAGTTCTACTTTTAAGAATTTTCTTAAGACTTATGACGTCAAACACGTCTGGTATAATGCTAACTACCACCCTCAAGTTAATTTTGTGGAGCGTGTTAACCGCGTCATTGGTACAGCTATTAGAGCTTACGTCAACGATAATCATAAAACTTGGGATCATGAAATTTACAAAATTGCTCATGCAATCCGTAATGCCGTTCATGACGTCACAGGGTATACCCCTTCATTTTTGAATTTTGGTCGTAGTGTTCCTATTTCGGGCGATTACTATGGTGAGATTAAGAATTTTAATGAAGAAGATTTGTCAATAGGGTCTCGTGAGCAAGCCGTCTCCGATATTAATCATCGTTCGGCTATATTCAATGACGTTGAAAGTAAACTAAAATTAGCTTATGCTCGATACGCAAAGCATTACAATTTACGTAAAAGGCCTCTGCAATTTAAAGTTGGCGATCTGGTCTGGAAAAAAAATTATGTCCTTTCTGACGCCGCCAATAATTTTAATCGTAAGCTTGCACCCAAGTACATTAAATGTCGAGTTAAAGAAATTACCGGTGCTCTTTGTTATCGTCTTTGTGATAATAATGGAAAGAACTTAGGAATTTGGCACATCAAAGACATTAAACCTTTTCATTCCATGTCGGAGAGTAATTCCATAGATTAATCTCAAGTTTGAATTTTAAGTACAAGATCTTGTCTTGGAATGTACCGTTGCGATTTGTTCTGGACCTAACATTGTTTAGTATTAGGATATATACTCATCCAATGGTCATATGTGTGAACCATGGATTAGTTTTGTTTTAAGACTTCTTTGATTTTAAATATGTTGAAGAATCATGAAATGCGATTCTTGGTGTTAAGACCTCATTGAGTACTCTACATTAGTTATGGATTAAGAAAGTACCTTAAAGAGTTTAATGATGCTGCGTTTAATCTAATAGCGATATTCGTGCCCATTATCTTAATTTTAGTTTTACTAGAACAAATTGTTAGGTCATTTTGACATTGAATCTGAGACCATTAATTTATGTCTGTTAGTTGTTCAAATGCTTTCGTCATTCCATTTTTTCCTTACCATATCTTGTTTTATTGTGTACTAGATATAGTTAGTGAGGATATTTTGCATGAAAATGTATTGTTTTATTTGGGAGTGTGTATTTGAGATATTATTTTAAATTTTTCTCGACAACGCTGGTAATTCAGTTGCAACACATCAGTGCATCTCTCCAATTGTAGTTACCTACAAGTTGTCCTTTAGGGAAGGGGTGTGTAACAAACTGAAAGCGCAGCTTTTATGTTTGTTTCTTTTTTTGTAATTTTGTCCATACTTGTGGAATACAAATTAAATATAATTTCCGGTATTTAGAATGCCTTAAATACAGGCAACCTTCACAGCAGATAATGCCTTATAAATAATACTTTTAATGATAATATTTTTGAACTAGCGACCTTCAAAATTGCATTTGCGTACTTTTGATTTTCTCGACCGCCGAGGAAGACCTCATTCGCCGGTTGCGAGTGCTTTATGCAGATTTTAAAATAAAATACGTATTAGTGAAAAAAAATGAAAAGAAGGGGATGTAAGTATTTTTTATTCTGCTACTTGAGTCCTAAATTAGCCTTTATTTGCAGTTGTCGAAATAGCAATGAATACATAAGCGATTTTGCAGGGTTTTGTACCTGACCTTTCTTTGTTTTTGTTTCCTTTCTTTTGGCGTTTGATGGAACTGATTGGGATTAATTACGATTCCCTCTCATATCGTCGTTTAAAATAATCAAAAGAAACAATAGGAGACACCTGGGTGTACGTTACCAAGCATCGTTTTATAAGGTCGAAATTATCGGCATCGCATTCTGTTTTGTGAAGATATGGAAATTGTAAACGACCTTCAGGGATTTAATGTTTAAATTTCGTACTTTATTTTTAGAGAATTTTTTTCAAAAGGTAATTCATAAATGTAATTTTGTTTCTTGCGTTAAATTAGTTTAGGTTTTTGTTGTTTGGCTGACGGGGTAACGGTTATTATTATATTTTGCATAATTGTTTTTTTAGCTTTTTATTTTAGTATTAAAAAAAAAAAAAACGGTTACCAGAGGACGTACATTTGCAAATGTTACGCTTCCGCCCTGGAGTACCTTCTGTTTTATTGGGTGAGTCTTTTTCCGTTATCGCATTGATAATATTAACTGAAAGCCCCATATGTATTTATAATTTTATTGGTTCTTGTCAATCGTTTTAATTGTCTGGCAAGAACATTACTTAATATTTTAAGTCAAATCATTAATTGTTTTATTGTTCCAAATAATTTTTTTGTTTGTTTAAAAAAAACTAAATTTATAATTAATTTATGAATTAATTTTGGATTAAAGTTGATTATGTGAAATTTTCCCCTGAACGTCTTTTAATTAAATATCGATCCGCAAGCTACACTGTGGTCCCCAGTGTATGTTTCTCTCTCTAGACTGGATCTGGCGCCCTTTTTTTGTTTGTTTTTGGAAATCTTTGTTGTACATTGGTACAGTATCAAATCCGACCCACGGTACCACACCTCCGACTTTTTGACTAGCCGATTCGTGGCACCCTTAGTACCCTCGTTAAGCAGTATTGGTTTTTGCGAGAGGTTACATAATCTCAGTTATTGTTCTACCCTTATCCAAAAAATCAATCATGATTACTCCATGGCAATCCCAAAAAACTGAAGCAAGAACTTTTCCAGCAGATTTTGGACACAGAAACTTCTTAGGTCTTGGAGAACCAGAGTGTCGCCATTCCATCGATTGTTGCTTTGTTTCTGGATCGTAGAAATGTACCCAAGTCTCATCCATAGTAACAATTCGGTTTAAGAAGTCTACATCGTTTTCAAATCGAGCACAGATCGAACGCGATGCTTCTACCCTTGCACGCTTTTGGTCAACATTCAAACATTTGGGGATCCATTTTGCAGCAATTTTCTCATGTCCAAATTGACGTGAACCATATGATGAACGCGTTCGTATGAAATATTCAGTGCTTCAGATATCCGTTTTAGCCCAATTCGACGGTCTGATAAAATCATGTCATGAACTGCATCGATATTTTCGGGGACTGACACAGAAACTGGCCTTCCCGATCGGTCATCATCTTCAATGGAAAATTTACCTCTTTTGAAGCTTGCATTCCAATTTTTGACGGTCGCATACGAAGGACATTGATCACCAAGGGTATTAAGCATATCTTCGTAAATCTGCTTACCTCTTAACCCTTTTAAATACAGGTACTTGATGATGGCTCGATACTCCAATTTTCGATTTTCACAATTTCGGTGGACATCTTTTTCATTTAATTTATTGCGTGACTCTGGTTTACTTTTTTGACGTCAAACTTTACACTGACACTTCTAATAAGTTATTGTTCGTTGCTATGGTAACGCAATATTTTGTTTATGCAAGGAACTGGACTAGGCTAACTAGATATCAATACATCCTCGTACAAAAAGTTGGAAAACTCCTTAGCGATTGAACAGTGTTGGATCGAAGTAACGGTGAATAATGATCTTTTTTGCCATTGGCGTTGGTTATCGTGCCCCAACGTCAATGGAACATCTAAAGAACTATTTATTACTTTTAGACCATTCAAAAATGTTGATCATCATCAATGTATTTCACACTTGCACTCTATTAATTTATATAGCGTACACCACCTGTACGTACTGTTGACAAACAAGCTAATTATTTATGTTTTAAAATTGCTGGTTTAGTAAACATGCATGCTCTTATTACGCGCAAACACTTTATCAGACCTCCTACTCCATGGATAATGTCGGTTGTACAAATTAAACAAACATTTCGATCCGACGTCCATTCCTTGAACATTAGATTTAAGAGAAGGTGAGGGTGGGGACAGTTTGGACAGGGGATGACTCTGGACACCGTCAAATTTTGCGCCCTTTTTATAGGAAACCTACTAAATCTCAGCAGTATGTTCCATGGACTGCTTGGATGTGGTACGTGTTATTTTATTAAATAAGTTTAACAGGTTCCAGTGATATTAAAGAAAAAGATTTAGCGATTCTGATCTAATATTATCCAGACAATTGGTAAGTAAATTGTTAGACATATAGTGATGAATTTGTTTAAATTACTACATCATTAAGTTATGGGGCATTGAAAATAGAGGTTATGTACCTGTTATTTTGGCTTGTTTGTTTCAAGGGACTACACTCACTAGAGGAATACACTGGACAGTAACTGCGGGGACACATTGGACTATCCAATGTCTCCCCACAGGTTAGTAGCATGTTGATTTCTCTCTATTATCTCTAATTAGAATTCAGTAGTTAGGCATCTGTTATTTTTAGTTATACGATGCTTAAATCGTACAAGAAAAGTAGATGTTATGGAAAATAATATGTCTTACCGAGAGAGTGCTGAAAAAATTAATGTTAAAAAATCTACCCTCAACAATTATTTTAAAGTAGCACTAGAAAAGGAATAAATAACGTTGACTTTTCACCAAACTTTAAGAAGTCTCAAATATTTAGTAACCAAATGGGAAATACTTTAGAAGATTACTTATTAAAATGTTCTTCTATGTTTTATGGACTAACTCCAAATGCAACAAGGCGATTGGCATATACGAGAAGGCGTTACAAAATTTATTAAATATGCCCGATGCATAAAAGTAAAATACATTAGCTGGCAAAGATTGGTTCTGCGCGTTTCTGAAACGGCACCCCAAAGTTTCAGTAAGAAAGCCTGAGGCCACTAATTTGGCAAGAATTACTAGTTTCAATCCCACCAATATAGGCATATTTCAAGACAAATTGAGTCACAGCATTGGTCAATATTCATTTGAACCCCAGCAATTTTTTAATTTAGATGAGGTAATATTCTGCGATGTCTTATTGAATTAGTGTTTTAACGAACAATTTTTTTTTGTTTTTAGACGGGCGTCACAACAGTACAAAAAGTCCCCAAAATAGTAGGAAAAAAACGAGAACACCAAATTGGCCAGGCAACTTCTCGCGAAAGAGGAGAACTTGTAACTCAAATGGGCATATTTTGTGCATCAGGATCTGCATTACCGCCAATATGGATCTTTCCTAGACACCGATTTGATGAAAAAAGGATGATGAATGGTGTTTCAGAATGTGGGGCTCTCGGATTAGTACATCCAAGTGGTTGGAAAAATTTTCAGGAGCATTAAAACATGTTGTAAAACACACAAAATGTTCACTTGACAGCAAAATTCTATTAATCATGGATAATCATGATTCGCATTTATCGGTACCTGCAATAGAATATTGCCGATCTAATGGAATTGTAGTCTTAACACTACCACCTCATACGTCAAACAAACTTTAACCTCTTGACAGAACAGTGTTTGGTCCGTTTAAGACCTTCTTTAATCACAGCATAACTTCTTGGTTACTTACACATCCTGGACAAACGGCATCGATATACGATCTGCCTGTTATTTGCCTACAAGCTTGGGATAGGGCCGCAACACCTACAAACATCAAATCAAGGTTTAGATGCAAAAGTATTATGCCATTTGACAAGTCTGTTTTCGGTGAAGAAGATTTTTTGTCATGTTTTGTGTCAGATAGACCTTGTGAGTCTAGTGAAAATTTGGAGGGGAATAAAGCATCTACATCAAAATCTAATGATTCACAAATTAATTTGAAATTGGACATGCCATCAAATTCTGGCAACCAAGCATTTGTATCCCCTGAAATTATCCGTTTATTCCCGGAAACCCCAGGAAGGAAAAATATTCGCGTAGCAAGAAACAAAAGGTAAATGCAGGATAGCAACTGACACGCCAGAGAAAATAAAACTTAAGGAAAGACATGCTAAGAAGAAACCAAAAAGGAAAAGATAAAATCTGTAAAACGCAAAATAAGCCAAGACGGAGACTGACGAAGAGGATAAAATTTCTTACCATGACAATTCATCTGAAGATGAGCTAGTGTTATTTAATGTTAAAAGAAAGTAACAGATTCAACCCATAGTTTGTAAGCTGTATAATAACCGTTTGTTATAGTCAAAAATTTAAATATTTAAACATTTCTTATTTTGTATTAGTTTTTAAGCAATTAATTTAATGTAAATGGTAGCAACAATATATTTTAAGTTTGTAATGAAGGTACCTATGTCATAAGATATCCTTTGGGATATCCGCTGAACTTATGATTAAGTTATGTTTCATTATTATTATTTTGTTTATTATTAAATAACCTCAAATGTGCACCGGGCCTAAAAGCACATCGTATGTTACGCCACTGGACTGGAAGTATAGTCACAGAAAAGGTATAGCCACGTATAGTGCTTTTATTCACAGCCTCCTTTCTTTCATTTACTTCGCCCCCCTTATGTAATCTATGTACGTCGCCCATTTCATTTCTATATGAATAACGTGTAGAAATTGTTTAAAAGAAATTAAGCAAGACTCAGGATTTCAGTTACTGTATAATAACATAAAGTTGGAATACCGAAATTTACTTTGAAACAAGTAAGTATTTGTCTTACATCATCGATTCACTAAATGATTCAAATTGATTCAAGGAAGTGACCATCACCGAGAACCCAGTCGCATGCATCAAAAGCAAGAAGCACGTCGATGTTGTATACCAATTGTGTACTCAATCGTATCTGCACAATATCTCATCTCTTTCTAAAGATGAAATCAAACGAGGTCACTGAGGACAGAATTAACGTAAGGAAATTGTTGAAGATGAGCCTGTGTATTTAATACTGATATTCCTTTATCTATTGCAGAAAGTATTTCAATAAGCAGTTTTTATCGCTACCAATGTAATTATGGCACTAACGACAAGAATAATTTAGCTGATCATATTTCCCCTCATCATTAGAAATATAATCAGTGTAATTACACAACTCCTGATGATTACTCATTGCTTAATCACAAACAAATTCACCTATTGATTGAATCAGATCATATGTTTATACGTATTGGTGCAGGAGTTAATACAAATGAACAGAGCATTCAGCAACTAATACAATGTATAAATATTCATCCGAATGTCATGATTGTGGTTATCAGATTAGAGTAAAATTATTTTGAAATTTCATGTAAAGAAAGAAAATTATGGTCATTTCCCATGTGAAATGTGTACTTTTGATGCACATTCGGAAGATGGTTTAAAATCTCGTATTTTAATGCACAAAAATATTCCTCTTGATATTACTAGTAGGAGCTAATTCAAACTCATTTGTAACAGGTGGGACAACAAAACAAATTCTCTTTAGTGAATTACGAAAGAATTCATTCCATAGAAAAGCCATTTAAATGCAATTTCTGTGATTCTGCAGTAAACATTCACACACCTTTAAAGTGCACACGATGAAACATACTGGTGGTTAAGGTTTTAGCTGTGATGAGTGCCCTTTCAAAACTCAAATCAGATCTAGAGTGGAGACTCGCAAAAGAATTCACTCGAAAGGAAAACTATTTAAATTTAATTTGTGTGATTTCTGCAGTAGGCATCTTTAAAAGTGCACATGATGAAATATTCTGCTGTTCGACTTTTCATCTGTGACAAGTGCGGCTACAAAACTAATTTTATTGTTTGTGTAACAAATCATATGAAAGGGAAACATTCTGATGGTAAAATTTCAGCTGTGACAAGTGCGACTACAAACTCATGTTTAAAACAATTGCAACGTTGGCCACCAGAATGTTTCCCTATTATATGCTTTGTTAAGTGAACAATCAAACTCGTTTTAACATTAGTTTTGTAGCCGCACTTATCACAGCTGAAACTTTGACCACCACATTGTTCCCTTTTGTATACAAAGGGAAACATTCTGGTGATCAACGTTTCAGCTGTGATAAGTATGCGACTATAAAACTAATGTCAAAACCAATTTGATTGTTCAAATAACAAAACTATGGAATGGTGATAAGAGTTACTACAAATGAAGAAAAATGTGTTAAATGACGTTTTTAAGCTTAGAATAGTTATTAACCTTGTGTAAAATTTGAACTTCTGTTCAAAACTATAGATATTTTTCTAGGCTTAATTTTTTAGAATTGCTACGATAAAATGAAAGTTTTCAAAATTGAGGTCAAATGGTACAGTAAAATGAAAAATTAATGTGAGAGAAATTTTTATTTTGATTTTGCTTAAAATTAATAAAATTTGGTTTGCATCCTTCTCTATGTTATAAATCCACATTTGATGTAGTTGTTCATTTTTAATTTTGTAGTTACCTGTGAGTGTAGTTGTTATTTTCACTTTAGTCAAATATATTAATTTAATAATTGAAGAATTCTTTAAATTATCCACCATTCCATCAGGTTATGGTTCCAGGACAACTAGTTTAAAGGATAATTGATATTTGTGATGAAAAAAAATATACCGCTGTAAATTGTAGATAAACTTTTTAAACGTTTTATATTTTTACGCGATGTCAAATAATAACTTACTGGTATTTGAAAAGCTGAAAGGTAGAGAAAATTACAGCACATGGAGATTTGCGATGAAAACATATCTTCAACACGAAGATTTGTGGAGTTATGTAGAAGGTAACCGGTACAAACGATCCATCGCAAGAAGCTAATATGTTAAGTCAAGACGAGATGTGAAGGCAAAATCGAAGATAATTCTAATGGTTGATCCTATTAATTATGTACACACTAGGGAACGATCGTGAGTGAGATAAGAGCGTTGGAATGTGTCCCTAATCCAATCTCTACCTGAAAGACTTTGCAACCTTTTCAGGTAGTCAGAATAGAATAATGAAGAGAAATGGAATAATTGAAAATGATATATCACATGCCTATATTTTCTTCAATTTTCAAAGATTTAACCTCACCAGCTCAGAGGTCAAAGGTCAGGTCGACATGTGAATAGCTTAAGTTCACCGCCTTGACCTCCTGAAAAAAATTAGCCATCAACCATCAAAATCGGTTGAGTAGTTTTGAAGGAGAAGGCGGACAAACAAACAAACAGAAAAACAAAACTCGATTTTATGTGTATGATGATTGAAAAAGCAACGACAGCAAAAGGAGTGTGAGATAACGTGCACGATTCAGGTTTATCACATAAAATGAATTTAATGAAAACATTAATCACCACTAACTTGGGAAACTGTGATACAGTATAGAAGAATATGTTAACAAAATAATGAGCACAGCGCAGAAATTAATTAATATTAAATTTGACATTAGCGATGAATGGTTAGCAACTTTTTTATTGGCAGGTTTAACGGATGAATATAAACCAATGATTATGGTCATACAAAGCTCAGGTGTCAAATTAACAGCTGATTTTGTTAAAAAAGAAGCTTTTACAAGAAGTCAAAGCAACTAATTCAACTACTGTGCTTAAAAAAAAAAAAAATTATAAAAAAAAAAAAAAAAAAAAAAAAAAAAAAAATATATTTTTTTTAAAAAAAAACTATATTTACACTTGAACACAAAAAATTAATGTGTTTTTTTTTTTAAAAAAATTAAAAATTAAAAAATAATAAAAAAAAAAAAAAAATATATTATATTTAAAAATTATTTTTTTTTTAAATAAATAAAAAAAAAAATTTTATTTTATTTATTTTTTTTAAAAAATATTAAAAAAAAAAAAAAAAATAAATTAAAAAATTTAAAAAAAGACAAAAATTTAGTCTGGTGTCGGTGACACACAATTACTTTTTTTTATCATTTTTGTTGTTATGTTTAATGAACAAGTTTGTGAACAAATTGTTGTCGCAAACCATAAAAATTGTAACAAAGTGATATTTGATAAGTTAGGTTGCAGAATTTATAATAGTGATGAAGTAGTTTTAGCTTCAGCAAATAAACAATCTTTATAAACTCAATAATATAAATAGTGAAAATAGTTTTGTTGCTCGAACCGATGATTTTGAATTGTGGCGACGCCGTTTAGGATCTAAACTATCAGTATATGAAACAAATTAAAAACGATGGTTATTCCAAATTCATTAAATTTTTGTGAACCTAATAGTAGTAATAAATGTGTTACATGCATTAAAGGAAAACAGTCGATACCATACAGGTACTCGCGCAAGTCAAGTTCTTGAATGAATCCATTCCGACTAATGTGGACCGTTAGAAGTGAAATCTCTAGGAGTAGACCAGTGTCGAACCCAAAAAAGAATAGTAGGATGACACTAATAGGAAAGAAAGAGAATATAGCCAAAATGAAAGGAAAAATTATTTACGGGCGATCTGAGATCGGGAAGTGGTAGCGTTTTTAAGGGTAAAAAACGGTTTATCTCGATTTCCGGCAAAACTACAATTCTTATGAAAAAAAGTTAAATAGCATAAAGTTGTAGGTAATAAAAAGATTTACAACTACTCTATCTACACTTTTTTCACATAACCTCAAAATTTATGTGAAAATTTAGATAGCCAAGTTTTTGGTTTTTTATTTTTCTTTTATAAAAAAAAACTTTGTAACGAAATTTGGTGAAAATTTACCTTTTATGTCCCAAACACAGTAATTTTTTTGATTTAAAATATTCATTTTTCACCTTATTTTGACTTAACATCGAAAAAATCACCCTTATTTTCAACCGAAAATTATCGCACCGAACGAATAAACCACACAATTGTAGAAAAAGTAAGATGTATGCTCTTTGATGCAAGATTAAATAAACCCTATTGGGCGGAAGCGGTGGCAACAGCATTATACTTAATCAATCGTTTTCCTACAAAAAGTTTGAAAAATAAAACTCCAGAGGAATTATGGTCTGGAAAGCAACCGAATCTTAGTCATTTACGAGTGTTTGGATGCAAAGCGATGATGCATGTACCTGAACAGAAACGAAAAAAGTTAGATGCTAATCAGAAGAATGCATTTTTGTTGGATACGGTTCAACATCTAAAGGTTATCGTTTATACTACCAATATGATGTACACAAGTAGAAATGTTGTTTTTCTTAAAGATCATAAAATTGATGAAGTTCCTCAAGGAAGCGCATTCACTTGAATTTGGAGTGACAATCAGGTTGAAGTGGGAGATTTATTGAACAACGTTCATGATTCAGATACTGAAGATAATATACTTAAAATGGGAGATAAATACCAAGTACCGATTTGTCTAATAAATCATGAATATGACAATTTACGACGTTCTTCAAGAAAGCCTCACAAACAAACATGGATGACTATATTACCTGTATAATGCGTTTTTACTTGTACATCAAATGCACTAGTAAGTGTTGAAGAAGCCATGAGTACTCCAAAGGCTGAACAATGGAAAAGAGCAATGGCAAACGAATATGAGTCGTTAAGGGAGAACAATACTTGAACTTTGAGTGACCTGCCAGTTAATAAGAAAGTTATTAATTTGAAATTTACCAATGATATGGATATGAAAAAAACATTAAAATTAGAATTACATAAAAGATTTAAAATTAAAGATATAGGAGAAGCAAAACACTACTTAAGTTTCCAAATTATCCGAGATAGGGAGTAGATGGGAAATATGTATAGATCCAAAAAGGTATATTGAAGAAGTATTATACAAATACAACATGATAGATTGCAATCCAGTATCGATGCCATTGGATTCTAATCAGAAATTATCTAAGAATATGTCGCCTCAGAATTTCACCGTACTCAAGAAAATGGAAAAAGTGCCGTATCAACAGGCTGTAGAAAGTATTTTGTATGCTGCACAAGGTACCAGACCCGACATTTGCTATGCAGTAGTCTGTTAAGTTGATTCAATAGTAATTCAGGTAAACCAGATCTTGCGATACTTAAAAGGTACACTAACTATGAATATTGAGTATTTTAAGGAAGCTAGCTTATGTTGTTGGATATGCAGACGCTGATTGGCAAGTGATATAGATGAAAGACGATCTGTTACCTGGTATGTGTTTACTTCACAAGGTGGATCAATTACATGGTTCACAAGAAAACAACAAAACATAGCTCTTTCAACGGCTGAAGCGGAATATATGGCATTATCCGCAGCAACGCAGGAGGCTACTTAGTTACATCATTTTAATGAAGAATTTGGTTTAGATAAACCAACCCCAATTGTGATTTTCTGTGACAAAGTGCAATTGACTTGGCTTCGACTGGTGGGTTTAATTCAATAAGAATAATAATAATAATAATAATAATAATAATAATAATAATAATAATAATAATAATAATAATAATAGCTTTTTATTGTCCTACGTACTACACAGAACAATCATATTATAACAGAAAGTTTCTTACTAGTAACTATTAACTACATCTAGTAAAAAAAGAAAATAAAAATACAATTACCAAAAGAAAACTGAACTTAGAAATCATTACTTAGATAAGTATATGAACATAATATAATTTATGAAAATAATTATTTAATATATGGTGAAACTGTGCTAACGAATTAGCAAATATATCAACACAATTAGAGCTCATGTTATTATATATTCTACACATTTGTAATATAGGTGAGTTATAATGCTGATTAGTGTAGGCAATCATATAGAATGTACTCTCGTTTCTAAAATTATGAACGTTACAATTAAGAAATACATTTCTCAATAGCTCAAAATCAGAGTAGATATGGTTAACTAATTTATATAAGAACGTTAAGGAAGAAATCAAACGACGTGTCTCTAAGGTTTTTAGATTGAATTCAGTTAATAAGTTATTATAAGGATAATGTCGTATTGGCCAGTTATTATGTTTTTTATAATATAAGTGCTTTAAGAATCTATTCTGTACGGTTTCTAGATTTTTTTTATGTGAAGCATAGTGAGGGCTCCAGACAATTGAGTTATATTCAATTATACTTCTAACAAACGAGTAGTATAGTTTCTTTAGAAATTAATATTGACTTAAAGTCTTTACAGGAACGTATAATGAATCCTAAACTTTTTACAGCAGAATTACTAATCACTTGCACATGAGTTTTAAAATTTAAATTACAATAAAATGTAACGCCTAAATATAAGTATTTACTTACTCTCGAAATAGAAGTATTATTGATATCATAATCAAATTTAATCACTGTTAGTTTATTTGTCAATGACATAGTTTTACACTTATTTTCATTAATAGTTAAATTATTTCTATATTACACCAAGAACAAAATCGATTTAAGTTTGATTGAAGTCTTAAGCAATCTACATGACTATTTATAACTTTAAATAGCTTAGCATCATCTGTATATAACAAGATGTTGCAATCAATGTTTGAATATAGTAAATAAAAGTGGTCCTAGATTAGATCCTTGAGGTACCCCTTTTTTGGTGCAAAACAATTTTGATTTGGTATATGCGTATTCAACATAATTTTCTTTATTGTTTAAGTATGAATAAAATAAATTTAACAACTTACTTGATAATCCAAAATTACCCAGTTTTTTTAGTAAAATGTGATGATCCACTAAATCAAAGGCTTTAGTCAAATCTGTATATTCAAGAACAAAACATATTGACTTACGTCATCATTTTATGCGTTAAAAGTTACAAGCTAAAGTAATTGCTGTACAAATGAGATGGTTGTTAACGTTGTTACGAAGGGTTTGCTTGCTCAAAAGCACATCAAATGTCTTACCGCAATGAACATGTCAAATGTTAATTAAAAAAATAAAATTAGATTTTTATTAGTGGGAGTGTTATAAATTCACATTTGATGTAGTTGATGTTCATTTTTAATTTTGTAGTTACCTGTGAGTGTAGTTGTTATCTTCACTTTTGTCAAATATATTAAGTTAATAATTCAAGAATTCTTTAAATTATCCACCATTCCATCACTCTAATAATATGCACCACTTCTTTCCTTGTGTAGTAGCTCTCCGTACCCTTCTTTTATGTCTTCGGTTTTCTCATTCATCCCGACAGTTTACATGTTGTCTCTTTGAAACTTTTTTGTGTTTAGACGTGAAGGTGTGAGAACGTTTGTTATAGTGAGCAAATAATACGGAAGCATTTAAGAAAAGATACGAGATTATAGTTATTAGGAAATACAATTTCGTTAAGTGATAGTGGTAACGGTGCATCCGACGTAATAATACAAAGCGTGCATTTCAACAAGGTGATAGCGATAAAGCGTATCAAAACTGATATACCTAAAATAATACAAACGATTTGTAAATAGGATTTTGGGAAGTGATTTATTTTTATTATTTATAAAATTTTAAGTGAAAAGTGAAAGTAAAGTAAACATCTGTAGTAATTATTACTGTACGAAAATGTCAGACTTAGAAGGTACGGGGTCTGAGACGAGAAAAAGACGGAAAGAAGAGGAATTATATCAAATATTCAGAAAATCGCAAAGAATAGGCAGATCGCCGAAAAAAGGAGGAAATAATTCGGAAGGAAGTAGAGCTAGTGTTGACGAAGAAGAAGAAGAACAAAGAGGAATAAGAGAGTTATGCGAAGAGATGTTAAAAGAAATAAGAAGCATAAAAGCAGAGCAAGAAAATGCGAACAAAGAGATAGTAATAGTAATAGTAACAGTAACTTTATTTCCAATGGACAAAACGTTTGTATAGGAAACGTCATATAAAAACACACTTTGATGTATAAAACAAATAACTAAACATTAACTAACATTGTTAAAAAGTCATTGGCGAGTAAAGACACTTAGATATAAAAAATTCTTTCAACAATCTTTTAAAATTTACTAAATGTTTACATGTTTTAATGTTTACTGGAAGTTTATTAAAAGCCTAAACTGTTTGGAGATTTATAAGTTTTGACGCATTTATTAAATGGAACGTGAAAGTTTTCTCTGCTGCGGGTGTCATGTTTGTGTACATCCTTATTCAGAATAAAATTATTTCTGGTTTTGAAAACGTGTAGACACAGTTCGTATAGGTACATAGCTGGCAAAGTAAGTAAATTGAACTTGATAAAAATTGGTTTACAACTCTCAGTACTGGAAACTTTTCCTATGCAACGAATGATACGTTTTTGAGTTAAAAAACTCCAGCAGAAGATGTGGACCCACCCCAAAAACAAATTCCATACCGCATTCTTGACTCTACAAGAGCAAAATATAATATATATGGATTATCTGTTGCTGTGTTAGAACACTACTTAGATTTTTTTATTAAATATGAAATCGTTCTTAATTTAGCAGCAAGATATTCACAATGGTGTTTCCAACTAAGAGTGTCATCAATGAATAATCCTAAAAATTTGACAGAATGTGATATAGGGACAGTTTCATTATCTACTTGCATTTCTATATCCGGGCAGTTATTATTCTGTCTATTGTGGAATCGCAAAGAAGTAGTTTTACCGGTATTTAAAAGATATCATGTGAACAGAACCATCTATGTAGTGTAATAAGTGAATTATTACTTTTTTGCAATTCAATATTGTCTTGACTAGTTATAATTAAAGACGTGTCGTCGGCATATGTTATGACATCTGCTGGTAAATTTAATAAATCAATATTATTGATGTAGAGAATGAACAGAACTGGTCCCAGAATTGAACCCTGGGGTACGCCTCTCAAAGTTTTTGAGACCTCTGAGCAAGTCTCTCCACTGTGATTGTTATAATTATTAATAGTTACATATTGCAGTCTCTCAATTAAATATGACTTTATCCAATCAAAAGCCCGACCAGTAATCCCATAGTTATATAGTTTGGATAGTAATTTATCTTTATTAACACAGTCGAATGCCCTGCTGAGATCGCAGAAGATTCCAACGGGGCATTCCCATTATTTATCGCTTTTACAACTGAATCGTAAAATGTGTGAATTGCAGAACTAGTAGATCTACCACAACGAAATCCATGCTGGCTGTTTGACAATATACTATTGTTAGTTAGGAATAATTCTATCCTTTTTAGAAAACAAATTCTGTATATTTTAGAAAACACTGAATTTATTGTGATAGGCCTGTAGTTTTCCATCTCAAGAGGGTCGGTTTTTTTTAAACACCGGCACAATTTTACCTATCTTTAATTTTTCCGGAAAATATTCATTACAAAAGGATAAGTTAACCAGATAAGTTAATTGAGGGACAATAAAATGAAAAAAAATTTTGACAATGAACATAGGAATGCCATCAGGACCAGACGATTTCTTATTTTTTAATTTTTTATACACTACTTCAAATAACTCACATTCCGTGAAAGGACACAAACTAAGAGGTTCTCTTAATGGTAAGGTATTTGGTTTATTATTAATTACATTTAAATTAGCACTAGGTATTTTGTTTAATATTTTCGTAGCGGCGTTATTAAAAAAATTATTGAACGCATTTGCTACATCATTTGGTTCATCTGTTAAAGCACCATTTAGCCGAACGACAATGTCAGTTTTATGGTTTGAATCAGTTTTTGTTAATTCTGAAACAACGTTCCACGCAGCCTTATTAATATTTTCAGAATCAACAATTTTTGATTGATAATGCAAACTTTTCACATTATTTATTAGTGTTCTATGTTTTCGTTTAGCTTGTCTGTAAGTAGGAATTAAATTTGTTGTAAAAATGTATCGTGAAAATAATTAAATGCGACATTTGGATCGCAGTGGTTTTATAATTTCTCCCAATTTTCGTTTACTAAACCTGATTCAAAATTTGTAATGTTTCTTTTATTATAATAACGCCTACGGTAGACAATAGTTTGATTATTTACCTGCGTGGAGCCACTTCCATGAAAAGAAAATAGTAAGGTCCGATGATCAGAGATGACATTATCACAGGATCCTGGCTGATTGATATTGGTGTAAATATGGTCGATAGTGGTTGCAGAAGTCTCCGTAACTCTTGTTGGCCCGCCTACAACGTTTTTCAAATTAAAATGAGATAATGAAGCGAATAGTTTTTATATTCATAGTTGTCTTTTGTACAATCAACATTGACGTCGCCACAGAGAACTAAATTCACATTTGGATGATAAAGTAGATTAAGTACTTCAGTAATTTTATCTATAAAATATTGCAAACATCCAGAAGGAGACCTGTAACATGTTAAAATTATGTATTTACAAATATTATTATCTAAGAAGTTAGTGTAAGATAAGGCACAAATTTCAAAATGTTTATCGGTACAATATTTCTGTATGTCGATACATTTGAATCTCACCTCAGTAGATAATAGTTTATTATTTACCCAAATGCCTACACCACCACTTTTACATGTAGATCTAATATAATTACAGTATAGAGTAAAACCCTTAATGCAAATACTTTTTATACAATCAGAATTGGCTCCGATTTCTGTCAAACATAAAAACTTTAGCTCACTAGTAGAAGGGGACACCTTCAAACCCCGAGGGTATAATTAGGCAAAGTCTAATTAGGCTAACAACCTCTCACCTACCTCTCACCTACCTCTCACCTCATCAGGCAGTTCCCTAATTAGGCCTCTCACCTCATTAGGCTGTTGTTGTCAACAGGCTGTTGACGCAGGCATTCTATTTAATTACTTGTTTTTGTTTTTGAAGACGTCAATGGAAAATACGGCCTCTCACCTCATTAGGCTGTTGTTGTTGATGTTGATTTCCATCATGGCGGATGTTTCGGCGGTCGATTTGAATTTCCAACATGGCGCCTCATCATGGCGGATGTTTCGGCGGTCGATTTGAATTTCCAACATGGCGACCTAAAGTTTTTTTATGTATTTAAAAAAACTTGGTTGAGATTCGAACTTGCAACCATTGCATTACCGAGCCAAGGCTTTAACCACTAGGCTACGGCGACAATTGAAAGATGGAGTTTGAAGTTTGTATATAGCTGTAAAGGTTGATTAAGATGAATTAATGATGTATGATGCTGTAAAATGTAGGATAAGATGAGAAGAACTTTTAATTAAAAAGATGGATAAGGACAAAACATTTACTAAACAAGATGAAAATGGATAAAAACTATATTTATCACTGTTATTCATTATAAACTAATTCACAAACAAAAATAACACTCACGTAGCGCCATTTTGTATGACGTATGATTAAACATTTAATAAACAAGATGAAAAAGGATAAAAACATATATTTATCACTGTTATTTATTATAAACTAATTCACAAACAAAAATAGCAACTACTTAACACCATTTTTGTATGACGTATGATTAACATTAAATAAACAAGATGAAAAAGGATAAAAACATATATTTATCACTGTTATACTTTATAAACTAATTCACAAACAAAAATAACACTCTCGTAGCAGCCATTTTGTATGACGTATGATTAAACATTTAATAAACAAGATGAAAAAGGATAAAAACATGTACATTTTTCTTTCTCATACTTTATAAACTAGAACACAAACACGAAAAACAGTTACCTAAAGCGATTCAATATGGCTGTCAAACCAACATGTTTCTTTATTAATTACATTAACCACGGCTTTAACAAGTACTTTTAAATTTACACCTGTTATTTAATTTATGTTAATTTAACATATCGAGGTTCGAACCATTAACGATTGATACACAATCTTTTGTAAACAGATGACACCATTTTGACATGGTGACTTATGATTTAAAAACATACCTGTTCAACATGTTAATTACATTAACCACGTATTTAACATATAGTTTTGAATTTACATTTGATTAAAAAAAACTTTAACTTACTGAGGTTCGAACCATTAACGTTTGATACACCACCACGTATTTAACATATAGTTTTGAATTTACATTTGATTAAAAAAACTTTAACACATTAGGGTTCGAACCATTAACGTTTAATACACCACCACGTATTTAACATATAGTTTTGAATTTACATTTGATTAAAAAAACTTTAACACTTCAGGGTTCGAACCATTAACGTTTTAATACACCATCAAGGTGGTGTATGTGTTAGGGAAAATAAAAAAAAACAACAAGGAGGATACATTTTATTTTGTATCTCTGTTACACAACACATTTACAAATACTAATAATATATGTTTTTAATTGGAAGAATAAAGAAAGCAGGAAACAAATTTTATTTCTCTCTCTGTTTCACACACAATATAAAATTATTTTACAAAAATATGAAACATTACAACTTCAGAGTTCCATCTATGAATGACACACCACATCTAGCATTCGTTTACCAGCTCGAGAATCATTTTACGGTGTCACCAAAAATTTTCATTCTGCAACTATTATTCAAAGGTAGAGTTTTCTTATATTGACGACCAGTTATTCATCTCCAGCATCTGTAATTTGAAATAAAAATAAACCACAAACATTTTTAAAAGTATTAACAAGAATCAATTTAACAACAAAATTTAATACTCAAAAGTTGAGAACTATTCATTAAAAATACGTGAATTGAAAACAATTCATTTTTAAAAGATTAAAATTAATAATAATACTCACCCTTTCGATTTTCGATAGACATACCAATTTTAATGATGTGGGAAGATCTACATTTAAAACAATATTTCAAGCTGTTTATATAGGTATACAAACCCACTAATGAATTTGTTTACGGAATATCTCTATTGTGTGAAAGTTAAAACAACTTTTCCGTCACTCAATTAAGGCGATTGTTAAAAAAAAAACCAAAAATGCAATCATCTAAAATTTGTAATATGTTTACATGTAACCAACGCATTTGCACAAAATTAATACACTGCTTTACAAGATAATCAATTAAAAAACTTTATTGTAAAAATGTTTACAAAAATGTATTTGTAAATGATTGCCTAACAAACAAATTTTTAACTATTAACAAACGTATTTGTTTTTTTGTATGAAACTACTGCTTCTCTTAAACATTAAAAATTTATCTCTCCACACAACCTGCAGTGGATGAACATAAGTTTACGATTGTCTTTCAAAATGAACCAAAATATTTACCATATGTTAGTTCGGTAAATTATAAAAAGTGTTAACTAAAACTACATGCACGTTAAAAGCAAAGTATGAAGTAAAAACAACAAACACATTTTAAACTCGTCAGAGAGAAAATAGTAGATTATTTTACTAGGAGTTAAACAATATAATTGTTGAGCTTAAAAGTTTGCTGGCGAGGCGTTAGCCGAGACAGCAAATTAAGCACAAAAACAATTACATTTTTTAACTCCAAGTGAAATATATTATTTTTTCTTCAAGCGTTTATTGCTAGTTTTCATGTGTTATTTTCAAATTTTCGAGATTCTCGAGTGTTATAGTGACGTTTTATTCTGAACGAATGAAGTTGGTACTTTACTGTTACATTCATAATATGACATAACCGAGGTACCAACCTCTAAATAGTTGTGAAAACAAAATAACTGTTTTGCTTTTAATGTCTAGACAGTAGAAGTTTTTAGCGTCTGCCAGTAGTTCAATAATATGACGTTTTATTGTCGCTTGAAGAAAAAATTATTTTTGCAAATCAAAACTTAAATGACCAAATATTTTATTCTCTTACGCACATTTTTAACCGATTTTAATCAGTAGTTAGTTTGTAATAACTTCTGAATTAATAAGTATCAACTCTAAAAATACAATTTGTGAAATTAACTTATCTAGTTTACAAAAAGTCTGTTTTAAATGAGGTCTTATAAATTAATCAGGTAAAAAAGAAAAACTTTATTTTTAAAAATGTTTACAAAATTTATTTAATATGCAAAAGTCTGTTTTAAATGATTGCCTAACAAAAAATGTTTAACTATTAACAAGGTATTTGATTTTAAATGAAACTACTAATTCTTTTTAAAGATTAAAAATTCATCTTTTCATCTCACAAATACAGATGAAATTAAAAAATAAGTTTTCGTAAAATAAAAATAAATAAAATTAAAAATCTTTATTATGTATGTTGTTATTTGTGTGATACAGAATAGAATTAGTTAATAGAACTAGTTTAAACAAAATTTTCAATTTTTGTATGCTATAAAAACAATTCATCTGCAAGATCTTCTTTGATTGCTTTGGAAAATGTTTTACCTGCTTCATTTTTTTTTATTGAATCTGGTAACTGCTTGAACAAAGTTAAACTGGAGTGTTCCTACCGATAATAAAGTATTTTCTGAAAGAAGCGTGTGTTTAAGACCAAAATTTTCTTATTATTCTTTTGACAAATTCAAACTTTATTCACATTTTTAGCGTTGGCTCAAATATTAGAATTATAACTAGATTATTTTTAAAAGGTTTATAATTGTTTTGTCTGTACATTTATATTTATGATTTAAGTAGATTTTAAGATGTACCTTTTGTCTTTTTATAAATTAGTCATAAGCAACTTTGGTTCCCAAGCGCAGTGTACGTGACAATAATGTGTAGCCGGAGATTAAGTTGCCCGCTTCAATGAATACCTTTGTGAGCCGTAAAAACGGCGCCAGCTTTCTGCGGCTGTACAATGGAAGATTGACGGCCGATGTTTATTTTGTGCCAATTTGTTTTTGCGATATTTGTGAACCCTCAATCTTCGGTTACCGGGTCTGTACCAGTCCGTGCCACCCTGCTGTAGCGCACCATTGGTCAAGTGCCGTGGCGGTAATTTTTGTGGCCAATGGCGTTTAATTTTAAGTTGTTGTTGGGGATGCCCTCTGGCTTCCAAAGGTTTTAAAAAGCGTTAAGTTTAGATTTAGAGTTAGTACCGTACTTCGTACAAAAATAATTGTTAACAACCAAGCAGTTCGAAGGTAAACCCACCTTCGCCCGAACATTGGTCCTTTCGAGCCGTATATACAAATAAGAGTTAACTTATTTGTACTGTAATTATAACCAGCATCCAACACAAGTGAGTGTATTACCGTAATTGCTTACAGCAATTAAGTTGAACAATCACGCGTTGTACGCAAGTGACAAACTACCGATATTGCATAATTGTTACGCGAGCATTGTGACTCAGTTTCTACACAACATTGTGTCAATCCCACCTAGGGTCATTGAGCACCCGGACGACAGGTCGTTGGAATCTCAGCCGTCCAAATCACCAACAGCACCAGCTTTGGCAGCACCTCCTGCTTCTTGGCTTCAGCAACAGCCGCCCACAAACTGTGACAAGTAAGTCAGTTGTACCACCATTATTTCCTATTTATTGAATTATTCAATACCGTCTCCGTGAAGCGAGAAAATATCGCATTGAATTCAATTAGTACGTGATTTCTTCATTAATTAATGAGTTAAGCATGTCGTCCGAACAAATTAAATCCTTAAAAATTAAAACGCGGCTCTATCAAGCGCGCACTTACCAATTACGAAACCTTTCTCAGTAATTTTGACCCCGAAGAAGACTTTTCCCGTTCTGGAAAAAGGTACGCCGAAATTGAAAAACGCGTGAGAATTTCTTTGCTCTTCAAGCAGAGTTAGAATTTTTAGATGAAGATTTGGAACAACTTCGCCAGTACGAATCTGATTTTGAGAAACATTTTTTAAAACGTATAAAGTAGCTCATAATCTTTTATTTCCTAAGCCAACAAGGCAACCGCATACACCAACTGAGGTCGCGGCAGTTAACGATTTAACTACTCAACCTTTAGCGCCGAATACAAATCAAACGAATGTAAACGCTATTTCGAACGAACCGCCAATTTTAATTAATGACCAAACAATGTGTCAACCACCCAATTATTTTATCGACAACAAATCTTGTTTACCCACCATATCTCTACCTTCGTTCAGTGGTTCTTTTGACTCGTGGTTAGGGTTTTATGATTTATTTAATTCTTTAGTTCACGAGGATGATAACATAACTCCGATCAAAAATTGTTCTATCTGAAAGGTTGCTTGACAGGTGAGGCAGCTAACGTTATCGCTTCCATTGAGACGTCTTCTCAAAACTATGACGTGGCCTGGAATTTATTAAGAGAGCGCTATGATGACCGCAAACTCATACGCGAAAAATACATTCAAGCTTTAATTGACACCGACTTGATTTCAAAAGACTTTTCTACTCAAGCCTTTGTAGATCATTTACATAAGAATTTGCGTGCTCTTAAAACATTAGGAGAACCAATTGAGGCCTGGAACTCCATTCTTGTCGTTATTTTACGCCGAAAATTACCCAATCACATTCGTGAACGGTGGGAGGAACATAGTAGTAGTTTCTCCAAACCCACCATCGAGCAGCTAATTACTTTTTAACCAAGCGTGCGCATTTCGAAAGTGTTCGCACTCAATCTTCGACTTCAAAACCGGACCTACCTAAACCCATAGCCGGGCTCCTGCTCAGCCAAGGCAATTGTTTTCAGTAGCTATTTCCTCTAATTGTTGTCCTCATTGTGAAAGCAAGGACCATCATATTAATTATTGCCCCAAATTCAAGGCATTGAGCAGCGTTTCTCGCTTTGAGACGGCAAAAAGATCGGGTTGTGTATTAACTGTTTACGTAACACTCATCAGACTTCGCAATGTGCGTCTGGAAGATGTCTTAAATGTAATCAGAAACATCACACGCTTCTTCATTTTGATAAGGCAAAATGCTCACCAACTGAATATCAGTCGAATAGTCCCTCATCCAATTCCAACCTTAGTTTACACGCTCTGGTATCCTCCGAAACGTTGTTGGCCACTGCCGTAGTGGACATTGTTAATGCACAAGGGGTAGCAAAACGTGCAGAGTCTTTCTGGACGCCGGCTCGCAAGCCCATTTCATAACCGAAGCCGCAGCTAAACTGCTGAAGCTGGAGCTAACGGAAGTCAACATTTCCGTCAGCGGGGTTGACGACTTGTGCACCAACATCAAACATGCCTCTCGCGCCATGTTAAAATCACGCTTTAGCAAATTCTGTAAAAGCGTAGAGTTTCTTGTAATTCCTCAGATTAGCAAAGCAATGCCTTCAACTCCCATTGAGTCATCTCTGTTAGACATACCTAAAAATATTGTGTTGGCTGATCCAGAATTTGGCAAACCCTGTACTGTAGATGCGCTCATAGGCGTCGGACTTTTTTATAAATTGTTATGCGTCGGCCAAATTAAGTTAAAAAATTACCCTGATCTCATATTGCAGAAGACTCAGCTCGGCTGGGTAGTTGCTGGAAGTTTAAGTAGTTGTTTTCAAAAACTTCATTTATCTTGCCATCTTATACAAAATAATCAAGGCAAGGATGTTAACCTTACCCGATTTTGGGAAATAGAAGAGCTCACTTCTACCCAAGGTTTATCGCCTGATGAAAAGGCGTGCCAACACCATTACCAAACGCATACCACCAGAGATCCTAACGGACGCTATGTGGTGAGATTACCTTTAATGAATATAAATATAAGCTCGGCAACTCCTATACCCACGCTTTGCGTCGTTTTCAGTCGCTCGAGAAGCGCCTTAGTTTAAATCAAACGAGTCGTAGTGACTACTTAGAATTTCTACAGCAGTACTTAGACTTAAATCATATGTCCTCCTCCGGTAGTTCTAGTACGAATTCCCCGGGTTTCTATCTTCCACACCACGCTGTCCTAAAGCAAGACAGTATAACAACCAAAACTCGTGTTGTATTCGATGGTTCTGCTAAAACCTCCACTGGAGTATCACTGAATGATACGTTACGGGTCGGCCCTAAGCTCCAAGACGATCTATTTCTTATCCTTCTTCGTTATCGCTCACATGCATTTGTTCTAACGGCGGATATAGAAAAATGTACCGCCAAATCCTGGTGCACCCTGACGATACCAAGTATCAAAGGATACTCTTCCGTAGCGACCCGACTCAACACCTCAATACATACGTGCTCAACACTGTCACCTATGGCACGGCCTGTGCTTCTTACTTAGCCATCCAAACCTTGCATCAACTTGCAGAGGATGAAGGCGCACCCTATCCCCTTGCTGCAGTAGCATTAAAACGTGACTTTATGTGGACGATCTGCTTACTGGTGCAAACACTCGCCTTGAAGCAGAAACTCTGCGGGACGAGCTCCACAACCTTACGAAAAGAGGCTGTTTCACCCTGAGAAAGTGGGCGTCAAATGACCCTTCTCTAGTGCGTGGTTGCGACGAGCATCCAAGCATTTCCCAAATGTCGCTCAATCCCGACGCCTCGGTCAAAACCTTAGGCATTCATTGGAATGCCGGGGAAGATACCATATTTTATAGCGTAAATATTTGTCAGAGCAAAGTCTTAACTAAGCGCTCAATTTTATCTCAAATTGCCCAGTTATTCGATCCTCTTGGTCTCTTGGGTCCAGTTATTTCATATGCCAAAATTATTATGCAGTTGTTGTGGAAGGCTGGAGCAGCATGGGACGAATCCGTTCCAATGGAGATACACACGTCGTGGTCAGCATACCTAGAAGAGCTCCCGTTAATCGAGTCCTTGCGGTTCCATCGTCGGATCACCACGGATGATTCGGTCGATGTACAAGTTCATGGCTTTGCGATGCCAGCGAAAGAGCATACGGTGCTTGTCTCTATCTGCGTTCAATGGATTCAAAAGGCAAGGTCTGCGTTCGATTAATTTGCTCTAAATCCCGAGTTGCCCCCGTCAGTTCCATATCACTACCCCGTTTAGAGCTCTGCGGCGCTCTTCTACTCTCTCGTCTCTTTAATAAAATTAAACAAGCCCTGTTAACCAATACCAATGACATCTTCTTGTGGTCTGATTCCACTATAGCATTGCATTGGATCAACACTCCGCCTTATCGCTTAAAGACCTTTGTGGCGAATCGTGTCGCCGAAGTGCAGCGATTATCAGCCGGGTGCCATTGGCGCCATGTAGCGTCATTTAACAACCCCGCCGATTTGATATCTCGTGGTCAACTTCCTCTAATTTCATGCATGAGAAACTATGGCACCATGGCCCCCTGGTTGCGTGACCAGCCCAGTTCATGGCCAAAGACCACTCTACCAATTACCGAGCTACCTGAATTAAAACCAAATGCTCCTAGCTCCGTGGCGTGTATGAAATTGCAATTGCGTGGCTATGATTTGATTGAAAGATACGAATCACTTGACAAGGTAACTCGCATCATTGCGTACCTCCTTCGTTACCTTCATAACTCGAGACGTAAAGAACCTGAACGCATTCTCAACAGGTTAAGGCCCTCTGAAATGATAGCCGCGCGAGATGTACTGGTTAAAATGGTACAAATGTCCTCCTTTGCGCCTGAAATTGATTCCCTCAGGAAGGGATGTTCCCTCCTGAAAAGAGCAGGTTAATACCTCTCAACCCCTTTCTCGATGCTAGGGGCATCCTGCGCGTAGGGGGCAGACTGGTCAACTCTGACCTACCTAACTGGCAGCGTCATCCTATGCTATTGCCCGCTCATCATCACATTACCCGCACGATTATCCGGGAAGAACATGAACGGCTAAAACACGCTGGTGCCCAAACAACGCTATATTCAGTTCGTCAAATCTACTGGCCACTAAATAGTCGCAACCTTACCCGACAACCAATGTCAAAAATGCTTTCGAGCCAAGCCCCGCCACGCTGATCACCCCATGGGCGATCTTCCGCCATACCGCGTGGTCCAAACCCGGCCATTTCTACGCGTCGGAGTCGATTACTGTGGGCCCCTGTATATAAAGGAAAGAAGACGTCGTAATCGTCAAAACAAAAGACTTACGTAGCAGTCTATGTCTGTATGTGTACAAAGGCTGTGCACCTCGAGTTGGTATGCGACCTCACGACAGAGGCATTTATTGCTAGCCTCAAACGCCTTTTCTCTCGACGTGGAAGGTCGACTGATATATTTTCCGACAACGCGACAAACTTCCTAGGCGCTAGCCGGGAGCTTGCAGATTTATATGCGCTCCTTAACTCTGACGGGTATAAAAGCGATATGCAAGGCTACCTGCACCAAGAAAAAATAAATTGGCATTTTGCCCTCCTAGGGCACCGCACTTTGGTGGGCTCTGGGAGGCCGCGGTTAAGGTTTTTAAAAGACACCTAATACTCACTGTCGGTGACACCTTATTAACATACGATCAGTTAGAAACATATGTAATTGAAATTGAAGCGATATTAAATTCTCGCCCCATCTCGCCTCTTTCTTCTGACCCCAACGACACTCTTCCACTAACACCCGCTCATTTCCTTATTGGTGGTCCACTGACGAGCTTTCCTCAGGTTGATTGGACCAACACCAGTGTTAGCCGCCTATCTGCTTGGGAACACGCCCAGCAGTTGAAGCAACATTTTTGGAAGAGGTGGTCCAAAGAATACCTTCACCAACTCAGCGCGTGTTGCTCATTCACGGAAGACCCATCCCCTAAGTATTGGCACCTTGGTGGTGATTGCTGAGGACAATCTCCCACCGCTTAAGTGGTCGCTAGGGCGTATCACTGCAATTCATCCCGGTAGAGATGGAGTTGTACGCGTTGCTACCGTGAAGACCTCTGCAGGAGAGTACAAGCGCTGTACGAAGAAGCTGTGCCCTTTACCCCTGGACGACGATTCTTCGCTTGATTAGTTTTTGAACTAAATAGTTCAAGGGGGCGGCATGTTTTGTCTGTACATTTATATTTATGATTTAAGTAGATTTTAAGATGTACCTTTTGTCTTTTTATAAATTAGTCATAAGCAACTTTGGTTCCCAAGCGCAGTGTACGTGACAATAATGTGTAGCCGGAGATTAAGTTGCCCGCTTCAATGAATACCTTTGTGAGCCGTAAAAACGGCGCCAGCTTTCTGCGGCTGTACAATGGAAGATTGACGGCCGATGTTTATTTTGTGCCAATTTGTTTTTGCGATATTTGTGAACCCTCAATCTTCGGTTACCGGGTCTGTACCAGTCCGTGCCACCCTGCTGTAGCGCACCATTGGTCAAGTGCCGTGGCGGTAATTTTTGTGGCCAATGGCGTTTAATTTAAGTTGTTGTTGGGGATGCCCCTCTGGCTTCCAAAGGTTTTAAAAGCGTTAAGTTTAGATTTAGAGTTAGTACCGTACTTCGTACAAAAAATAATTGTTAACAACCAAGCAGTTCGAAGGTAAACCCACCTTCGCCCGAACAATAATAATAAACCGTATTTTTAATTATCTATTAAGAAGTTGGCGGAATCTAAAGTGTTAGGTAATAAGTAATTTATTTTATTTTAAACCAGAACTTAAATGAAAATGGCATTTAGTAAGAAAACAAACAAACGTATGTGTGTTAGTTAAATTTTAACACCTGTAAACAACTGAAACAAGTCATAAAATCAACAAAAATTTAACTTAATAAATATTATTTTCCCAAACACTGTTAAAGGAATTTGAACCAAGTTGGTAACTTTTTTCAATTCAATAAATATCCCGAATAATTTCTAAACAAATTAGATTTATTGTTTTTTTCAATCCGCTGTATGGTTTTAACTTAATAAAATACAATCTTTTTTATATAATTCTTGACGTTACTACTTAGTATAAGTAGTTCATCTTATTCTCTACACATAATTAATTATTCAATTTTGTTTTTTCTTTCATAAAAATAAGTTATTACAATATTAAATATTAATGGTAATTACCATGACGTCAACAATAAATAAACACTGTCCAGCGTGTTTGTTTAAACTTACCTATTATTGTATCTAATTTTATTGAAAAACAAACGTAAATACATTTGAAATTAAATTTGTTAAATAAAATTACCTCTAGCCATATGGTCGGGTTTTGGATGGTGTCCATATCTTTAAATTTAAAACCATGGTCCTACCCAAAACTTATTAATAGATTTAAAGACATGTAAATTGTATAATTAAAAAATACGGTTTATTATTATAAACCTTTTAAAATAATCTAGTTATAATTCTAATATTTGAGCCAACGCTAAAAATGTGAATAAAGTTTGAATTTGTCAAAAAGAATAATAAGAAAAATTTTGGTCTTAAACAAACTGCTTCTTGCAGAAAATACTTTATTATCGGTAGAACACTCCAGTTTAACTTTGTTCAAGCAGTTACCAGATTCAATAAAAAATGAAACAGATAAAACATTTTCCAAAGGAATCATGAAGATCTTGCAGATGAATTGTTTTTATAGCATACAAGAATTTAAAATTTTGTTTAAACTAGTTCTATTAACTAATTATATTCTGTATCACACAAATAACAACATAATAAAAATTTTATTTTATTTATTTTATTTTACGAAAACTTATTTTTAATTTCATCTGTATTTGTGAGATAAAAAGATGAATTTTTAATCTTTAAAAAGAATTAGTAGTTTCATTTAAAAATCAAATACGTTTGTTAATAGTAAAAATTTGTTTGTTAGGCCATCATTTCAAACAGACTTTGCATATCAAACGAATTTTTGTACAATAAAGTTTTAAATTGATTATCTTGTAAAGCAGTGTATTAATTTTTGCGCAAATGCGTTGGTTACATGTAAACATATTACGTATTTTGAGTGATTGCATTTTTGTTTTTTAACAATCGCCTTAATTCAATTACATTTTGAAACTTAACCTTTTACAGTTTGGAAAAACGTAAACATTTTAATTACCTTATTTTCGGAATTTACTTTATTTTGTTGACATTGAAATGGTTACATTAAATATTTTTTTCGTTTATGATTAGATTTTCCGTATTTTTATTTCCAAAATCATCGTAAGTTATTATCATCATTATTATTATTTTAATTCTTTATTTACAAACACTTTATTGTTATCTACCATTTGTGTTACACTTTTTAATTTAATTCTTAATTTCTGTAGAATGGATTTATCAATAGGGAAAGATGTTGGCATATCTCAACCAGTTGGAGAAGGTAATATAAAACTTTGTTTACTAGTTTTATTCTAAATATTTATACTTTAATATAGACATGGCGGTGTGTCCATATAACAAATATCATATCATGGTGCGGCACAGACTGGGAAACACCTTTACAAATGCCACCCGGAGGAGACCCGAGTAAAGATGGAATTTGAAAATAAAAAAATGGAAACATGGGAGCAAGCACAGCGGCAACAGCAGCAACCCCTTATTTAAGGACAGTGGAATGGGTCTCCTCCAGTGAGTAATGAATTCTGGGACGATGAAAACCCTGCCAACCATATATACCTCAATTAATTAATAATCAAATTGTGAATAAAAAAGGATTTATATTTGGGAGAAAATAAATAAAACATATTTTAAACTACATTTTGTTTTAATTACCTTAACATCTGATCATTGTGGATGTAAGTAGAAAAACATATAATCTAAATAAGGATTGAAAGTAATTGTTAAGTAAAGATTAAATATGTATCTTATAGATTTTGAAGATAATACGATATATTGTTGAAAGTAACCATAAATTAAAATTGAAAACAAAAAAAATAAGTTCTGAATTATTAATTATCAGATCTAAATACAATTTGTGAAATTAGTTATATTGTTAGAAAGATATTGAAGTGTATCCCTCTAACGTTACAAAACTTATCTTCAAATATTTTTGACCTTAGAAAATATTTTCAAATATATTAGATTTTGTTAACCTAATCTAATGATATACTTCTTAAGGTATAATTTTCCATATCTAAAATAATTCAAAGATTTGGATAAAAGAAATAAAATAGTTTCTAAAAACTTGGAAATCTTTTTAATACTTAACTAAAAATTATTCTGAATAAAACTAAAACGTTGAGAAAATTAACCGATACTACAGGAACACAAACATTGTAAAAGTATAAAAAGAATACAGACTCCACAACATGTTGATCTCACGTTAAAAAATATTTGATTTAATAAATATTTTATTTGGTGTTGTTGTTAAATAATATTCGCAATATAAGTTAAGTTGTCAATAAACTTGAATTGTCGATAAAAACATCGATTATTTAATAAATTATAAATAAGAAACTGAAATAATAATTTTATTGTACATCTTATTAGAAGCTGTAGGAAGTACTTATTACAGATTTTAATTACATAAATAAAATAATGGATGACACAGTTAATCATTTAGAAGTAGAAACCTACAACTTATTATTGAGTTGGGATTTCAATAACGTTGTTGCGAAGAAAAAATTGAGAAGATTTTTGTAAGGTATAGTACAGACGGAATACAAAATTTTGATGGTCAGTTAACTAAATATGTTCCTCTAGGAATCCTATCCTTGTCGTTTGTTGGCAATTTTCGAAAACAGGATAACTGGAGTTGTTGCTTATTTTACCGATTTCTTCAACTTCTACCACAACTAGACGTCCTGTTGATGCATTAAACATTTAATTAATTAATATTTACAAAACGTGTTTTATTGAATTAAATTTTATTTTTGTATATCCATTTGCATTAGTTCATTGTATTAAAAATAAATGTGTAATAATAGTATATTATGATACGAGTTTTATAAGAAGCATTTTGGCGCACGCACGGGTTTAGTGCGACAAAATGCCTTATAAACGAGTATCATACAATATTTTTCTATTTTGCGCTTTTTTTTACAAAATAAATAAAAATATATTTTTGGACTAAAAATTCATGTCGATATTTTTTAATTTTGAGGTTGGCAATACAAACTGTCAGATTGTGGAACTTTGAATGTAAATTTATACAGTATTTAAAATTCCACCAGAAATTAACGATATTGCGTTTAAACACCTAAGCATTTCTTATAATTGGGTTGCCATAAGTTCATTCAAGTGAAATAAAAGGATCCCACCCTTACAAGGTTGTTTTCCTAGGGATTTGACTCACTTCGGCTTCCATATAGTTTCTACTAATTTATAGTATAATATAAAAACAAACTTCAAGTTTCTCAAATGCTTTCATCAGAGCCCACCAATAGTAACCTGCCTGGATGTTCCTCCTCTGCTTGTACCGATTGTCACACCACTCCTACTAATAATTTTCAACAAAATATCGTAACAAGTCATAATTTTTACCTGGTCCCGGATTTAACATTATTCCGCATTCTCAAATGCTTTCATCGGAGCCCACCAATATTAACTTGCCCGAATGTTCCTCTGCTTCCAGCGACTGTCACACAGCTCCTAGTATAAATAATTCTCAGCACAATATCGTATCGACCCATAATCTTTTACCTCGTGCCGGTGTTAACATTAATCCTCAGCAAAACTCCAATGTAACTATTAATATTTATAATAATTGTACATTTTCGTCACATAATTAAAGTAAATCGTTTTGTTTGTTTACTTGTATTTATTAATAAATAATCGACCAAGAAAAATGAAGGTTAGGTAAACTGTACGTAGATTTCTGACATTCAGTGTTAGTGTTACCAACATTAAAAAATATAAGTACACCAGCGCTATAAACGCACTCGAATTTCTATTAACGCACCGCTTTGAGTGCGGTTATAGCTTTGTAAACGACGCGAAATAGAAAAATAATTTATTTAAGTCTTAATTCTCGATAGATATACAATTTTAGTTTTGAAATAGTTATGTAAATAAAAAATGAAATTGATTTTGTGTAACTATAATGTTTCCAAGTTCGTTACAAAAATTAAAATAGTTTAACCTTATGAGACAATTTTGCAAAAGAAAAACAGTTGAAGAGTTTTTATCTTATTCGATATAATGTTTATAATCGTTATTTAATTTTTCAAAACTGTAACATCTTCTTTTTGAAACTATTAAGAAATTTGAAAAAATGTTAATCTTTTATACGAATTAGAAAAATTTGAATGAAACTACCAGAGTACATCAAGCGCATCCATTTTGCAGTTTTAAATAAATATGCATGTATCAAGTAATGTATTTCAGGACGGTAATCTTAAAACTAAATTATTGAATTCTTATTTTTATTATCGAAGTGGGCAATGTGTCCAGGTTGGGTGTTGTGTCTAAATACAAAAGTGAACAATATGTCCAAGTTGGATTTTTCTAAGAGATTACTCAGAAGAACGTTAATTAAGAAATACAAAAAAGGAACAGTGTTATGTCGAACTGGTCCAGTTGTTTCATAGAATTAGTAGTTTAATTTAAAAATTAAATTAAATACGTTTGAATACGATTCATTATTGTAACTATTTTTTCTAGCAAGCGAATAAACAATTTATGATTATATTTAACTAAATAAATCTTATTTAATCTAGATAAAATTATAAAACATAGAGGGTATGTTCAATAGAAATATATTTTACTCAACCTGTTGTAAATTTTCAGCTTTGAACTAATTTAGAAAAACTTGTCTTATACTCTGACACAGTTTATTATTATAAACCTTTTAAAAAATAATCTAGATATAATTATAAAGTTAGAGAGTATATTGAAGGTTGGGTTAATTTTGAATATAGACACACCGAGTTTTTTTTAATAGATGTAACGTACAATCATCACAATTCCAAGTTACCTTAGAAAACATTCCATTAACAATTTCAGAGAGTATAAAGGTCTTAGGTGTTTTGGTGGACAAACATTTATCATTCGAACCTCACATTACCTACATCTATAATAAATTAAACTCTTCTTATTATGCTATTTGTAACTTGAAAGACAAGTTTTATCTATCCAACCTCGTGTGCATGTATGATGGTCTAGTAAATTCTGTTCTGAATTACTGTATACTAATTTGAGCCAACGCTAGAAATGTGAATAAAGTTTGAATTTATCAAAAAGAATAATAAGAAAAGTTTTTGGTCTTAAAAACACTGCTTCTTTCAGAAAATACTTTATTATCGGTAGAACACTCCAGTTTAACTTTGTTCAAGCAGTTACCAGATTCAATAAAAAATGAAGCAGGTAAAACATTTTCCAAAGCAATCAAGAAGATCTTGCAGATGAATTGTTTTTATGGCATACAAAAATTGAAAATTTTGTTTAAACTAGTTCTATTAACTAATTCTATTCTGTATCACACAAATAACAACATACATAATAAAGATTTTATTTTATTTATTTTTATTTTACGAAAACTTATTTTTAATTTCATCTGTATTTGTGAGATGAAAAGATGAATTTTTAATCTTTAAAAAGAATTAGTAGTTTCATTTACAAATCAAATACTTGTTAATAGTTAAAAATTTTTTTTGTTAGGCAATCATTTAAAACAGACTTTTGCATATTAAATGAATTTTGTAAACATTTTTAAAAATAAAGTTTTTCTTTTTACCTGATTAATTTTTAAGACCTCATTTAAAACAGACTTTTGTAAACTAGATAAGTTAATTTCACAAATTGTATTTAGAGTTGATACTTATTAATTCAGAAGTTACACAACTAACTACTGATTAAAATCGGTTAGTGTGCGTAAGAGAATAAAATATTTGGTCATTTAAGTTTTGATTTGCAAAAAATAATTTTTTCTCTCACGAGTTTAAAATGTGTTTGTTGTTTTTACTTCATACTTTGCTTTTAACTTGCATGTAGTTTTAGTTAACACTTTTTATAATTTACCGAACTAACATATGGTAAATATTTTGGTTCATTTTGAAAGACAATCGCAAACTTATGTTCATCCTCTGCAGGTTGTGTGGAGAGATGAATTTTTAATCTTTAAGAGAATCAGTAGTTTCATACAAAAAAACAAATACGTTTGTTAATAGTTAAAAATTTGTTTGTTAGGCAATCATTTACAAATACATTTTTGTAAACATTTTTACAATAAAGTTTTTAATTGATTATCTTGTAAAGCAGTGTATTAATTTTGTGCAAATGCGTTGGTTACATGTAAACATATTACAAATTTTAGATGATTGCATTTTGGTTTTTTTTTTAACAACCGCCTTAATTGGTTTGTATACCTATATAAACAGCTTGAAATATTGTTTTAAATGTAGATCTTCCCACATCATTAAAATTGGTATGTCTATCGAAAATCGAAAGGAGTGAGTATTATTATTAATTTTAATCTTTTAAAAATGAATTGTTTTCAATTCACGTATTTTTAATGAATAGTTCTCAACTTTTTGAGTATTAAATTTTGTTGTTAAATTGATTCTTGTTAATACTTTTAAAAATGTTTGTGGTTTATTTTTATTTCAAATTACAGATGCTGGAGATGAATAACTGGTCGTCAATATAAGAAAACTCTACGTTTGAATAATAGTTGCAGAATGAAAATTTTTGGTGACACCGTAAAATGATTCTCGAGCTGGTAAACGAATGCTAGATGTGGTGTGCCATTCATAGATGGAACTCTGAAGTTGTAATGTTTCATATTTTTGTAAAATAATTTTATATTGTGTGTGAAACAGAGAGAGAAATAAAATTTGTTTCCTGCTTTCTTTATTCTTCCAATTAAAAAACATATATTATTGGTATTTGTAAATGTGTTGTGTAACAGAGATACAAAATAAAATGTATCCTCCTTGTTGTTTTTTTTTATTTTCCTAACACATACATCACCTTGATGGTGTATTAAAACGTTAATGGTTCGAACCCTGAAGTGTTAAAGTTTTTTAATCAAATGTAAATTCAAAACTATATGTTAAATACGTGGTGGTGTATTAAACGTTAATGGTTCGAACCCTAATGTGTTAAAGTTTTTTAATCAAATGTAAATTCAAAACTATATGTTAAATACGTGGTGGTGTATCAAACGTTAATGGTTCGAACCCTGAAGTGTTAAAGTTTTTTTTAATCAAATGTAAATTCAAAACTATATGTTAAACACGTGGTGGTGTATTAAACGTTAATGGTTCGAACCTCGGTATGTTAAAGTTTTTTTAATCAAATGTAAATTCAAAACTATATGTTAAATACGTGGTGGTGTATCAAACGTTAATGGTTCGAACCTCAGTATGTTAAAGTTTTTTTAATCAAATGTAAATTCAAAACTATATGTTAAATACGTGGTTAATGTAATTAACATGTTGAACAGGTATGTTTTTAAAATCATAAGTCACCATGTCAAAATGGTGTCATCTGTTTACAAAAGATTGTGTATCAATCGTTAATGGTTCGAACCTCAGTATGTTAAATTTTTTTTAATCAGGTGTAAATTTAAAAGTACTTGTTAAAGCCGTGGTTAATGTAATTAATAAAGAAAATGTTGGTTTGACAGCCATATTGAATCGCTTTAGGTAATTGTTTTTCGTGTTTGTGCTCTAGTTTATAAAGTATGAGAAAGAAAAATGTACATGTTTTTATCCTTTTTCATCTTGTTTATTAAATGTTTAATCATACATCATACAAAATGGCGCTACGTGAGTGTTATTTTTGTTTGTGAATTAGTTTATAAAGTATAACAGTGATAAATATATGTTTTTATCCTTTTTCATCTTGTTTATTTAATGTTTAATCATACGTCATACAAAATGGTGTTAAGTAGTTGCTATTTTGTTTGTGAATTAGTTTATAATGAATAACTTGATAAATATATGTTTTATCCTTTTTCATCTTGTTTATTAAATGTTTAATCATACGTCATACAAAATGGCGCTACGTGAGTGTTATTTTGTTTGTGAATTAGTTTATAATTATTATAACAGTGATAAATATATGTTTTTATCCATTTTCATCTTGTTTAGTAAATGTTTTGTCCTTATTCATCTTTTAATTAACCTTATCCATCTTTTAATTAACAGTTCTTCTCATCTTATCCTACATTTTACAGCATCATACATCATTAATTCATCTTAATCAACCTTTACAGCTATATACAAACTTCAAACTCCATCTTTCAATTGTCGCCGTAGCCTAATGGTTAAAGCCTTGGCTCAGTAATGCAATGGTTGCAAGTTCGAATCTCAACCAAGTTTTTAAATACATAAAAAACTTTAGGTCGCCATGTTGGAAATTCAAATCGACCGCCGAAACATCCGCCATGATGAGGCGCCATGTTGGAAATTCAAATCGACCGCCAAACCATCGCCATGATGGAAATCAACATCAAATAACAACAGCCTAATGAGGTGAGAGGCCGTATTTTCCATTGACGTCTTCAAAAACAAAAACAAGTAAATAAATAGAATGCTTGCGTCAACAGCCTGTTGACAACAACAGCCTAATGAGGTGAGAGGCCTAATTAGGGATCTGCCTGATGAGGTGAGAGGTAGGTGAGAGGTTGTTAGTCTAATTAGGCTTTGCCTAATTATACCCTCGGGGTTTGAAGGTGTCCCCCTTCTACTCTCACTGTTAAGATGAGAATCCAATCAACAAATCGTCTACCTTATTACTATTTAGAGATTGAATATTTAACAATAACAACTCTGGTATTAGCTGACTTATTTCAATATGATTATTCGAAGAGTTTTCCATATCTGCTGGAGCATATATCAATTGCGTTTTTCGCTGCTATTGCTGCAGTAGGGAGATTTTTCATTGTTGTGCATGATGAAGTTTGGGACGAAAAACTTTGATACCAAAGCTCCAATTGGCCAATTTTGGGGTTTGACCCCTTCATTGTAATTGCAATCGTAAACGGTGACCTTGAAGGAGTTGTAGCTGTTGGGGAATCTGGATGCCAATTTTTCACATTCTGCTTCTGGGACTGTAGCTTTTAGTGAATTTATAATGTCATCATTGGTAGTCGAGGATCCATCCACGATACAAATATCGAAGACTTTCGTTTTATTGCTTTTAATTTTGAATTTCTATCTTCACCAAAAATTAGTTTCGTAGCTTTCCTCGGTTTACGTATCGAAACGTCTTTTTTATCGGCAGAACTTATTTCATTTACTTTACTTTGCAATGATACAATTGTTAAATGCTGTTGTTTTATTACGTTATCTTTCTCATTTAACAGCTCACGAAGGCAATGATTTTCGTTGTCTAAGTTATGCATCTCTGAGTGCGCATTGCAATTTGAGTTGTCGAGTTCCACAATAGCCTTCTTCTTTGGATTTACATTTACACAGCAATTTATATGCTTTTCGTCAATAGTAATAACATTATTTAAAAGTTTTACACAACTCGTATGCGATATAACACCACACTGTATACATGTTAAGCCCGTACGCGCGATATTACCACATTCTTTACACATTTTTGTTCTTTCAGTTTTAAACGAGTCATTTGCAGTTGACGCCATATTTGTCTAATCATGAAGGAGATCAAGAAGAAGAAGAAGAATTAAATAGGATGAATGACAGATGGGAAGAAAAATTTAAGAAAATGGAGGATAGAATAGATAGTCTAGAGAAGAGAATGGAAAAAGTGGAAAGGGTACAAGGAAAAAGAATTTAGTGATAAAAGGATTGGAGGTACAGGGAGGAAAGAGGGAAATAAAAAACCAGGTGGAGGACATGTTGAGAAGCAAGATGGGACTGGAAGAAAAGATAGAAGAAGCGATAGAGATAAAGAAAGGGTTGTGTTAATAAAGGCAAGAAGTGTAGAAGAGAAAAGAAATAAAAAGAAATTGAGAGGGACAAGGATATACATTGATGAAGATATGACGAAGAAAGAAAGAGAGACGCAGAGGACAGAAGCAAGAAAGCTGGAAAGAGAAGGAGGAGGGTAAAAGTGGGGTATTTGAAAATGTGGGTAGAAGGTGAACAAAGAAGATGGGAGGAGGAAGAAGGAAAACTAGTTAAGTGGGGTCCAAAAACTAAAGGTGAAGGAGGGTAAAAGGGGGAGGGGAAAAAGTAATAGGAGAAGATGGGGAGGAAGGAAAAATTAAATCAGCAAAAATGAGAAATAATTTACTATTTTGGAATGTTGCAGGGTAAAAAATAAAGGGGGAGAGTTTTGGGATTTTGTAAAAAGTTTGGGATGATTGGGCTAGTAGAGACATAGTTAGAAGAAAAGGACTGGGGAACATGGAGTGAAAGATTGCCGGAAGGGTACGAATGGAAAGTGCAATTTGCGGAGAGGTCTAAAAAGAAGAGTAGGGCAAAAGGGGGTATAATCACGAGGGTTAAAAATGAGTGGAAAAGTGAGGAAAAAAAAGGGCAGGAAAAGCAAGGGGTTGTAAAAGACAGATAATTACTGAAGAAGGAGATAAATGTGTAATTATTACGGTGTATGGAAAAGAAATGGAAGAAACAAGGAAAAATATAGAAAAAGTGTTAGGGGAGGGAGAGAAGGAAAAATAATTATAGGAGGGGATTTTAACGCAAGGATAGGAGAAGAAGGAGGAATGATAGTCAACGGAGAAGAAAGAAGGAGAACATCAATGGAAAAATAAATGGACAAGGAAGAAAATTGTTAGAAATGTGTGAAGAAAGAGGATGGACAATTCTAAATGGAAATATGGAGGAAGGGGGAAGGGGAGAGTACACATATATAAGTGAAAAAGGGCAATCGGTAATTGACTATGTGATAATTAATGAAGAAAGTAAAGAGGACATTGAAATGTTGAAAATTGGTGAAGAGGTGGAGTCAGATCACCAACCATTAGAAGTGATATTAGAAGAGGAAGAGAATGTGGAGGGCATGGAAGATGGGGAGGAGTGGAGAAAAAAGAAAATATGGACAGAAGAAGTTATAAAAAGGTATAAAGAGAAAATGGAGGAAGAAACGGAAAAAACAGGAGATGTAAATGAAGATATAGAAAGGATAATAGAAAAAATGGATTCGGCAGCAGAAAAGAGAAAATACAGAATAAGAAAAAAAACAGGAAAAGGCAAGGAATGGTGGAATGCAGAGTGTGAGAAGGAGAAAAGAGAAATGAGAAAAGAAAGAAGGAAATGGAAAAAAGGAAGATAGAGATAGAGGAATATAAAAGATAAAAAACAAAATTCAAAGAAAAATGTAAAAAAAGAAAAGAAGAATATAAGGAACAGTTAGAGAAAAGGATAGAAGAAATAAAAATGAAGGACAAGCATGGGAATTTATAAACAGAAGTAGAACACAAAAAAAGGACGGGAGTAAAGATAGATGCAGAAAAATGGGAAGATCACTGTATTAATCTGTTAGGAGGTAAGGAATAAAAAGTAATAGTCAAAGGAGAGAGAAGTAAGGAAGCAATGAACAGAGAATGGGAGATAACTATAGAAGAAATGGATAGAGCAATACAGAAAATGAAGAAAGGCAGAAGGAACGGATAGAACACAAGGAGAACAATGGAGATACAATGGAGAAAAATGAGTGAGCACTTAAGAAGAATATATGGTCTCAAAATATATGGGATTAGAGGAAGAACTAGAGAAGCTTCAGGTGAAATAGTAATAGGAAGAAAAAGGTGCTGGGTGTGGGTACGCAGATGATATAGTGGCAGTAGCAGAAGAATGGGAAGGGTCCTGTATAAAAGTATAGGAAGAAGTTACGAAATGTTGAAAAACAAAATAATTGAATTTAAAAGGGGAAGACGGAAGGAAGAATGGTGTGGGGGAGAAAGAAAAAGAAAGTGGACAATTACAGGTACCTAGGTTATAACATTAGGTATGATAATAAAGATGAAGACCATATAAGAGAACTCGGACAGAAAGGAAACAAAATAGTAGGACAAGTTTGGGGAATAGGTGAAAGGACATTTGGGAAGGATTTAGAGAAAAGACGATGGATTTTCGACAAAATAGTTAAAAGTGTGATGTTATATGGAGCAGAGATTTGGGGATGGAAGGAATGGGAACTATTAGAAAGGACACAGGAGAAATATTGGAAGTGGACGTTAGGGCTGGATAAGGAGACACCTGGTTATATAGTGGAAGAAGAAATGAAATTAGAAAAAATACGGATAGAAACTGGAAAGAGAGCGTTGAGATTCGAAGAAAGGATGGAAAACAGGAAGAACAATGAACTTTTATATGAATGTTGGAAAGAAGTGGAGGCACAGAAAATTAGTTACGAGGGAAGAGGAAAGGAAAAAATATTATGAAAGGTGTGGATATGCGAGAGAGGAGATAAGAAGTTTGAGACAGGAAGGAAGATATATGGAAAAGGAAATAATAACGAGAGATATAGACACGCAAATGCAAGAAAGAAGAGCAAGAATAAAAGAAGGAAAATACAACGAGAAATATGGACAATTAATAACGGGAAGAGTGCCAAAATACATAATGGAGAGGAAATCGCTGAAAGAAAAAAAATGATAGCAAGGTTTAGAACAGGAAATGAAGAAAGGGAGAATAAATACTGGTTGGCGGATGAAGAGAGGATATGTAGATTGTGTGGGGATGGATGGGAAAGCATAATGCACATGAAAGAAGGATGTAGTGAGTTAAGAGAAGAGGAAACGAAGTGGTGGGTGCTATTGGGTGAGAAAGGAGAGGGAGTACAATGGATGAAGGAAGTGATGGAGAGAAGAAAAAGGATGGAAGAGAGGAAAAGAAAGATAATGAAGATAAAGGGATAAAGATGAAGGGAAGAAAAAGAAGATTTTGTTAAGGGAAAGAAGATGAAAGATGTTTAGAAAAGAAGAGGCAGGAGTGTTAATTTTGTTATGTAATAATAATTTTAGTTGAGTAGTATGTGTGTTTTAGTTTGGTAGATATTTAGGTTTATATATTTATATAGAAAACCGAATTCTTTTGTTAAATCGTATAAAAGACAAAATAAATAAGATTCATTCATTCATTCTTTGAAACTTATTCTGTTAATATGTTGCCTACGTTTCCTATTATATACTTCCTTTTTTTGTTCTTGCTCTTCTTTCACTGCATTTGTGTGTCTTTATCTATTGTTATTACTTCCTCTATCATATATCTTCTTTCCTGGCTGAACCTCTTTATCCTGAATCTTACTTTCTGCGTCCTAATTTCTTTTCTACCATTTATACAATGTTTTGTTGTCTCTCCTGTATTCCACCCTTTCTTCATATTTCAACGCCCGCTTTTCTGTTTTTTCCGTATTTTTTTTAGTTTTAGTTTTTTCACTATATAACCCGGCGTGTCTTTCTCTAGTCATAAGGGTATCTTCTCTAATTTTTCCTATTATCCCCAAATCTTTGCTCCGTACAACATCACATTTCATAGTAGCCTCTCAAAATCCATCTTATTTCTTGCCCTACTATTCTTATGCCCTTATCTCAGCTCTCTTATATGCTCTCCATCTTTATTGTCGTTTAATTTTGATACCTTAAATATGTTTGTCTAATCTCGGTATTTATTTCGCCCCTCGCTACTATTTTCTTTCATTTTTTAAATTCTATAATTTTTGTTTTCTCTAAATTTTTTTCTCCAAATATCTCTTCAGAACTTACTTCCTATTATCTCTCCTCTTACCTGATGTTTTTCCAATTCTTTCTCTAAGGATCTAATATAAATTCAAAACAGGCTAAGGGCTTTTAGTCCTCTTTTCATCATAAATTTTCGTTCCAATTTCCTGTGCACTCTTGTTCTTCACTTTGTTTCTTCACATATATCTTCAATTACTTCCTTTACATCTTTTTATATCTCTATTTCTCTCATGAGTTTTCAAGTAGTTTTGTTCCCACATTATTGAATGCTGTTTTAGGTCTACAGATACTGCAAAATTTTATCTTCTTTGTTTTGCAGTATCTTTGTTGAATGTATGTTTAGAATATATATTATCAAACGTCCCCTTCTTTTACTAAATCTCGATTGGTAATCTGGTTTAATTTTTAAAAGAATATTATTTAAGAAATTGCTTAAAAACCGATTCGAAGTTCGTTGCCGGTGGGTGTATCGCAGGGAGGTTTCAAAGAACGTTGACGAATGTTTCTAATGCGTACACTGTGCGCCACTTAGAAAGATCTAGAGAATTATTCTTAGAAAGTAAAACACACAAACTCGTATGAATACCTACTTACTGACAAGAAGCAATATCATAATAGCAAGACAAACAATAAAATTCAAGATCACGAAGGCACAATACTAGTATAATGTTATCACAGTTAAACATCTTTATCATAGTTCGCTTGTATTAAAAATTTAAATCTCGTATAGACGCTACAAATATGTTTCGGCGTATGACGCAAAAATTAATTGAATTACGCGCAGCGATACTCGACATATGCAGAAATTATTAAAAATTTAGTGAAAATTTAACACAATTAATCATACATGAATTCAACGCTTTTAAAAGAAAACTTAAGAGTAAATATCCAGGATTCGTTGACTGTAAGACCTTTCAGTTCACAAACTGTACCCAAACGTTTTTTTAAAAACGCAAAAGAATTAGATCGAAAATTTAAAATCGTTTCGTACGAGCATGAGCATTCAAAATAGTAATATAAATAAGAAAGATTTACACTTAAATTCTAAACACTTATCTGGATGTTGGTCAATACATTCCGTTCAAGATTCAGTATGTCCTAGCACTCGAATCAGAAAAATTCTTCATGAGAGAGAATTTGACAAATGGTGTTTATTAACACAAAGGAAAAGGTGTTGTTTTATTCAAAGAAGAACCAGAATATAACAAATGGTTCAAAACATTGACAGGAATGTTCTGAGTGGACCAGTGCAATTAAAATGATTGGAGGAGTCACCGCTGTTCGTGCAAATCCAGGAAGAAGCAGAGACGGAGCTCAGTGTAGACACTGCTGCACTGAAGTAGAAACCCTTGGTCACGTCCTCGGCTTCTGTCCTCATGGTTTGTTACTTAGAAACACTCGTCACCACCAAATCAGATCTTTAATTGCCAACGAACTTAAAAAATTAAATTTCTCCGTCGAAGAGGACGTACATTGTGTTAAAGATAACGGTTCATCTGTTCGAATCGATATTATAGCTTATTCTTCAACAACAAAAACCGGATACATTCTAGACCCAACTGTTCGATTAGAAAATAGTGTCGATCAACCACAAGCCGTTCACCTGGAAAAGAAGAATTACTATGACCCAGCAATTCCCGATCTTCTTGAAAAATACCGATTGCAACAACTGGAAGTAATTGGTCTCTTTGTCGGTGCAAGAGGGACAATCTCAACATTTTTTGAAGATTTTAGAAAGAAACTCGGAATACCAAAATCTCTATCTGAAAGTGTAGTAAAAATTGCCATCAAAGGATCGACACACATCTTACATCATCATCTACACCCTCCAACTAAACAAAACCTTAAATAATCATCAACTTCTATTCAACAATAACCATTAATGAAATTGTCTTATCTTTAAATTTTTATTTTTTGTAATTTTTATTTAAATTTTGATGTAAATTGTAATGGTATACTGTGTCATGAATTGGCAAACATCAATGTGATGGCAGTGTCTGGTAATAAATCAGAATGTCTCTCTAGATAAGCAATACCTGTGAATACTAAGTTATTTTTTCAGGTGGAAATTCTAGAATAACAAGATGGCGATGTAGCAACATGTGGGTTTTGAAGTAAAAGTCAACTTTACGGCGTTCCTCAAACGTGCGGAAATTAATGACTCGTCTAGGATTGTTTCACGATCTCAGGTACACATCTAATAATCAATAACGACATTATAGTTAATTAATTAGAAGAAACAATTCAATTAATTCCAGGAGCTTAACCCGTACGTTGAAGTTCACTAAACTTCTAGACAGAAGTGATTAAAGTTCTCACCAGGATTCGTGCAGACAATCTAATCTTCGCCCTAAGATGATCAAGAGTAAAGTTGCTTGCCTGTCGCCAGGGACAAAGAGCATCATAATTCATGAATAATCCAAAGCAATCATTTATAGAACCATGATCAAGTAGTAGAGAGAGCACAAAAATATAATTACTATCTGGAAACATGTGTAAATGAGAACAACTATATAGCTCAATTGCAATAAGAATAACAATAGAAAAGACTAGAGTATGTAGTCACATTCATTAGAATGAAATAAACAATATGTACCTACAGATTTAAGTTTACAAATGAAAATTAGAATAATGAGATGCTATATGTACTGTACCATTGTTTGTGCTACCAGTTTGTACTATTTTGAAAAAAAAATAAAGCTTGAATTAAAAATTTTTTAGAGTACTGGTGGCTAGACATGTTTTCTGTAATTATAAGCAAATAAAACACGACTATAAACAAAACATTATTATAAATATTTCATAGTTATTTTTATTACTTAAAATCGAATACCGAAATGGATAAATAAACTTATTGTATAAACACCAACAACTAAAAAAAAAACAAAGAAAATGTTTTGTTCTCTTAAACACCTGCGCATTCAGAATGTGACCACATTGGATACTGTTGGCATTGGAACAACTCTTCTCTCGATTTGGATCGACTGAACAAATCGTAGCAATAAAGACAAGTACATCTGATTCGTTTTCGTCAACACTAAAGGACCTTCTTTGCCACTTTCTGATTCACATTCCATAACTTTCTGTTAAACCACATTATTTTTTTTTTTGTTTTTGTTGTCTTGTATCATTGTCCGTCATGTACTTAGTTTATTAAATTTCATGATAATAAAATTGTAATCAATGGAACACTTTAAAATACGAATGTGACAAACATTAAGCTTTTAGTCGAGGACTTTCAAGCTAACGTCAAAAAATAACGCAAAGTGTAATATTTCTTACTTAAATATTGTCATAAAATGTCAGTTATTCTGTAACGTAACACTAAATGACAACCAAAAACAATATTACTACTGTTACGATGCAAACAAAGCGACTTCTCACTATATAAACTCGTTTGGACCGTCGATGCCTATATTATGAAATGGAAACATAGACGATAAAGAAGACATCAGACAAAGAGGATCAACAGCTTCGAATTATACGAAAACTAAGAGCAGCTACCATGGGTAGAACGTATAGAAAAAGAAATATCTCAGAAATTGATATAATTGCTTCAAAACTGGCCTTTTTAGATCACCGACCTCAAAAATTCAGATTGCCTCGGAACGAGGACCTCACTTGCAGAAGGAGGACTAGTTGCTAGAATAGCCAACTATTCCGACTACCACTATCATTTTGAGATCATCGTTCATCAACGTCAAACAAACAATGATTGCGCTGAAGAAATCTGATATAATTTCATTAAAAGTTTGTATTTTAAGTAAAACGTTGAACTATGTAAATTTATTTATTTAATCGTATGGTACATTTTAAATATTGTATTGTGATGTAAGTGTTATGTATGGTGCCCCAGAAGATCAGTATAAACCTGTACAGTGTGGTGACGACTATGTAAATGATATGACAAAAAAAATAAATATTTATTTCAATACATTGTAATACAAGTAAATGGCAACCAATAAAATGTATACAAAATACTTTCACGGGTATTTTTTTTAAATAAAGAAAAAAATTCTGTATTCAAAGTATGGAACTTAAAATAAATGTCATTACAAAGCGTTTTGCTTATTAAATTTATGTCGGCACCTTCATCTATTAGCAAACGCGTGACGTCAAACTTCTGATTCTCGAGAAATAAATGAATAGCAGTTTCACCTTCACTGTTTTGTAAGTAAATACCCGCAACCATCTGTCGTATTGTTCAACAATGTTAATTTTCCCTAAATTTCATCAATAATGAATTTTGAAGATTAAGATTGTACAAATAATGCGACCGGTGGCTAAAGATATAAAATTAAAAAAGTAGTGATAGGGAAACTGCTCTTCACTTATGTCTTGAGAATGAGATCTTTAACGTCACGCATTTTCTAATGGATGAAGGCACTGATGTAAACGTATCTATTTTAGTATGGTCGAGAGTTTAGATGAATACAAATACGATCAAATTGTTAAATCCGCAATTTCATATATTTGAAAGTGGAAATTTTGGCTATTGAGTGACTAGTGAAGAGCACCTGTCACCATCAGTGTTTTTTAAGGCTTCTTTAAATAACGCTTTATATAAAAATTATTCTCAAATCTTTTTGCAACGTCAAATAAGTAATATTCATATTTTAGTTTGTTTCTATATGCTTCTATTACCTATATTGACACCCAAAATCTTCGCAAAAGTTTAAAACAAATAAAATTAGATTTTCTCACTCCAAACACGCCACTGAATAATTATGAAAAAAGCCATACTTAATATAAGTCCTCTAACAATTGTTTTAGTTGTAGTAAGTTTACAATGAGTCTATATTTATACGTAAGACTAAAACCTCTTCTTTGCCGTTTAATATTTTATCTTTTCATCGATTTTTCATTCTTCTTATATTAAAGTTGTTTACAAGTAAGCAGTGCAAAGACGATCTTCATCTTCATTAGAGTACATGATGAAGTCACCGAAATGATCACCTGGTTTTTGCGTTGGATGAAGTATTTTGAGGCAACGCAATTCCGGAAGTTCCACCCTTTTTATTTTCTAAACGTGGACAACCATCTCGATGACTTCTGAAATAAACAAGAACGGGTTATTAAGATGTCCGATTAGTGTACCTCAATTAAAGAAGTGGGATCATTTTTTTAAATTTCTTTTGAAATTGTAATATGTTACGTGGAGGCGTTTTCCACGTGGTGATGTTCTCGTTAACCATTGCTTCTAACTTTTGCGAATTAATTATGTGTACCCTAATGTTACGACAAAATGGGAAGAAGGGGATTTCCTGACAAGCTTAAAGTATACTTCAGCACTTTTAAACAAACATATGGTATTACAGAGGTGCAGTGCAAAATAAATTTCCAAATATTGGAGTGTACTCTGACAAAATCGTCATGTCGCCCAGTGTTATTATTTTGCCTGATGCATTTCAAACCTCTTAACACGACGAATTATTACTAGAAATTTTCTACATTCGAAAGTTTAATTTAAATCAAATTGATACTCAATTGCACTGGTTAGATCCGTAATGGATGATAAATAATATTTCAAGAAACATCAAAAAAGTAGCTATAGTTCCACCAAAGTTATCGTAACCCATAATAAAACGTGACTACACTTAACTAATAGGTACATACATTTGTATCGATCAATGATAAAGTTTTTAAATAAGGCGTGGCTATGATTTTGACGTTAGCAAATTTTCCATGTCACTGATAAGAAGATGCGTGTATTGTTGGTTGCATATACAATACATCTACGAATGTCAAAGTCATAACCACACCTTATCTAAAACCCTTATGACCGCTATATATAAAAATATAAAAATTTTATTTCTCCGGTTACCTACTTCTCTTCAGGGTTATGACAAGTTTGGTAGAATTATGAAGTGTGGTGTGATAATGAAAAATAATAATCAATAAAACAAACATTGTTGTTTGGATTATAAAAATGTTATCGCTGTACAAACAATGGGTGGTGCTTAAATTGAGGAGTATGATTTAAATTAACGTTATATCTCTCGTTAATTTCTACCATACTAGTGAACTAAAATTAAATTAATTTTGATAATAATAAAACTGGAACTTAAGTTTTGATATTGGACTGAAGACTCGAATACTACTGTAAAATTGAGGAGGTATCCTTTTGTTTTACTTTTTTGATCAGTAAACTATAAAGAAAGGCAAGTAAGTTTGCAGACAGTGGCGAGTACTTAATTTGGTTCTAGAAAATATATAGTAGATGATGTTTATAATAATAATTATTTAATTTGATAAAAATGTTTTAAACCAATGTGTAGTTTAGAGAACAAATATAACATAATTTGCTAAAGTAGATCTAATTTATAAATTCAATTTTTCTTAACAAAATTATATTGTGTGATTCTTTCATTGCGAAGTTATAGGGGCTTTTATGAATGATTGTTTCATCAGGAGAGCGTTGGAAAATTACAAAAAATTCAAATTTGCAGCTTAAATTCATAGTGAATTAATTTATGCTAATGTCATCATTTGTCAGTTATTTCATCGTTTATTATTATTATTCCTGGTTGTAATTTTGTGTTGTTCGTCGTTTATCGTTAATTTTGTTCATTTAATTGCCAACTTGATGTGACAATCATTTATAGAAACCCTGTAGTTATAATTAGTTTTCTAATTACGTTAATGTTTTAGAAATATTAAAATTATTTAAATTTTTTACATTTCAAACTAAATACTAATAAAAAAATGTATTTTAGAAGCACACTTACCACTGGAGGATCTTTCACTGTCACCACGCTACATCGATCTACAAATGAACCTTATTACTAAACGGATTTATAGTCTTGTCAAATAGATTAGATAACTGTAACCACGTAACTGCAAACTCAGAGGTACTTTAAAGTTGTTGACATAAAAACTAAAAAACTTACGAAATGTGGACTTTAAACTTCTAGTTTATTTTGCTAATATGCAATGTTTGTTTTAGAGTATCAATTTAAGTAAGTTATAAATCAAGCAGGAAAATATGATCACAAACACAGAAACTAAAAAGAACTCTCTATACAGATGAAGTGTTGAATACAGAACTGAAGCTAACAGAGTTTTTTTTCTTTGAAAAAATGGTTTCAATATTTTCCTCAATAATTTTAGAATAAACATTTAGTTACAAAATAACTATTGGATGATGTTAGTGGTTCCATAGTAAATACATACATGTTTAGGATTTGTAATTTGTTTTAAATGTGAAGGTGAAAATCCAACTTTACTAGCTTTTTTTAAGAGTACCTACAAGAGTTTTTTTATATTAATAGTAGCAAAATAAAAATTAACAATTTGGGTGCTAACTTTACATCCAACTTCTACATTAAAACATAATCATTTTTGGAAATGACTCCTGTTTCCAAAATCACAGTTCTTTCTAAATCTCTGGTGTTATGATATTTCGACATAGGTATAGTAAGCTATGGTCATACGCAAATCCACTTAATGCATACATTTTTCATATGACATCCTTAATTTTCAACATTTATTTAAAGATTTGAATTGTTTTACGGCAAACACGAAAAATAAAAAATGCTTTGGATAATGCTTTTGATCATTCTACAGGGTCCGGCACATCGAGCGTGCATTAAAAGTATATGGAGAACTAATTCGATTCATTTTCTGAAAAGAGTGCTGCGCTTGTTTTCGACATCACTCAACTCAGACAAAATATTATCGTTCATACGGCACTTCCGGTTGTATCGGAAGTACCTGTCAACTTTCTTATTTCAAATGGAACATGCTATTTTTTATTTTATTTTCAGATTCTAGGTAAAATTTAAGGTGTAGTTTAATTACTATACCATACCCAAAAACTGACTGGTTTTTTAGTTATATCGATTTTTTTGGAAAAAAAAATTAAAATCATGTTGAACTGTTATCGTTCATATCTCAAGATGATATCAATATTTTAGTTCCTAATTTGTTGTGGCAGTTGTCGATACGTTACAGTAACTCACATATGAGTGGAAACTTGAATTGCATGTACAGGGTGATGAAAATTCTCGTGCTAATATGAACAACTTTCGACCTCAAGAACTTGCTTAATTCAAATGGGACACACAGTGTTTTTAATTATCAATTTGAGCATAGGACATGTTAGTATGTATCGAAAGAGGACAACAAAAGACATCGATTGATGATTAAAAACATAGGGTGTCCCATTTGAATTAAGCAAGTTTTTGAGGTCGAAAGTTGTTCATATTGGCACGAGAATTTTCATCACCCTGTACATGCAATTCGAGTTTCCACTCATATGTGAGTTACTGTAACGTATCGACAATTGCCACAACAAATTAGGAACTAAAATATTGATATTATCTTGAGATATGAACGATAACAATTCAACATGATTTTAATTTTTTTTTCAAAGAAATCGATATAACTAAAAAACCAGTCATTTTTTGGGTATGGTATAGTAATTAAACTACACCTTTAATTTTACGTAGAATCTGAAAATAAAATAAAAAATAGCATGTTCTATTTAAAATAAGAAAGTTGACAGCTACTTCCGGTACAACCGAAAGTGCTGTATGAACGAAAATATTTTGTCTGAGTTCAGTGATGTCGAGAACAGGCGCAGCACTATTTTCAGAAAATGGATCGAATTAGTTCTCTATATACTTTTAATGAACGCTTGATGTGCCGAACCCTGTATAAGTACGGAATGCAAAAAAACACATTTCGACAAGATGTAAAATTCCGAACATCAAACTCAAATAGTTCTAAATAGTCCCTGGAGTGAGTTCTATAGTTTCTGACAAGCAAACTAACTACAAAATGGTTTCAAAATTAATTATAAAGACCTTTGGCATGAAATAACTTTTTTTTTTTTTTTTTTATTTATTTATTTATTTATTTTACGGGCAACGCCCTATATACAGAAAATGAGTGTACATACAAGTAATTTAGTTTAAAGTAAAATTATAATTACTATATTAGATAATAATAAATAAAAAGAATAATTCAAATTACAGAAATCAATATAACAATAAATTAATTTAACTAAACACTCTAAAATAGTACAAAAAGTTATAACAGAAATCAATAATTAGCATAAAAAGAAGCATCAATTTTATTTAACTTAGTTTTGAGTTGCTTTTTAAACTGTCGGCACTAGTACTGTAAAAGTTAAGGTTAAAATGCAAATTTGCTGATTCCATAAACCGTTGGAGAGGAGAATTAAGAAGGTAGGAAGTTTTACAGAACCTTACTGAAAATTGTGAAGTGTTACGAAAAGTTTTGATCGGTACATTAAAATCGATTTGATGCAGAAGATGAGAACAATCTAAAACGCCATTAACCAGTTTCTGAAAAAACACCATATCCAAAAGTATTCTGCGAGAATTTAAAGTATTTATATTTAAAAATGAAAGTATTTCAGAGTAGTTTGATAATGTAATTCCAGCTTTATATGCAATAAATCTAAGAAATATATGTTGAACTTTTTCTAATTTTAATATATATGTTGAATGATAAGGTGACCAAACTTGAGAACAATACTCCAAATGTGAACGTACTAATGAAACAAATAAAACTTTTAGAGTATCAACATAAGAGAACGTTTTTGTGCAACAAAAAATGAAACCCAATTCTTTAGTTGCTTTTAATCTAATATGATTTATGTGTTCTTCGAATGACAAATCTCGAGAAAATATAACTCCTAAATCAGTAACTGAAACGCAATTTTGTAATGAGTGATTATAATTAGCGCCAATAGACCGTCATTGCTAACTTTCTATTATCCAAATATGTGCCACACATTGATTTTGGACATATTTGGATTTTTGAAATAAACTTAATTTCCCGAGGGCATCGGGTATCTGTGGCCCGATTTTATGGGGGATAGGATATTTCAACTCAGCTATGCCAGAGGAGTCTAAATATATGCCACACATTGATTTTGGACGTATTTGAAATTTTAATTTTTTCGACGGAATATCACGGGGGCTCGGCCGATTTTAATGCACATCAAAACTTAAGCTTTGGACACCAAGCTGAATCGATTGATGTATCACACAATGATGTGCGACCATTAGAAAGGCCTCGGACGGACGCACGGACGACAAATCGATTTCATAAACGAACGAAGTTCGTTGAAAAGCACCAATTAGAAAAAGCATTAAGATCTTCTTGAAGCTGAAAACAGTCGCCTACAGATCTGATTGTTTTAAAGATTTTCATGTCATCAGCGAAAAGAAGAATCTGGGAGTGTTTAAATATATTTTTAATGTCGTTAATAAAGATTAAGAATAGCAAAGGAACCAGATGAGCACCTTGTGGTACTCCTGAATGGACTAAAACATGATCAGAATAAAAATTTTTGTACTGGACTATTTGACGTCTGTTGGAAATGTAGCTATCAATCCACGAAAGTAAAGTACCACCAATACCTACGTTTTAGATTTTCTTAATTAAAATTTTATGGTTAACGCTGTCAAAAGCTTTTGAAAAGTCAGTATATATGACATTCAGCTGAGTATATTCATCAAAAGCTTGATATATAAAATTTTGAAAAACTAAGAGATTTGAGGTAGTCGAGCGATTTGGGTAAAATCCATGCTATTCTTCAATGATTGTTTGTTTTAATAACGGAAACATATTATTAGCAATAATTTTTTCAAATCGTTTTGGAATTTCAGATATCTTTGAGATAGGTCTGTAGTTAGTGATATCGGTTTTATCTTTACTCTTGTGAACTGGTACAACATAGGTTAATTTCCATGTATCCGGAAAAATTCCACTTTTTAAAGATTTAGAGAACAATATTTGAATTGGATATGCTAACACGTAGCAACAATTTCTTAAGAGAAGAGCAGGAATACCATCAGGACCATGATTTATTTTTTCGGGTAAATCTTTTAATTCCATCATAATTTGATTAACGTCGATATTAATGTAATTTAAATTAACATTGTTTTCGGAAATAATTTCTTTTTGGTAATAATTCTTATTATTTGTCTTATAAACAGAACCAAAATGTTTGGCAAAGAGATTTACAGTTTCCTGCCCGACTGACGAACCAAGGCTCATTTCAGAGGGTAAATGATTATCTTTTTTTGATATTTTATGTATGACCAAAAGTACTTAGGATCGTTTTTGATTTTTGATTGTACATCATTAATATGTAATTTAAAGCACTGATTAGAAAGGGTTTTGCATTGACTTCGTAATTTTGAGAATTTATTATAATAAGTGAGACAATTTGTAGATTTGTATAACTTATGGTAGATATGTTTAGTTTTAATTAGATTTCGCAGAACACTAGAGTACCAGGGAGGAAACTTTTTATTATAATTTGATGTACGTTTTATGGGTATGTAATAGCTAGAACCTAAATTTAAGATATTATAAAAGAGTTTACAGCATCATTAATGCTTAACGGTAGAAGAAATTCCCAGTTTATAGTGGACAAGTAGAAATTAACATCTAAGTAATTGCCGTTACGAAAGTCATAATAATAATGATCAAAATTTAAAAATGAAGATGTAAATAAAAATTCAAAGGAGATAGTTAACGGTGAATGATATTTATCTTCCAAAACTAATGCTTCCAAACTACGCTCCACAAAGGTAGTGGTGTTAGTACTAAAAACTAAGTCTAGCATTCTATCATCACAGTTCTTAATAGAATTAAATTGAAACATATTATACAGATTTAAATTTTCACAAAACTTTTCAACACATATGAAGTTTTTGCCATTCACTGAGAGAATGTTGTCTTCAAAAGTATTCCAAACTAAGTGTGGCAAATTCCAGTCACCCATTAATAAGAGGTCGGCATTTAAATATGATTTCATGATATTGTCAATCGTACTACTTAATTTGTCGTGATAGTCTGTACTGCTGTTTGGTGGAGAGTAGAAGCAACCAAGAATAATATTTTTATAACCAACGTTGCATAGAACAAATAATTGCTCAATTTCATTGAAAGATGTGGGAATTATTTTAGAAAAATACTTATTATTGACGGCAATTAGAACACCGCCACCTCTTTTAGCGATATCACACGGTCTATCTTTCCTATGTACTGTACACTCATGTTATGTAATCCTAATTCGGAATCAAATATTTCAGGAACAAGCCACGTTTCAGTAAGCATTATTACATGAAAATCATTAGATAAATTAGCAGTTTGAAGTTTAGTAAGTTTTGTTCGTAGACCTCTGACATTCTGATAATAAATAAGAAAGAATTTTTCTGTAGCACTAAAACGACAAACAATGTAAGAAATCTTAAGGCATACATATATTGAGATTATTGGAAATCGCACTTTAAAAATATTTTTGATTGTACAGGGTGCTACAGAAACACGTACCATATCAAAATTGGGTTATTTTAAATGGATCACGCTGTATTATTTTTTAATTTTTTAATTCTACGATAAAAAATAATGTATGTTTTTTAACATTTCCCTATACCTACTTACTTCCGTTTCGGAGATAAATCGATTTTACCTGATTTGCAGACCCTCCAAAAAAATGCAATAACTTCAAGATAAATAAGAACAAGCAACTTTGATTTACACCACCTTACTAATTGCGTTCAACATCCTTTTTGCAAAATTTACTATTATGGTATGATGTACAGAGTGTTTTTAATACTACCGCATAACGCTAACGACTTAAAACTTAATGAGAACATATATTATTTTTTATCGTACAAATCAAAAATAGAAAAAATACAGGGTGATCTATTTAAAATAACCCAACTTTGATATGTGGTTTCGAATAATCAAATCAAATCAAATCAAACAACCTGTGTTGTAGGACAACCACAAGAGGTAGAAGTTCAACTTTAAAGTTGGTCTTCTGCTCTATCTTACAAAACATTAAATAAAATAACGTATTCTTATGTGAAAAAGAGAAGTACAATAATACAGTAAACAATAACAAAAAAAAGTAAATAACTCTAATACTTAGTTGAGATTTTACACTGTTACCTAGATTCTGCTAAAAACATATTGTTGATGCTACGTTTAATGGTTTCTTTGTTGATATGATCAAATTTGTTAAGTAGAGTTGGTGCCATATATGCAAATACATTTTCGTAAATTGATGTATTGTGTAAAGAAATGTTATATTTATTCTTAAACCTAATATTTACATCATGCAAATTACACCTTTGCTGTAGTTCATTATACAAATACACAGGTTTCCGGGTTTTAATGACATTGTATACGGTTATTGTATAAAAAATATAGTAATTTTCATTCATTTTTAGAATATTGTTTGTTTTGTAATAGGGTGTAACATGTTCTCTGTAATTTACATCAAAGGAAAAACGCAAGCAATGGGTTTGCATTTTTGTATCTTGAAAACTATAATATACAGTACAACAGTAGTAAAAATTACTTAGAATTATACTCCTAGACAAGTCCCATTTAACTTGAGAAAGTAATATTTGCTTAAATTTATAAATTGACTTAAGTTTAACATGAACATTTTTTAATAACTTTGTAATATGAGACGCAAAGGACAGATTTTCGTCAAACAGAACACCCACATTTCTTGCACTATGGGAGAAATTATACACCGAATTGTTAAACGTAATATTAGTTGTAATTAGTTGACGCACATGATCACATAAAGCACAAGAACCTATACACATTGCTACTGACTTGGATGGGTTAATGATGAGACCATTTTCTGAAGACCACTTGTAAATTTTTTGAAGGTTTTTATTGAGAACGTTAACTGATCTATTAACTTCAATGGGGAAGCACGAGTTGTAGATTTGTGTGTCATCTGCATATAAATACAGACTGCAGTCTCCTGATATAATTAGAGGCAGATTTGCTGTGAAAATGGTGAACAGAAGTGGTCCAAGTATGCTCCCTTCAGGTACACCCTGGGACACAAATGCCTCTCTTGATAATAGGCAGACGACAGACTTAGAGATTCCATAGTAGCGTAGTAATCTTGACATATATGTATGACTTAATATTTCTAACATTATTTGTCGTTTTAATGCTACAGAATAATTTGTTGGTAGTGCCCCACCCTGTATATAATTACTTAAAGAACAATTAGAATAATCTCCAAAACTGTCATAAAACCCCTTGAGAACGAATGGTGCTATTTTATGAGCGCGGACTGACACCTAATGAGTCGCCAAAGTTGGTATGATATGGATTTTTATTACAATTTTTTTCTTTAACAAAATTACATGTTTTGATGTGATCGGGGGTAAAAGGTGATTGTTTATCCGCGCTCTAAAAATGACACCATTCGACTCGGCAAACTTTAATTAGTTTACACAAAAGATTTCAGACCAATTGGGGTTGCGGACCATTACTTCTCTTAAGCCGTTTCCTTTTTTGCCATTTTTTCCCTATTTAACCTTTGCTGTAAGTAGTATAGAAGCCGAGATAAATGTTTTATTATTTTTCACAAATTTGTTCTTCTACTGTTTTCATTTGCAGTGACTAATAAATTAATTGTCATTTAATTTAAGCTTCTTCTGACACATTCTATTTGGCACATAGTTTTCAATTACTTTTTAACTTGCAAACAAATCTTTTGATGTAGCAACGCAGTGAGGCATTAAAATAACTACAAGGTATAAGAAGTAAGGCTTCTATACAACCGAAATCATTTTTGAAATTGAAACAAAGAACGTCTTCAAGGATTGGAGTGTCGAAATGGCAAAGGTATGTACATGGCATTTCATGCACAAGTGGCAGGAATATAATATCAACTATCTGGTCGCCAATAAAGGATCTGGTAATACACATACAAATTTTGCCCTTAAATGCGCAGTGTAGCATTGAATTCGACTCAAAATTGGTGACTTATTTGAGGTTTGAATTCTTTAAAATCAATTATATTACATAATGTTTAGTGTAATTTTTCTATAGGTGTGCATGTGGTTTTGTTGTTTTAAGGTAGGATCGCATTTTTGTTTGTCCTCCTATTAAATCAAATAGGGTATACTATTCGCAACGGACTAATTGCATTAACGGAAATCCGAATTGCTATGGTCAAAGTACCAACAATTCCGCGTGATGCGTTGTGTGCTGGCTACGTCATTCGCATTCCCGTATACTATGCGACATGTTTCAATACGACATTGCATATGTATTCCTTCACACGCTGGTTTGGAAACCATACTGTCTTACAGGGCCGCCGGAACCTAGTGTGCAAGGCGTGCACCGCACGCGGGCGGCACTGTCTAGGGGGCGGCAAAAAGCAATCTTCAAATTGAAATTATTTTTGCCTTTGAATTTTTTATAATATATACTACTAACGACATCTATTGAGTAGTGTCCGCACTCCGCAGCTAAATTCTCTAATTTGTAGATGACCGGGGATTCACTGATTTACTGAAACATGTGAATCCCCGTTCGTGATTTATTTACATCGCATCCCATAATTTGTAGTTCACTCGTCTTGTGGAGCTTTTTATGAAACTTACTGTTAATTTGTTAATTATTTTTACCAAATCATACCTAAACTAGGTCATATCTCGTAGTTAGTGATTATTGTAAGTAAAGTGAAAAAAATATTCAAAATGGTAAGTAACTCAGTTTTTGTTTGCTAATCACGGACTATAAAAAATAAAGTAAAATAAAATAACCATTAAAAAAACATTTTTCAGGAACCTTCAAAGAGAAAAAAACTTTCCGGAGCCCAATTTCGAAGTCAAAAACGAGAGAAGGAGAAACAGAAAGAGAAACTGGCAGGTTCAATGTTAAAATTTTTGAACACATCTGAAAATAAGCAATTTGATGAAAATACTGCAACTGATACACCGTCGACATCGGGTCTATGCCCCAAGTCTACGAGTATTAATGAATCTGAAGAGGAAAAAATGTGTGACAGTCCTGCTCCTTCGGAAAATATCACAAGTGAAGATACACTTGAAGAAATACCTGAAGAATTTTTAAGTAATATATCGTCATCATTGATACCAATTAACGATGATCCTGGTTTGTGGCCTGATATTATTAACGTCGATATTGTTAACATTTTAGTTAGACGTGGTCCTGTACATGAATGTAACCACAATTTTCCTGTTAATTCTAATGGACGAAAATTTTGTGACTATTACTATTATAGACATCTTTCTAATGGCGAAAAAATTAATAGAAATTGGCTAATTTATTCTATTTCAAATGATTCTGTTTATTGCTTTTGTTGCAAAATATTCGGTAAGATTTCAAGTACTTTTTCCAATTTATCAGGTTTTTCGGACTGGCAACATTTGTCAATCACTTTGAAAAGGCACGAAACGAGCGATTTTCACAATGAAAATGTAAAAGCATGGGTACAATTAATTAATATGTTTAAAACTAAAACTACTGTTAATCAGATGCAACTGAGATTATTAGAGTCAGAAAAAAGCATTGGTGTGACGTATTAGAAAGAATTATAGCTGTTATAAAGTTTTTATCTCGTCAATGTCTGGGTTTTCGAGGTTCAACGAAAAAACTTTTTGAGAATAATAACGGTAATTTTCTGAAAGCTATAGAAATGATAGGTTCATTTGATTCAGTTATGCGGGAACACATTCGCAGAATTGAATTAAAATCTAACCTTCGTATGGGTCATTATTTAGGAGACCAAATTCAAAATGAAATTATTGAGTTACTTGGCGCATCAATAAAAATTCCATTTTAGACAAAGTTAGAGACTCGAAATATTTTTCCATCATATTGGATTGCACACCGGATGCAAGTCATACGGAACAAATAACAATAATATTTAGATACGTTTATTTAAATAGCTCAAAAATAAAGTAGAGGTCTGTGAAAACTTCATTGGTTTTGCCCAATTTACAGTTCGACCGGCGAAGATTTATTAAAATTTGTTTTGGATTTCAAAATTGAACCTCGACATCCAAAATTTGCGCGGACAAGGTTACGACAATGGTTCTAATATGCGTGGAAAACATAATGGCCTGCAGAAAAAATTTTGGAACTCAATAACCGTGCATTTTATGTTCCATGCTCAGCACACAGCTTAAATTTAGTAGTTAACGACGCAGCCAATGTGACACATGAGACTATCAATTTTTTTGATATAATTCAAGAAATCTTTGTTTTTTTTCATCTTCTACAAAAAGATGGTCAGTTATTTCAAAACATTTACCAGATTTAAAATTAAAAGGTTTAAGTACTACACGATGGTCTAGTAGAATTGACGCAATCAAACCATTGCGCTACCATATAGAAAAAATATTTGATGCTTTATTGGAAATTTCTGAAAATACGTCTGATAGTGGATGGGACTGTGCCACAACTCACAAAGCGCATTCTCTTGCATTAAAAATACAAAATTATAAATTTATTTGTTCTATTTTAATTTGGCATGAAATTTTAGATGAAATAAATTATGTGAGTAAGATGATGCAAAGTCCTACAATGAATATACAAATTTGTATAAATTTGCTCAATAATTTAATTGAAAATTTTACAAAAACCGTACGGACGAACATTTTCATAGCATTTTACAAGAGGCTACCGAAGTAGCAAATAAAATAAATGCTGAAACAGATTTTCCAGCAATAAATACACTTCGTCCAAGAAGAAAACCTACTCATTTTCAATATGAACGACGCGACGAAGTTGTATTGGACCCTAAAATGAATTATAAAGTTGAGTTTTTTTAGAATTTTGACCAAACATTGATTTCCTTAAAAATAGATTTGAAGAATTAAAAACATTAGAAAGCGTATTTTTCAGTACTTCATTATTTAATATTCCTAGCGAAGACTTGTTAAATTATTGCAAAGATTTACATCTCAAATTAAAAGATGAGTCGAAAAATGAAGCTGACATTGACGGGATTGACTTATATAGTGAAATTAATGCTTTAAAGCTGCATTTTACAGAAAATCAGTCTACTGATCCCCTTACACTATTACAATATTTGTTCACAAATAACTTACTATCAACTTTTCCTAACATGTCAATAGTTTTAAGAATATTTCTGACGCTACCAGTCACAGTTGCATCTGGAGAAAGGTCTTTTCGAAGTTAAAATTGATCAAAATTACTTAAGATCGACTATGCTTCAACCAAGATTAAATAATTTAGCCATAATATCTATAGAATCTGAAATATTAGATAGTTTAGATACTAAGAAAATAATAATTGATTTCGCCAGTTCAAAGGGCAGAAAAGTTCAATTTTTATAAATAGTTACATGCCTGTACGTTCAAGTTTATTAGTTTATCGAAATATATTGTTTGTTCGATATTTTGTTTCTTTGTACCTTTTCAGTCCTTTAAGTATTACCTAGCGGACTTTAAAATAGGTACCCAATAAAACAGAGAAAAAAAAGGGCGGCATTTTTAGTTTGGCACACGGGCGGCAAAGCAGCTTGCGGCGGCCCTGCTGTCTTACCTTATCCAGTGTAGGTGCATTACGAATATAATAAAAATAATTTGGAGAAAATGGAAATTATGAAGAGTCGTATAATTTAAAACATGTCCATTAATGATTCTCTGAGTAGGTTAATACTATTCGGCAAAACACCGTTTCCGTATTTTGCGAATTTCTCGATTCTCCAATTCTTCCAATATAGTTATAATAATTACATAGTCTTCTTCTGAACTCATTTTTATAACTAAAAATGCAAATTGCGAATACGGATAATGTGGTAAGTTGCACTGTAGTATGAAACTACGGAACGGAAAATCCATTCCGTCCGTGCAGTGCGATGCGAATAGGTTGCGCCTACCTTTAAAATCCTTTTGGCTTTAAAAGGACTGTGCTTTAATTAGGATTTTAGTTTTGGCTTCCCAAAAAATCGGTAAAAATCCTATGTGATTTTTAGTATGTAAAAATCAATAGAAAACCTTTCCCCATTACGATCATGTAAATAAATTATGAGGTTACGTAACACAGATTATGATAAAATCGATTTAATATTTACATTGTGATAAAAAAATTAAAAATAAGTACTTCAACAAGCAATTCGATTCCGTTCTGAGTTATTTATTATCTCGGATAGTACTAACATTTATATTGAAATGTTTAAAAATGATAATTTAGTATCTGTTTTAATTAAATAAATAACATAAAATAAGGATGGGATTTAGAAGTGAAATACCAAATTTGTTTTCTCTGACGATAAACCAATTATTAGGTCGTATAGCCATAAATTGAACTTTTTTCTAATTTTGGAATAATTTTTATCAAGCTTGTAGTAGATATCTTAAAACCTAATGTGATCAAACAAAGTAATTAACAAAAGGTAAAGCAGGTTACATCGGGTTTGTGAAGCTGGAACGTCATTATTAAAAAAATAGTTGTTCTTTAGAGTTATGAGTTCACCCAATCTAAAATTCTACATTAATTTTTTAAATATTTCTTGTAAATTAAGCAAACAAACTACTAACATATTTTGGGAATCCTAACTTCACAAAACGACATCACAAAATCAGCTATATCATTACAACCGTTGGTAAATAATTAATTTTACCTAAGTACGTCTTACCTATAATCAGCACATTAATTACTAAATAATTGTGTGTGAAATGCTACTTTTAAGAGTTTTCTGTACCGACCAATTCTCATATAAAATTCTTATGTCACGGGGACTACTTTCAAGGGTACAGTTTTTAATAAAAATAAGTTTGGATTTCACTACAATAAACATAGATTTCTTATGCAACTTTAGTCGGATCCTTTTTTCCCTGAAACATTTTGATTTGTTATAATAACGTTTTTTAAAATAAGCTGTTTCCGCAACTTTTGTCGTGAAATATTGAAATCCTACAAAACAACATTTATGAATTGATCTTGAATTAAGAAAAGTGTCCGCACAAGATTGTAGAGCACATTGTAGAATGTCAACGAGATATTTCAATTGCATATAAGGGTGATATTTTAGCGCTTCAATAACAAGTAACACACGGAAGTACAGAGTGTTAAATGATTTTTGTTGTCCAGGTTGCTTGCCAACCAACACTCAAAATAAACAAATCGTATACCTTTATCTCTGTTGTAGTAAGTGTTTCTATTTGCAAAAATTAGTTCCGATGTCGATAAAATATTGTATGAGACACGTGTGTGAAGCCTTACTTCAAACACTTGTATCACAAATAACTATTGTCATTAGAGTTTCTTTTAGAACTCTTGAGGTGATACTTGGAACTCTTGCCAATAAGTACGAGGGTTTAAATCTCAGTTCGATTATTTTTTACTCCACATCTTATGAAATAAGATAGGGAGTTATACTACGGTTTCCGAACTGAAATTTTTATCATCCCTTTTTTTCACTTTTTCCGACAAATTAGAGTTAGTACGTTACAATGAAGCAAAAAAAATTTATACCCGACGGCCGGCCGGCCGGCCGTCCATCCGTATGTAAACAAGATGTCAAGAAAACCACCCGTCGATTTTTATGAAACTTTGTACATGAACCTTATTTATAATTTCGCAGATTTGATTAGATTTTGGGCATATTCTATACAATCAAAAGGCCTTAACCTACACAGATTTTATACTTTTTAAAATAGAAAAATATTGATATTACACATTATTGTTTCAAATAAAAATTATTTATAATTTAATTATAGACAACTTTTGTTTAAACTATTTTTGATCCTATAAGTAATTACTTTCATTTAAAATAATAATATAACTAAAACATAAGACGGGGATTTTAACCTTCGTACGTAACGAATATATTTTTGTGGTAATATGCTTAATCATCCGATCCATGCCATGATATTTATTGTTAAATTTTATAAATTATAACGCAAAACGTTTTCTACTGCATCTTGTAATGTGTTATGATACTGAAAATATCCTAAAAACACTTTGGGGACATCGGGTGATTTTGCGATGGAACATTAAACGTTATGGAAAAACCTGTCAGAATAAAAAGCTGAACATTTGTAAATAGGGGTTTTCGGTATTAAATGAAAATATATATGACTTTTGCAACTTTCGGTTATACACGAAGACATCAGCTTTGTTATTTTAAATAGAAAATCCGTATATGCTTGACTTTTAAATTGCTTACTTAATTCTACATAAATTGAAATCACAAAGTGATACACCTAACTGCAATGGTTTTGAGATAATAAATATTTTATAAAAAATATAGAGATTTCAGTATCTCTGTTAATTCAATGATAAATTGTAATTCTTAGATTTTATCATATCCTTGTAAAAGGGCGAAAGAAAATTGATGGTAAATTTCGGAACATTGGCAATAAGTAACTTTTTTTTTAAAATAGCAACCACCTTTTTTCTCGCCCTAGGAATAGTCAATTTAGAAAGAAATTTTCTAACATATCCAAGTTTAACGCTTTCTGAGATTTTTTGATCATCTAACGAAATAAATTTTGCAATGAGAATCATCATAGAGTGCCAAAGGATTCTAATTCAACGACATTAAAGTATCTTCTTATCCGACGTTTTGGTTGCTAGTATGCGCAAGAGTTAGGATGTCAGTGCCCGTCATTGACATTCTAATTCTTCAATACCTTGAAAGAGGTTGCGCATACTAGCAACCGAAACGTCGGACAAGAAGATACTTGAATGTCTTTGAATTATAATTCTTCGGCACACTCCTTAGTGAAAGCTTAACATCTTGTTAGGAAACTACCTAGAACAAAATCATGATGTTTTTGAGCATTTGCGATAGAATTTTTTTTTAGTTTTAAAACATTTGTTCGTAAGTATACAAATAAGTTATGTTCACTAATTTTTATTATTACAGTGTTACAAAAAGAAATGGGGGTTAGGTTCCCAATTCGTCATTTCGTTTTCTGTCTAACCAACCGCTCGTTGACAATTACTCAGTTTTCATGGCACTTTATGATGGTTCTAATGCAAAATTTATTTCGTTAGATGATGGTCAATAAATTCCTAAAAATCTCACAAAGTGTTAGAGTTGGGTATATGTTAAAATTTCTTTTTTAGATTGACGATAGGATTGTACCTACCCAATTATCCCAAAAACTATTGCTCGGAGCGATATTTATTAAGTATACATTTTTGGGGCAGAAGAAGTTGGAGTATAAACCGGTCGGCCGTCGGACATAAATTTTTTTTGCTTCGTACTAACTTTAATTTGCCGGAAAAAGTGAAAAAAAAGAGTTTTAAAATTTTCGGTTTGGAAACCGTCGCATAACTTCCCATCTTATTTCATAACATGTGTAGTAATAATAACTTTGAGGCTCTGAATTTCGGAAACTATCTACTTGTGTACTAAGGTAATTTGGGTTAATCGGCATATTTCAGTCGCAGAAATTTACAGTAGCTCTATGTACACGAAATATACACTATACACACCTAATATGTACTACATACGTAGGTATATACACTGGGAGTGTTCGTGAAGGATGGAGAAATTAATTAATGGAGTGGAGGAAGTTACTGACCCAGCATTGACCTACTTATAAGCGATAATTTCAATGCCACGGAAAACCTCTGGAAAACTCACGGTAGAACAAATAACTTGTAGGAATCAAATCCTGGTATGCCGAATGATAAATGTTCGTGATAGGGGAATTATACCCCTGGAACACAAGCCTCGGTATATAGTAGTTCGCGCATATATGATAATATGCGGTTAAACGCCACAACCGACACGTCGAAAACGAAACTTCTGAAACGATCGCCCCTATCTCAAACTACAAAGTTCCCAATAAATCAAAGCTCTTAAACGCTAATTCACTACTTTTTTCTTTTTTTATGCCCAGACTGTTGTTAGCAAGAAAGTCGTTGTTTTGTGCCTCTTGTTAATTAAATAGCATTGTTTAAACCAAAATTCTTTTTTTTGATGAATCAAGCTAAAGCTACAAACTGACGTTAAGAAAATCTGATTGTTTAACGGATACAAAAAAGAATCTTTTTAATAGTTATTTATGTATACATAAGTTTGATTTTCATGAAGAATGTGTTTACTTTCAGATGTGATAGCCGAGGCTAATCAAAACAAGTGAGTTATAAAAAAACGTTAATCCCGCCGAGGGGGTGCGCGAAATCTAGGCGATGGTCAACTAGATGACGTCAAATAGGCAATGGTATAGAAGGCGACGGTCTACTATGCGATAAGTCAACTTAGGTAATGGTCAACTCGGCGATAAGTCAACTAGCCGATAGTAGAGTAGTCTACTAGGTTATTTGACTAAAAGTGGCGTGGTACAAATACTTTGCAGGGCCTTTTGGAAGCACCTTATGAACATTCACATTTTTATCCTCCTTACATAAATGTTACTACAATTTAGGTATACAGCAAGTAGTTTAAAAGAAAAATTAAAAAGAATTATCAATTATGGTATTTGTTGTTAAAACTTAAGTAAAACTTAAACACACCTTAAATAAACATTCCTTTACAACAACAAAGCAATAAAAGTTAAACATCTAGGATTAGAAAAAAGTAATGAATTGACATTTAATTTGTTTTTTATAAATTAAACAATTTTTGTAGAATTAATGATAACAAATTTTTTAACAATAACCGATTGCAGCGCCACGGTTCATTAGATTCTAAAATGTCTATACCTATATTATCTCTAAGTATAGAAACTTTATTATTTGTGCTCTCATTCCAGCGAAGTCATCTATAACTTCATCAAAACTCACATTGGCAGCAGTATCTATGAATAGTGTCGCCAAACACGTTAACTTCTTTTTTCTCAGAAGGCCTTCTTTAGAAGTGGGATAAGTAACAAAAGAAAGGCTATTCTATTTGTCGACGTTTCGGTAACTTAAATTAAACGTCGACGAATAGAAAAGCCGTTCTTTTGTTATTTATTCCACTCCTATAGAAGGCCTTCTGAATGGAAACCTAAGAAGTTAAAATAAAGGAGTAATATCAGGAAATTATTATAAAATACGTTAACATTTCTTGGCTAATCGATGATCTTAAGTATGTATTAATCAACTTCAAACGAGAAAAACTGCTTTCCGCGCTAGTAACTGTTACAGGGATTGTAAGTAAAATCCTGTACGCAATGAAGGTGATAGGAAATGGATTTTGAATTCTGTTTATAAATCTTAAAACCACAGTAGCTGTTTTAACTTAAGCAGGAAGAAGTTCACGAAGAACCTTCAGTTATGTAAACAGTAGGTACATTTCCGTTGGTATCCCTATAAGTTATCTCTAAAGCTTTGCTCTTTTCCAGTAATTTACATTGTTCTATTCATTTTTGTTCTTTTATACTGTACAAGAATCGAAACATAACATCATAACTAGTGCGAGGCATCAGTAGGCGCGGAGTCTGGAGCGACTGCTCCACTCCTCCACCTTAAGGACGCCGCTGCTATGTGAAGTACTTCCGTTAAAGGTGCGTTTAAAAACAAGTTGAGTTGCTTAACTTCAACTAATTTTGTTACACTAATTACAGAATATACACGGTGGTGCTTTTGAAAACGGGATTTAGCATTGTGAACTGGTTTTTTTCCAATAATAATAACCTTTTATTGAGCAAACAATAAATGTTAAATAAGCAATAATTGTACATAATAAACGAAAAAAAAAGTAGAAAAATAACAAAACAAAAGTTAATATAATAATAATAATACAAAATATATGATACAACAAAAATTGTGCTCAATGGGAGAAAAGATCGGCATAGACAGTTTTCACTTTTTCCCTATAATGATAAGTAAGAATTTTCTTTCTCCGTTATGTACTGCTTTTAATAGCCAGAAAGTACCTCTTTAAATTTCGCTTAAACTGCAATTTAGACATACTACTGCAAAAGATTTCTAGGTTATCATTAAACAATTTTGTTGCCACATAGGGTAGAAGCACCAGCCTTTGCGACACATAACTTTTTTTTCACTTTGACTCACGCTCCAGACAACACGTTCACACGAAAGTACTTGCTTGCTTCAATAGGAGCTTAACTAATTAAAAAATGTTTGCATATTTCTTACAAAGCTTTATTGACACCATTTAAAAAAAAATACCAAAAAGGTATAAATCACTAGTGTTTGAGAATTTTTACTAGTGTTTGTTACAAAAATCCAGTCTTTAAGAATTCCATTTTGACAAAAAAAACTATTACATACTGCCTCCCACTTATAATCACAGATATCAGCCCGCTCGGGCCACTTCCACAGTCTGCCGCAGGCGACCATTGCGGATACTTTGGCGCAAGTGTCACTGCAATCCAAAATAATTCCCGGAAAGTGGTTACCATCGTATCTTACTATGACGTGCTCGCCGATTTCCTTTCTTGTGGGCTGCAAATGCATCTCTTCTTCGTGACTTTCCTCTTCATTCCACTCACTTTCGCCCGAAGATACGTCTATACTGGACCTGGAACTTAAAGTAGGACTATTTTCTTTTTGCCTTTTTCGATGTCCCTGGTCTTTGCATCTCAGCTTTTTCTCCAGAGCAGCTTTCTTTGCTGCTTCTTTCTTGTCCTTGGCTTCTTTCCTTTTTTGCTTTTTTTCTTCTTTCAGTTTTTCTAATTCGATCTTCTTTTGCTTTTCTTTTGTCTTGACTTCTCTAAATTGCTCTGAAGTTATGACTGGATAGCCACCGCTCACATGATCGCTTTATTTTTTTTTTTTTTTTTTTTTCTGGCCAATAAAGGGCTTTTTTAATGGGCTGGGGACATCTTTTCCCCGGTTTCAAGATACAGGAATTTAGCGAGTTCCTCATTCTTGTTGGCGCTGACGGGACGAGTCTCTTCAAAAACGGATTCAACCTTTTTACGGTGGTTGCTTTCTTCGATGTTGTTTGAATGAAGATTTTCAATTTCCTTAAAAGACAATCCAACAGATTCGTAACTGTTTTCGGCTGAGAGGGGTTCCTTGGTAATGTTTTCGCCAGGATTGTCAACAGGTTTGTTTTCGGCCGAGAGGGGTTCCTCCAATATTTTTGCACCAGGATTGTGATCTAAGAGAAACCAAAAGGTTCGCAGCTGTTTTCGGTCGAGAGGGGTTGTTCTATGAAGTTTAGGCGAGGCATATTCTCGGGATTCGACACGTCGAAACAGATTGCCTTGCTTTTCAGCCACAGTTTGAAAAATCGGGAGTCCTTCATTCTCTTTGCGTCCTCATTGAAAGATGCAACCATCTCCAAACCAAGAAGATTTTTAAGAAGTTCGTGTCTTGGGTCAGTGGTTTTCTCAGTGGAATTATTCGAGTGGTAAGCATCTAGTACGCACTTATCGTATTTGACATTGGCGGGAGAAAATGGGTACAGTCCGCAGGTGCAAAAGCCATTGATAATCACAGATTTATCTAAATCATCTCATAAAATGGCTTTGGTGCCATGGTGCTAAAACTGTTTAAAAATGTCCGCCAATTATGAGAATGCAAAAAAATTATCAATCACTGTGTTAACATTATGAACCAGTGTTTGATAAACAGTAACAAACCCTGGGTTAACATTGAAGCCAAAAAATATCAAACACTGGCGTTTTCCAAATTATCACATACAATGTATATTAATGGAAATTATTCCGATTTCTACCAAAATTTCTGGTGTTGCCAGCATTGAGGGACAAATTTTGAGTATTACAATGCCATTCGTTAAAATTTTAAACTTCTACTGTAAAAACACAAGTGGATGCACCTCGATAAAAATGCAATGTGTGTTATGAGAAATGATAATATAATGGCTAACCTCACCTTAAAACTGTGAAAAAAATCTTGCTCCACCGGTCTTCTTCTTTGTTTGCAAAATGTGAACCTAAATGCGACCAAGAATCTCTTGCTTCCTAGGAGCGTTGCCAACATGACAAAAAAACATCGTAGCACTATTCAGGAGGGAAATTTGAACAAATTATCAAACACTGGGTCAATTACAAAGACTGGTCCTCTACCCTACTGAAAACAACATTGAAATTTGGCTGTTGGGGGATACTTAATTCACTTGTATTTCTTACAGGATAGGAGTGAATGGTTGAACGTTCAATTAAACGGTCGTACAAATATGATAGTTGCTTTACGTTAAATATATTAAATAATAGAGTTCCATACAGCAACAAAAATCTATATTCTAATTTTAATATTGCTAATTGTTTATAGCACGAAGTTACATGTTCTCTACGACCAATGTTGTAAGGAAACAGTTATTTTGAAAATTTGCAGTTTGTTTTTGTAGTTGCTGGTCAAAAAGTGTAATAAACTGAACTCTTAAACTCTAGTCGACTAAGGATGATTGAATTCACTAGGTTCCATTTCACATCTTGCGGTAGAATGTCTTTTAAACTTCCATAGAGATTTTAATTTAAAAATAACACTCGCTACATTGTTTTATGAGGTATTTTTCAAAATTTAAGTATTTGTCCAAAAGTAACCCTAAATCAGGTGCACATTCACTAACATTTATAACAGTTCGATTTAGCAATAATGGAGGATGCAACTAATGATTGATTTTGTTAATTCCAATCTTTGAACCTATACACATCACTATAGTTTTTTGGGAGTTTAATCGTAGATCTTCTGACCAATTCTTGATGTTTATGAAGTTGCTGTTTAATTCCTTTATTAATCAGCATTTCCAGGAACACATGACTTGTAAATTTGTGTGTCGTCAGCGTATTGGTGTATATTTCATTCGTTTTTGGTTTTTTAGACTCGAAGAGAGATCAGCTGTGAAAATTGCGAATAAAATAGGACTTACCACACTTCCTTTAGAACGCCATAGTTGATGTTTAGTTCTTGAGAGAGGTGTTATCTATCTTTACAACTTGCCAACGATCTTTAAGAAATGCTCGAAACCATTGAATTATTTGGGGGTTGACTCCATAATAAGTTAATTTTGCTATAAGCAATTCGTGATGTATTAGATCAAATGTCTTTGTATAGTCTAATAGAGCTAGATAAGTTACCCATTGGTTATCTATTCCTTTTAAGATGTCGTTAGTTATCTTCAACATTGCTATGGTGGTACTATATGATGTTTCCGGAAGCCAGACTGTGTTTGAGGTAAAATATTGATATTTTGGGTACACCTCAGTCAGATAATTACATAGAATTTTCTCTAACACTTTGGATGGTTGGAATTTAGTTTGGTACACACGATGAGACCTATATATTTAGAAAGCCCATGACCTGAGAAACACAAATCCACAAGAATTTTTCAAAAAAAGTTGCGGAACGCAGTCATTTGTTTCTTGCAATTACGGCAATTTTTAAACATGGGCAATAAATGATTTCTAATTGCATAACTTACTGCCAGATTCCGTCTTCCATTTAACTCGATGAGCCTTTTCGATTCCGTTTCAGCTTGAAATTTAATGGCACAACAACAGAAGAAGAAGTAGAATAAATTACACTGTCACACATTTTGATTAATTGAAAACAATGACTAATTTGGGGGTTGTTTCCATAGTTTCAATATAACCTGACCTCACCTCACCTAACCTAACCTAACCTAACCTAACCTAAGAACTGTGCACGGCGATGCAACCTATCCTAAATTAAATAGGAGCGAGTGACGGGCCTTTCTTGAACAAACTGTGCACGGCGGCTTTTAATTGAAGAAATCAATGAAAATATTTTTATAAAAAATTTTTTCACCATGTTCCGACACTTTTTTTCATCGTGTGGGCCAAACTGAACTCGAGCCCTTTGTGATATTGTGGGTGTATGCTATAGGTAGAATGTCCTTCAGCTCTTTACGTTGCAACTTTTGGAAGCGGGTTAATTAAGGTTTTCTACCGTAAATCTGCTACAGTGGCAGTTCTAAGAGAGAAGTTGATAATATTCAATTAATACCATACCAAAACATGCATGAGATCCAAGCCACATGCATGCATTCCTGCTCACCCTTTCAGTGACAAAACTGGTTTTGGTATCCAAACGAGCTAAAATTATTGCGCATAGCGCTACCTAGAAATCAGCTTTTGAAAATTCATCAATGACAATTAGTAATTTTTATGTCAAGATGAATCAGTAATGCGTTGCTTAAGCAACTATGACATTCCTACGTTTTGACAATCATTAATAAAAGTCATAACAATTCAGTTTTCATTTGAAAATGGTTTATTCGAAAAGAGAGAGTTTTTATGGTGAAAACCTACTACACTGTAAGCTATACGGACTAATTTCTCTAAAAGGAAAAAAATGCTCAACGTAAACTTGAAAACTTTACAACTTGGCTTATATTTCATTTGTCATTAAAAACTAATGTCCTATCGCTGACTAATTATTAAATTAATAATTGTTTAAACCCTAGATTCCCCAAAGTGGTCCAGGTGGACCCCAGGGGTCCACGGGAGCCCGATAGGGCCTACGCTTGCGTGGAAAAAAATGGGGTCCACAACTCGTTAACGGGGGTCTATAAAACAGTATTAGGTGAACCCGACTTGACTTCTTCTATGAATATAGGAAGACAATATTATAAGAAGCTCAGCAATTGTTTTGTAAGAACTTGCATATTCCACATTCAGAAAGAGCGTGTCAAGACTTGCCGATGCCGCGCCGCCCGCCCGCCTAGTTAAAGTCGTGTCTGAACTTGCATGAACTTGTTGGATTTTTCTTTAATATAAATACGAATGCGAATGATAAACATTACTCAGTTGTTTCCGGAATTTCAAAAAGAAAGTGTACCTATATAAGTGTTCACCAGTGACGGAAGTAGTTTTCAGACTTTTGAAAATTAAAGTGAATTGATATTATTGTTTGCCAGTGTTGGAAAAGTAAGTACCTACCTATCTATTTGTTAGCAACTTGTATCTTAAAAGCCACTTCTATTATGTTTGTTAAATTATTTTAAGATTACTTAACAAACATTTTTTTCATATTTACAGGTAAGTAATTGATACGAAACATGGTTGAATCTAAGAAGAAGTGTCGACAGTACAGTGTTGAATATTTGAAATTTGGTTTTCTTCCATCAAATACAGACAAGCGATTGCCCATGTGTCTTTTATGCAACAAAGTCTTGAGCAATGACTCTATGAAACCATCGAAGCTGGAAGATCATCTAAGAAGGTGTCATCCTGACAAAATCGGTAAGGATTTGAAATATTTCCAAACATTGAAGGAAAAGTATGAAAAGAGACCCACCGTGCATAGTATGTTCGCTTCAACGTCTGAAAGCAACGACGATGGCTTGCGGGCATCTTACAATATCTCATTACTTATAGCAAAATCTGGGAAACCGCATACCATTGGAGAGGAGTTAATTTTGCCTGCTGTTAAGAAGAGGTCTTAAAACTGTCCTGCACAAATCTTCATTTGACATACTTAAAAGAATTCCTTTAAGTAACAACACTGTACAAAGCCGTATTGATGAAATGAGCTCTGATGTTGAAAGTTTCTTGTGTAATTATCTGCAAACAACTCATTTTTCTATTCAACTGGACGAGTCAACTTTACCTGGCAATGAAGCATTATTATTGGCATATGTTCGATTTATCAAAGGCGAACAAATGTTTGAAGAGCGAAAAAATTGAGTGATAGATTGCACCAAGCGCTTCAATTTGTGATTAATGCAGTTAACAAAATAAGAAGCAATGCATTAAATACGCTTATTTGCACAGTTGTGCGAAGAAAATGATGAGGACTTCCAACGATTGCTGCTACATATCGAAGTACGCTGGTTGTCGAAAGGTGCATGTCTATCAAGATTCTATTTGCTTTTCGACTCTGTTTTAGAGTTTCTGAACACTAAAGATCCTGTTTTAAAAAGAAAACCTCATGAATTTCAAAGCAGACATTGCGTATTTGACAGATTTGTTCAAAAATTCAATGACCTCAACCTACAGTTACAAGGGGACAGCCTCAATTTGATAAAAACAAAGAGTGAAATTTCAGCTTTTCTTGGTAAACTGAAACTTATGAAGCAAAATATTGGTCGACGTGAATTTTCCTAGTTTCCAAATTTATCGCAGGTAGAATGCCTCGACGAAAATATTCAGACGTATGTTCAACATTTGATTGCCCTGTATGATGATTTTAAAATCAGATTTGAAGACATTCTGTCGATGGATATACCACCATGGATAATAAATCCATATGATGAAACTGAAGTGGAAAATGTGGTACTGCAAGAAGAGTTACTCGAGCTTAGCACTAATGAGGGAGCTCAAAGTAGCATTCAAAAGAGGGTATCAATCATTTTGGCTGCAGGCACAAATACCTGAAAAATATCCAGGACTGTGGGGAATTGTGCAAAAATTTCTCATAGCGTTTCCTTCGTCATATCTTGTCGAACGCAGTTTTAGTGCCGTAACAAACTTGTTGACAAAAACGGAGCAGATTAAATATTACAGAGCGAGGAGATTTACGGTTATACTTAACTAAACTCAAGCCAAATATTGATAATTTGCTGTCAATTCACCAAGTACATCCCTCCCATTAAAATTATAACTTTATCTCAGATTACAATGGTAATCTGAGATAAAAGTTAACATCAAAACTAATAATGATTATTATTTTATAAACAGTCGCAATATAATCAAAGTTTTAATTATATTGCGACTGTTTTAAAATAATAATCATTATTAGTTTTGATGTTAAATTCTGATTCTACTAAGACTGTTATAACAACATAATTAAAAGTGTAGTAATTTTTGTGTTTGAATAAATAGCTACAAAACAAGAAAATATTTATTTTTACTTTTACCACTCCGAAGTGGGAGATTATTGGTTTCTTGTACTGTGAGTCAATCTTAGAATACAAAAAGTAAAGTAGGAATCCAACTGTTGGATGAAGACGCTTTTAGACTGGCTTTGAAACTTAGCTTGAATGACAATTCTCACAGCATAATCAAAGCAATATAAATTCTCACCTTTTTTTCAAAAACTTTCAACTCATAGTTGATTGAAAAATAGCCACAACACAGATTTACATAGACATATACTTTTTTCGGGTTTTGGAAGTAAGTTAGTAAATGTAATAGCTGCAGGGGGTCCACCAGATCCAGCAAAATGTTTAAAGTGGTCTATGAGAAAAAAAAGTATGGGAACCCAACAAGTTCTATTTGATAAACTGTGTTTTAATATTTTTAAAATACCCTACATAAGTGGACAACATTTACTCTAAGAAGTACACAATGCACAGTATCAATTTTTGTCGGCCAATCTATTATAAGCATTTTAGGGAGTTTTACATGTGCTCAGTAGCATCTGTTCATAGTGTGGGTTTCTTTGGTTTATTTCACCACGCCCCTGCTCACCTATTTTTAAACGCTCTGTTGTAAAATAACTTGAAATTATTTAACATAAAAGTAATTAATATTAAACATAGCTAATGACATGGAAATAACATGTTAAATTATTTCAAGTTACTTTGTAACAGAGCATTATAGTAGGTGTCATTTTTTCATCTTCTAAAATACCCTATATAATGCATTGACAAACTATAAATATTTTTAATGGAACACCCTGTATATTTTTACATATTTTAAAAGAAAATACAATTATATGTCAAAAATGTTTAATACCTAACTACCATTAAATTGAAATTACAATCACTTAAAGTTTTTAAGTTTATTACAGAGTTTTTATAAAAGATAGGTGGCTGATACTTTTAAATAAAAGAAGTAAGCATACCTGTCATCATTTGTCCAATTTCTATCTAAAATTTAGTGCATTTTATTGTAATACAATCAGTAAACATTTTCTTAACGATGGTATTTTCCCGTTTAGAAAAAAATTTTATATTACAAAGTTACATAATTTGTAGAAAAAAATCTCAGCGTGCTCTTTAACATTATGCAGAATTGTTTTCTAAAAAGAAATTTGCTTGAATATTAATTACGATTTAAATTAACGCACGCCGAACGTAACGACAGCTTTGACGTTTAATATCAAATCAGTGTTACCAGTGTTCGGAATAAAAATTGTTCTATATAACAAGAAATTAATTTTCTATAAAGAACACATTTGAATGCTTAAATAAAACAACCACTAAAAGCACAAAAAATCAACAGAAATTACACACATTCCAATCCAAACAAAGATTTGTTTGCCCTACAGACGCCATTTTGTCAAAAGCGTTGAAATGCCTTATGTTAGGGTTAAGTCAAATTAAATTTAACCTTAAATGAAGCGAACATATTAAAAATTTAAAAATGTATGAGAGCGGAATTACCCGCTTGCTAGTGGGTAATGGCGCTCATCAGTTCTAGGTATAAATAACTTTATATACTCATTAAGAAAAATACTATATTGATCGTAATTGTATGTAGGTAATACAAGAATATTTACTTTAATTGTTTACAAAGTCGCAAATATATCCTGCAGCTTTGTCTACACCACTGCATTGCTGATGTGTCCACTCGCCACACATTAAATTCGTCACACACCAGACATTCATGGTCTTCTTTACACTATGGAGGTATGTAATACTGGGGTGCTTCCAAATCATCGTCACTGTTATCATCGTACAGATGATGTTCTTCGAGTTCATCCTCCGATGAGCTGGTTTCTGACGATTCGCCATTCCATTTTAATTTTGGCTTTTCCTTTCGTGACCGCCTTTTCCTTTTTATCAGCCAGCTGCTTTTTTTTTAAAAAATGCTTCTTAATGCACTGATTTGAAAGGAGTGAAAGTTAAAAGTTCTGAATGTTGTCGTTTCCTTTCTTTCTTAGACTGAGATGTTCTTAAAGGCTCAAGAATGGGTGATATCACATCAACTGACACATATTTGACAGCAGTTTGTGTTTTGCTCGTTGATGGGTGTTCGTTATCAACCTGTTTGTTAAGATTGATAGAAAGAACTTGCGTATTTTTATTAATTTCTGATAAGTTCTGATTCATATCTAACTGTTTATTAGTTTCAGAGTTTGCTGCGTACATGTGTTCTGTGAGCAAATCTGCTGCAGCAAAAATTTCTTCCGGAAAAATATTCGGACTAACTGAAAATATTCCGGTTGTTTCAAACCCCTTCGCAGCCTTTTCTATTGTTGCTACGCGGCCATACGCTTTGGAAAATAAGGCGGGCAGATCACCTGGAGTAAGCTTTTTGGTTGGGATGGTTCTCATAAATAAGTGGCACTCATAGTTGTACTTCTTCAGGGCCATAAATACATAGGAGTTGTAAACGATAGGAGCTGTGGGGTGGAATTGGTAACATTGTTACGCAATTCTGACGGCAGTAGTTATAAATTGGCAATGAAATGTGACTACCATGATTGTCCAAAATCATCAATATGGGATTGGATTGGGAAGCTTTTGTAAATGCAACAAAATGTTTCAAATAAATGAACAATATTTCATCGGTCATCCACCCATTTTTGGAGCAGGCATAAATACTCCCAGTTGGTCACCCCTTTTAAGACTTTCTGCCATACGCATTCTTGCATAAATAAATAAAGGGGGCACGTATGTCCCAGTAGGACTTATTGCACAACCAACAGTCATAGTTTTCCTCTTTCTCAACTTACTTCTGTCCTTTAGGAGCGACGATAGGTTTAGGCTTGTGAACCCTTGTTATTCCCGTCTCATCTACATTAAACATTCTATCTGGTGTGAAATTATGTTTCTTGATTATTTCGACCAGATTAGAGAAAAAACGTTCTAGTTTGGGTTTGCTAAAAGCGGTTATTCGATTGAGATTCGTCGCTTCAGGTTTCCGTATACTCAAGGTTGGATTTTTTTAAGAACGCCTTTAGCCAGTCTCTTCCTGCTAAACGTTGTGTTTTATTGAAGGTATTCTTTATATTGTTTAGTACAGCGTACAGCTACACGCCTTAGCTCTAAGGATGTTAAACCAAAAAACAAATTGGATAAATTTTTGGATAAATTTAAACAATGATGAGTAATTTCAGCTTGTTGTTCATCATTAAATATGTTGTATTTCTTCCTAGCTTCGGTTCGAACCACTGTCCAGCTTTGATTCTATCCCTTAAAGAACTAGATGGGACGTTAAATCTTTGTGTAGCCTCACGAACCCCTACAACATTATTCTTCACAGCTTCTATTTATTCAATCATAGCTTAGATAGACCATGAAGCTTTATTAGTCGTTCTTTGTCTTGTTCGCGGCATTGAGCACGATTACTGTAGCAACAATTAATAAATAAATTATTTACATTACCCAAAACACCATTAGGGGTAATGTCGCTCACTAAGCGGTATTACCTAGCTAAGTGACCGCCATCTAAATTCAGTTATCTGATTAGAATTTGAGAAATAGCTTTATAGGATTACCCTTTTGAATTTGTGAGATTCCAATAGTATAACTCCAATAAAACAAATTCAACTGCTTACCTTTAAGTCTCGTCAGCGATTTCTTATAAGAAATTGCAGAAAACACAAAATATTGGCAAAACACAGGTTTTATCGTGAAAGCATTGAATATAAAGTTAAAGAATTTCGTTAACTTGCAAAACTCTGTTTATCAAGCCGATAGCTAGATGGCGCCGTTGTTTCACTTATAAATATTTGAAAATTAGTGCAAAATGACAATGAGCGCCATTACTCACTGATCGTCATTACCCCGTCCTCCCCTACTTCAAAATTCCATAAATTTAAAAACTCGCGAAATTTTATTTTAAAGTCAATCTGAAAAGCCTAAAATACAAAAAATAGTATAAAGAATTCATTTTCAGAAGGCATTTTAGCAACTCGTACTTTCGAAAACTCGCCGCTTTACGGCTCTTTACGATACTAACTAGTCTTATAAAATGAAACCAGTTCTGGTTCTGAAACCAGTTCTTTAATATACTATTATTTTATTATTCAGTAATTAACAGCTTCAATTTGTTTGTTTTTAAATTTGCTTAATCTTTAGAAGTTATATGTAAGTAATAAAGGAAAAAAATTGGTTTTGTGTATAACTTTCAATAGTTTACTGCTTGTAGCTTCTTTATTTTTCATTTTAGACTAGTTATGGGTAAATATGTTATATTTCACATTTCATTTTCAAAATACATAAAATGTACACGGTGTTTCATTAAAAAATTTTTACTTTCTTGAATATCTTGTTGTTTTTCTGAATATATCAGTGCAATTGTGAGAGAAAATGCTTTAAATTTGTTAATTTAACCAACAGAAATTAAACAAGTTATGAAAGATACGCTTACTTCTTTTATTTAAAGTATCTTTTTTTAATTCTCCTCTTCGTTTACAATCTGTCTATTTTTTTTAGACAATAAGTAATTTATATAACAAACATAACAAAACATAATAGCTTGCAGGGTTTACTTCAATGAAGCTTCCCAATTTAAAGCATTAGCCACCTATCTTTTATAAGAACTCTGTAGGTAATAAACTCTGAGTGATTGTACATGGTTTAATTTCCATTGAATCGTAGTTATAGGTATTAAACATTTTTAACTTAAAATTAAATTTTCCTTCAAAATATGTAAACATATACAAGGTGTTGTATTAAAAAAAATAATTTGTTGAGTATCACGTTAACCTGATGTGCAAGTTTTTTCTGATTTGATCAGTGCAATTGTGAAAAAAAATTGCTTCATTTATATATATAAGAATTTTAATCTTCAGTTTGCTTATTACATAGTAAGAACCCGCAATCAAAAGTCTTTTGTCGCCTATGTCCTTATCTAGATAATATATATCTATAAGAATAATTTCATTTCTTTTACAAAGTAAGACCAAAAATGTACAAAAAATTGTATGTAAAAAATTTAAGATACTATAATTTTGTATGTAAAATACAACATTTTTTGATTTAAATATAATATTTACCGTTTCCAATAACTCATACGTTACATAAACTATATACAGGGTGTCCAGAAACTCTTCTGCCAAACGGAAACTACAGGTGTTAGAGGTTATTATTTGTCGATTTAATTCAAATTACCTTAATTCGAAAAAGCTTCCTAATTGAGCTATAACACTTTGAAGAAGACATCGTAATGTGAGTTTTCTTGAAGTCATTCAAGAATGCCGTTAAAATTAGACGGTGTTTAGAGAAAATAATGAACATTGAGACATGTCGTCATGTAGAGCATCTGTTGTAAAATTAATTATCTTATTTATATTGTTAATTATCTTTATTTTTGTTTCTTATTTTAATGTTAATTGTAGTTTAATACCCTCACAAAATAAAATTATTTTAAAATTTTCAAAACATTGTAAATAACTCAATACACTTTTATTATCAGTATTTGTAGATTTTTCAAAGCCAACTTGATATTAAAGATACATTTTATATACAACATGATGTTATGTTAGAAACACAAAAAGTTTTTTCTCGACAATGGTTCATGATGGAGGTAGAGGACATTTTTTATGAAAATTATCTTGATTTTCTGAAATTGAGTGTCCGATAAAAAAAAGTAAATAATAAAACATTTTTTATAAAAATACCCGTTCGTGTCCCACTACTGATACACTTGTGGTGGTTGTAAAAAAAATTAATTACAGCGAATGACGGTTTTGTAATTGTTTAATGATTATACAAAGTTTGAAATTTTTAAGTAACAGCATTTTTGAATGATTTAAAGAAAACTGACAAAACGATGTCTTCTTCAAAGGGCTGTAGCTCACTTAGGAAGCATTTCCGGATTAAGGTGATTTGATTTCTCTAGTACCTGTAGTTTCCGTTTGGCAGAAGAGTTTATGGACACCCTGTATTGTTTAAAAGCTAATTAATAATACTAACTAAATATAGGGTGATTCATTTAAAAATTGCTTGGTTTCCATATTGCTTCGGTCTGTATTAATAAAGTTTCCGATAATGAAAATAATTAATACTAAACACAGCTAATGAAATAACCTCCTAATAGAAATACGTGTTAAATTATTTCAAGTTACTTTATAACAGAGCGTTAAAGTAGGGGTCATTTTTACTGATAATTAGATATATTTTCTAAAATATCATGTACAATACATTAACATATCATATTTTTTAAAGCCCTTGACGAGATCTTTCCAAACCTTAAAGAAAATGTTGTATGTTTAATTTAAAAAAATGCAAGTTTAGTTCTAAATGTGAAAAATATCGTTTTTGCACTCAGTGCATGTAAAACTACCAGATAAGTACGTCAATACGCCTACCGAAACAATAGAATTACGTACTAGTGTTTCAAAAATGTAGCAAAAACACTGGGTTAATAGGGCATTTTGCTACAAAAATATTTGCATAAGCACACAATTTCAGTTACGAGAAATCACTTTACATCCTTAATATAGCAAAAACTCTTTCAGATCTGTAATAATTGATAATTGAAAATTCGAAATGACGAACGACAGCTTGTATATTATTTGTCACTTTTATGTAGAAAGAACTACTAGCGTGCGTTGTACACACAAATTGTTGATGTACTTACATTTTTCGTTATTTAGAATGCAATTTACGCACCTTGTATTTTTTGTAAACGCCGAAAAGCAATTCAAATCTTCAAATAAAAGTTTGACAATTAAATAGGTTAACTCAGACTGGATGACAAATGTATGCATTATGTGCATTTGCGTTGTAGCCGCAGCTCACTAATTAAATTTTGTGGTTTGAATGTTATAATATCAGAAATTTGAAAGTGCGAATTTAGAAAAATATCGTGCAAAAATAGGATACGCAACTTGTGCGTAAAACAATATTCAGGAAACCATGCCATTTAATTCGTGCCAATGCTATTGTTATCCTCCGATGTCAGAAGTTTGCGCCACCCTGTATAACGCAAACATTAAAAAGAATTTATTTTTAAAATCAATATTGTTAATTTTAGAAACAATTTAGTTGTTCATGGTTACCGTTTTAATGATAGTTTTATTTTTAAGACTGTGCGTTTATTTATGAACAACTAACTGCCCTGCCAAACTTCGGTTAAGATATTTTTTTTTTAAAGCGGTATATTATTGAACCACCGACCGAAGCTAAAATAGTTATTTGTGTATTTAGAGCGCAAAGTAAGGGATTGCCGCTTGAGAAAGAATGTAGCCGACGCGAAGCGGAGCGCGGCATTCTTTTGAAAGCGGCAATCTACTTTGTGCTCAACAAACACACATTACTTTTTCTACAGCGGCACTTTAAATAGTTGTATTTGAAGTCATAGTACAAATTTTACAATTTAATTGGCATCTTTATTAAACCATTAGCTCAACCAAAATTATTTTTCTTGTGTTTACAATAAGAATGCTTATTGTTCTAAGAGTACATAATCTGACATTTTAATTTCTTCTGTTAGTGATGATTCAAAAATCGATGTGGATGCAGCTGTTGTACTTAAAATGTTGCTAGTTACATTAGTTTTTGGTGAGTCAACAACCGATGTAGATGAACACGATGAACCCAAAATCTTCTGGGCTATGTCAATTTTATTGCTAATTGCGTCATCTATATAACCTTTTGCGACACTTGAAGTTTTCCATCCTCCATGACGTTTTAGTTGGATTAAATCGGCGCCTCTATTACTTTCGCTCTCCCAATGATTGAATTATTATTTATTATTTTTACGACACCAAAAGAGAAAATTAATAGATATTTACCTAACGAGTTCGGGAAGATAAATTTCTTCTCGAAAAAGTTAGGTATATTATTTTTTGTAACGAGTAACTGTAGTAATAATTCATAAATAAATCAATTCAAAGCTGTCAGGCCCGGCTCAAGGCATAAGCAAACGATGCGTCGCATCGGGGCGCTTTTCTTTAAGGGGCGCCTAAAACCAGAAATGAAAACGAAATTAAATACCTTCTATATGAAATATTTACTTGTTATAAAATTTGAACTGTTATCTTTTTTTAATAATGATCATCAAAAATTCAATTTTACTTTTAATGAATGCAAACATCAACGTTCAGTTTGACTGAAAATGCAGTTCTCATGTTCATTTTTATTCATTTATATTTTCAATGATTCATAGAAACTGACTCGTGATTTCTACAAAACATCATTTGAACTAAAGTGTGTTTATATTTCGTGGCGGGTGATTATTATGTAATATAATCCAAACCCAAACAAACTAAGATAGCACAAATATAAAGAATGCAGACGTACAGATTCTCACAAGTTCATATAAGTAGTGTAGTGTTACTGAACTCTTCTTACTGTTGTGTTAAGTACCTATCGTATTTATTAAAAAAACAACACGGATTATTTTGATGTTTGTAGTTTGAGCAGGTATTCAAAAATTTTGCATGTCTTGTCTTATTATGTTTTGTTGTTTAAATTTTATTTAAAATGGATGCAAAAAGAAATTGTCGGGGCGGCCAACCAAAAAGGAAAGTCGTAAGAGAAGAAGAAAAGCTCATTTAAGAAACCAATTATTTAAATTTTTGAAAAAAGACGAAAAGGATCAAGTAGTGCAAGACACATCTGCAGGTGAAAATATTTTTCATCCGGAACGACAGCCGTCTGGATCAGATCTTCAAGCAGGACCATCATCTCTGCGTCAGTCCCAAGTACAAATGACATAATCGCCGACACCAGGACCAGCAGTTTTCAATGTGCCGATCCGGAAGGCCCGAATATATTAGTAACAAAATTCGTAAAATTATCATAGAACATGGACCGAAACAAGTGAAACAACAATCATATTGGAAAGACGAAAGCGGAAGAAGCTTTAGTAATAGGTATTATAGTAGAAAACTCGCAAATGATGATATTGTCCCAAGAACCTGGTTAGTTTATTCAAGTAGTGTAAATAAGGTTTACTGTTTTTGCTGTAAACTATTTAGTGATGAACGGAGTGTAAAATTATGCGGTGAAGGTTTTTCAAAGTGGCAAAATCTTTCAAAACGCTTAGTTCTCACGAAACATCCAAATCACATTTTAATAGTTTTATCAAGTGCCTAGCTCTACGCGGGAGTTCAGATATTATTTCTACAAATAACAATGGAATATTTTTCTGTCATTTTAGACTGCACTCCAGACATCAGCCATACCGAGCAAATGACGATCATAGTAAGATTTGTTCATAAAAATGAACAAAATATATTTACTGTAGAAGAACATTTCTTGTGATTTGTAGAAATCGCTGACTCTACAGGGAAGGGCTTATCAGAGTATCTCTTGAGGACTCTAAAAGAATTAAAACTAAATTTCAACAATTTACGAGGCCAGGGGTACGATAATGGATCCAACATGAAGGGCAAAAACAATGGAGTACAAAGACATATTCTAAATTTGAACCCCAGGGCGTTTTACGTCCCCTGTTCAGCACATGTAGAATCAAGAATGCAATATGCTATTGTTTTATGGGGCGGATCGAGTAACTGCGATCGAGTTTTTCTGTTACAAAAGAGAGCCATACGTTGCATTTTCAATATGCCTATTAAACAGTCATGTAAACCAGTATTTATTAAACATAGAATATTAACTTTACCATCAATTTATATCTATGAAATGTTAAAATTTGTAAAAAATAATATTGACAGTTTTCCATGTCAAAACAACTACCACAGCTAAACACATGCGATAATTCTGTAAACATACAAAGTTCTGTACACATGATTACAATAAGGAATATACCTTTTAAAGTATATCTAAGGTCTGTTAAGTCCATACTACAATCTAACGCGTTTTACTATTATTATTATTACCATACTTTAAATTTGGTTATAAGCGATGCCGCTAAAGTTAACGCAGAAACAATAAGCTTTTTAACACTATTCACGAATTATACAAGTTCTTTAGTGCTTCAACCAAACGATGGAATGTACTCGAAAACTATCTAACCAAAAAAACTCTTAAACCTTTATCAGCCACTAGGTGGGAATCAAGAATTGACGCCCTGGAACCACTCAGAAATGACATCGGGAATATCTTAGATGCCTTGATAAATATTTATGAAAGTACTCAGTTTGATAGCGGAACAAAACATGAAGCAAAAGCTTTCGCATTTAACTTAAAATCGTACGAGTTTGCATGCTCAGTCGTAATCTGGTATGAAGTATTAAGTAGAATAAATATAGTAAGCAAAATGCTACAAAATCCTAATATGGATTTAAGTAGCTCCCTTGATTCTTTAAAAAATCTAATAACATGTATTCAGGGGTTTCAAACGGATGAACACTTTGATGTCATACTTGAATCTGCAAAACAACTAACTGAACAGTTGGAGATTCCCCCCAATTTAAGGACTCCGTACTAAGAAGACGAAAAAATACAGTTTGATTATGAACACCCGGACGAAATACCAACAGATCCGAAGTATAACTTTAAAGTGTCATTTTTTCCCATTTTGGACACCGCTTTAAATTCCCTTAATGAGAGATTTGAACTTTTAACAGAACACGTTTCAAAATTTGATTTCTTGTGGAGCCTTAAAAAGTCAATGACCAGGATGAAGAAAATGTTAAAAAACTTTGTGAAAATCTGGAAAACGTTTTAACGGATAGAGAAGAAAAGACATTGTTGGAAGTGAATTATTCAACGAGATTCAACTTTTAAAAGATATTTTAAAAAATTGCAACTTTGGTAATCCGTTAGATATATTGCAATACTTGTATTCTCAGGAACTGGACACTGTTTTTGTTAATTTATTCATTGTGTTACGAATTCTCCTAACGCTCCCGGTTTCTGTAGCAACCGGTGAGAGGTCTTTTCACGATTAAAGATAATAAAAACTACTTAAGGTCCAGTATCTGTCAGGATAGACTAGTGGGATTATCCATGTTAGCAATTGAACACGATATTTGCAATATAATAGACAGTAGTTCCATTATAGATGAATTTGCTAGTTTAAAACCAAGAAAAGTGCATTTGTGAAAACATTTATTTTGGTTTTTCTGAATTAGCATTATGTTTCATTACTTTCATGTTTGACATTTGGTTTTTATTTTAAATAAATGTAGGCACATTTTATTGGCAATTAAAATTATCTTCTTTTTAAAATATTTGTTGGTAAATGCCAATTTGGATGGCGATGCCAGCGGCGACGCGCGTAGAGTTCAGCCGCCGTGCGGCAATCGGCATAGGCTGCATTCGCGAGTTTCAGAGGCTCCTGTGGACTCAAGTTTTAACCAGTTTGAACTAGTGAGCACTCATTTTGTTCGTTTTTAAAGCTCTGCAACTTTCTCAGCAACGGTATATTCCTATATATTAAGCGAAAAGAGATAAACGCGAGAAACCACAACGAATAACTTTTTTCACCATTCACATGCTAAAACTTGATAAATTTATATATATTGTTTGTAGACTAGAATGCTGGGGAGGTAAATTGTAGGGCTTTTCAAGAGCTTTTATTCACCCCCCCCCTACAATTCCAGAATTCCATGAGTTCAAAAAATACAACTTAAAAATAAGCTTTTCCTAATCCCCGCATCAACCCTCAAAAAGTGCCGTTAATTTCTAATCATTTTCCGAGATAAGGCCTTTTTTTGTCTAAATTGACTGGGCTATACTATAGGGGCGCTCAAAACTTTTTTGCTTCGGGGCGTCATTGACCCCAGAGCCGGCACTGAAACTGTTTAGTTCTTTGTGTTTACAAGAAATTTGAGTTGGTAGCACTGTCCCGCCAATTGCTTGACAATTCGCGTTGCGTTGTCAACTAATACCAACCTAACAAAAATTTCAATATTTCCTTGGAAACTAAAAAACACCGCGGTCCGGGAAATGGAACTTCCCGTGCATCCAGAATAACCGGGAAATCAGTAATCTTAGGCTATGAGTACAAAAATGTATAAACTGACAGAATATTAAAATACTGACAAATAAATTTTGCCGAGATTGACATATAACAATCGTCGCTGTTCAATTGTTTTCCGTTGCCACGATACATATAGCATATTTGATAAAATAAGCGAGCGTTTTGTTTTCCATGTTCGCTCTAGAGCGCAAAATAAAATCCACAGCATTCATCGACTTTGCGATTTTGTTTGAATATAGTAATTAGTTATTTTGCGCACGGCTGTAGAAAAAGGCTTTTTTCTTCAAGCGACAATAAAACGGCATATTATTGAACTAGTAGCAGACGCTAAAAACGCTTTTTGCTGTCTAAACATTAAAAGCAACAGTTCTTTTGTTTTCACAATTATTTAGAGGTTGGTATCTCGGTTATATCTATGATAAATGTAACAGCAAAGTACCAACTTGATTCGTCGAGAATAAAACGTCACTATAATACTCAATAATCTCGAAAATTTAAAAAATAACACATGCAAAAGCTTTATTACATTATACTTTTCGTCTAGAAAACTTGCAAGTTTTAAACTAAAAAGAACGGGATACTAAACTTACCTTAGGCCAACTTTTTTTTTTTGAATTTTTATGTTTTTTTTTATAATTTTATATGCGCACTAACTCTATAGAAGTGTTAACAAGTTTATACCTAATTTAAGAAAAATAAACAATATTTTGACTGTTATTGTAACGTCGTTGTAAGACCTACTAAATAAAATTAAAAAAACTCCGTGTTTTAACACTATAACCGTAAAGCTATAGTTGAAATAAACAAACATCAAAACACATGAAGTAACTAGTTTATGAGTAAAGTGTTGGTAGCTCTTGAATTCGATCGCAGCGCGCAAGTCTAGTAAGTAAACTTTGATGAAAACTTGGTCCGCTTCTAGTTTTCAAAACTTGGACGGAGTTTCCGTATTACATTATCACAGTTTTGTTAAGTTCATTCAAGTTTTTTTTTGTTCATCTAGTTTTTAAGCCGCTTTAAAAAAAACTTGTCAAAGTTTTTTTAGGTTTATTTTTAATTAATTTAAAGTTAAAAAAGTGGTAACGCTTGCAGAAAAATAATATACTTCACTTGGAGTTAAAAAATATAATTGTTGAGATTAATTTGCTGTCTCGGCTAACGCCTCGCCAGCAAACTTTTAAGCTCAACAATTAATATAGTTTAACTCTAGTAAAATAATCTACTATATTTACTGTCTAAACATTAAAAACAACAGTTCTTTTGTTTTCACAACTATTAATTTGGTTGATACCTCGGTTATCATCTTATTATTAACTTACAGTTTTTTCGAGTACGCCAAAAAAAAATTTGTGTACGCGGCTTCGTATTTTGCCGTGACTGAATTGGAAGTAGGTTTAGAGTAGTCATAATTCCGGAGGTGTACACATAAACTCGTCTTCACTATTTGGAATTATTATTCTATTAACTCCAATTAACACAACAAACCGACAGACTTTGTAAAACTGAATAACTTTGACGTTAGTGACACTATTCTTTATCGAGCGACTTGATCATAAAATCTTGAGTAAATATATCCTAAATAATATTGAAAATTTTTATTTTATAATAAGCAGAGTCCCATGCTCGTTAAATGTTTAGTAATAAATATAGAAAAATGTAATCATTTGTTAAAAGTATACAGGGTGTTTCCTAAGTAATCTAAAATATTATATGGGGCGTTTCGTTACTCAATTTTAAGACGAAAAGTTCATATAAACATGTGTGATAAGTCTTGTCGTTAATGAGATACAGGGTGTTAAATTGTTTATAATAAATCAGCTCTGATTGTATTTGAAATTAATTTTTCCTGGTGACGCTACTGGTTTTCGAAAAACATGCTTATTCTAAGTGGCCTTTGGAATAACGTTGACAATTGTGTCAAACCTAAAACTAACGCAAACAACGAACAATAAATTGTTAATAATACGATCTTTTGTGTTAAGTTAACAACGATGCCTGTGTTTACTAATGCCGAAATGGCTAATATGCACTTTTGTATGGATTAGCGAATGGTAATGCCTTAGAGGCTAGACGTATGTATGCCCAGCGTTATCCAATAATCGTTTACCATGTTCAGATACGTTTACTAAGCTACATAATAAAATAATAAAACACCCTGTATCTCATTAACGACAAGACTTATCACACATGTTTATATGAACTTTTCGTCTTAAAATTGAGTGACGAAGCGCCCCATATAATATTTTAGATTACTTAGGAAACACCCTGTATTTTATTGTTTTACTTCAAAATGTTTTAAAATAAAAACAAATTGCGCGGTTGGGAACGAATTCACGACTTTCAGATTATAAAAACGACGCGTGTTAGCTACTCCGCTACCGAGGTTTCCAAACGACAGTTGCAATTGATCAATTCACGCTCATAACTCACGCTGGGGAATTATATGCATCATAAGTAGCACAAAAATGTCTAAATAATGAATACATTATAAAACAGGAGTAGATAAACTTTATTATGTCCATATATTAGTTATTTCGTATTTATGATTATAAGCAGTAATTAGCGCAAAACCACAGTATACCTATACATACTCAGACGTTTTCTAATTAATAAAGTAATGAAACCTTTAATTATCAACAATTTACTTGTCTAAATTTAATATTAATGGATTGAATTTTACTGTATGTATGGTATTTTACAGCTACAAAAAAATTAATAGAATGCGAAATTCTTGTAGTGAATAAACTCCACAATAGATGTCTCTAGTTCTGAAATACCGTAAAACCAGCTGAAGATTTCTTATTGTTGCTTAATTTGGGCTTTAACTGTCAAATAAGTAATATGACTCATAAAAATAATTAGTGTTATTTCGTTCGTGTTTAAAGAAAGTCGGCATTATTTGAAAATAACAAAATGAAACAAAAAATTGATTTAGAGCAGTGCCTTAGTGACTCTCCCAAATTTAGGTAAAACTCTAGAATTATTTCATTAATTTTTTAAATCAATTCGTTTTAGGCAACTATTAGAAGAAGAAGAAACGAGTATAGATCAATTAGAGGCAAAATTAGAAAAAATTTTAAAAATGTGTGGATCCATGGTTGACACTGGAAAAACTTATGTAGCTCATCAAAGGTAAAGAAAAACTTTCCATGTAATACAATAATTACTCAAAGACTTTCACCTTTCAGTTTATTTGCAAATAGTTTGTGGGATTTGAGCACACACTTTCGGGAAGATCCTCAAGTTTTAGCCGCTTTAAATAAGTTAATTCATAGTTTACAAGAAATGAATAAGTTTCACACGATCTTATTAGATCAGGCTTCACGAACGATTTTAAAAAATTTAACATCTTTCATAAAAAAGTAAATATGCATTCAAAACAAATTTCGATGTGTGACAGTTTTTTATTTCAGCGACATTAAACATGTTAAGGACAGTAAAACGCACTTTGAAAAAATTTCTGTAGAAACTGACAACATCTTGGTTAGGAATTCTCAAACTCCTAAAAGCAGATTCAACGAAGTTGAAGAAGTGCAAAATTTATTGGTGGCAACAAGATCGTGTTTTCGACACCAAGCGTTGGATTATGTCTCGAGCTTATGGATACTTCAGGCTAAGAAGCGACATGAAATATTGGACACGGTGAGTTTATTTCTTTTATGTATTGGTTTTTGTTATAACTTTATGTCGAAATTGTGTTATTAGCAAGATATCTTTCAATTCTCATATAAATTTCATTAACAATGATACATCCTAAATGTAATACAAAACATAGACATTGGCCTCTGAATCATAGCTAGATAATTAGAACCACAAAGATTCATTATTCTGTCAACAATTAAAACTGTAACATATTAACTATAAAATAAATATGTAATGCATAACGCCAATAATTTAAAAATTTTCTAAAGTACATATCAGTTCAAAATTTTAAAATAAGTACAATATCGTAAATTGATTCATTAACGACAATATCGCTTCGTAATATTTATAGAATAATTGATTTCGAAACAGTAGATTATTATTGTTTGTTGAACATTTTTGCTTATTCAAATAATCTGAAAAGTTTGATAATGTAGTACTTGGTTTCGGTATTATTGCAGCACCTGCACCTCATTCATTCTTTAATTGTTTGTTTTGAAATAGTTGGTTCTCATTGTTTGTAAAACAGAGTCAACTTATTAGGTAAATTCTACTTATTTTTTTTTTAAATATTGTAATATGTATAGGGTCATTCCATGTGAACTCAACAAAAAATTATGTTCCCTGTTCACCATCTTCAAAATTAACGAAATTTGGTACGGTAGTAGATGTATATAAAATATATTATTTCCGAAAATGTCAGACCTAAGTGTTTCCATAATTATTAATTTTTTCATTTTGGCTAATTTTGGTCTCAACCACCACCATAAATTCGACAATTATTTGAATATCTAAGAATTTATTTAAGATAAAATGATTAAATTTGGTAGATTAACATATTTTTTCATGCAGAATCCAAAATATCAAATCTCATGTCTCTATCACCGTTTCGAAGATATGCCCTATGCGTAGGGGTCTATTCTAGTCCCGGAAGTCCCGTGTGGGCACAAAATTTTAGTACTAACTATAATATATTTAGAAAGTAGAAAGTATGAGGAAACTTGATTTAAACTTTCAAACTGGCTTTTTGTCTCTTTATCTGTTTAAAAAAATTTACCACAGAATGCATTCACAAAATTCGGAAAAAACAAGGTTAAATTACGAAAAAACTGGAAAACCATAAGAAAATTCCATTGTTTTTGCACTTTGACCTTATTTTTCTCCGAATTTTGTGCGGTGACCACTTGTTTTTATTTCAGATTTGAATTCTGCATATCAAAATTAGGTTGTATGCCCGTTTTCATGCCGGTACAAATTTTAGGTATTAAAATTTCGCTACCCTTGGAGCTTATGGGAGAGAAAATTAGAGGCATGAACTCGCACAAAGTTGTAACGCGTATGCGCAGTATTTCATGCAAGAACAAGTTTGGGTTCGAGAAGAGCTCTTTACAAGGGGCCTGGTTTATCGAAAATTTGCAAGATTGTATATATCGTAGTAAATATGGAAGAAAATACTGGCCACTCACCCAAATGGTATTGAAGATTGTTCTTTGGGTTTATTTTTAAAACAAACTTGTCATTTGACAACATGGAGCAGAAAAGTGGGACTAAAACCGGGCAGTGAAGTTTTAGAGGAAGAAGTGTACCTTTTGAAAGCTAGAACTGGCTTTAAAATTGATAATGATTCGAAGACCATCTGCTTTCATTCAGTGTACATAAAACTCAGATAAAATCTGCTCTGAGAGCTCTAAGCAAGGTAAATTGTAAACAATTGAATAAGAAATTTAATTTAAATTTAATTCCGGGAAGAAAAGTTTGCTCAGCATGCAGCAACAAATTAAACAGCAAACCAATAGAGCAGGGCACAGGATTAGAGGTTTTAGAACCGCCGGAGGATCTTGCCGAGAGCAGTGTTGAAACTTTTTGTTAGGTACCGTTACTATACTATACATTGTTAGGCCCAACTTTATGGTTGGAACTTGGGAACATCGCCCACTTTAATACTTGGACATAACGTGGAACACGTAGCCCACCGGCACATTAAAGTCACATTTTAAGCGGAACCTGCCAACTTGAACACATCGCCTCTTTCATTTGATATTTGACCAAACTTGAAGCTTCCCTTGAACAGTTATGTTTTTTATACCTAAAATATAAAACTAATTGATTAGCTTTGATAAGACTATCTACATCTAACATCGGAAGTGGATAGACCTCTGAAGGCACTAGTTCAAAAGGGTGTTATTTTTTTAATAAGATATGGATTAAAAATTGATTATAATTTATTTAGTGACATCGTGGGGGCAAATTAGTTCTAAATTGGATATAAAATTGACCATTTTGAAATTTGTAACGAGTTCTTGTAGGAAACTGTTAAAATGCGAGATGAAATTATATTAAAAACATCGATTATTAACTAATTATTGAGATTATGGAAAAACCATCGTTGATACAATACAAGGTTTTTAGTTGTTTTGTTAGTGCTAAATTGTCAATGATTTTTTTCAATTTGCACAAATTGGGGATGCAACTTTACTGAACTAAAAATAATGCTTTTAATTCCAAATGCATTCCAAGGATTTTATTACGTGGTTTACTTCCACTTTTTCGCGCTTTTTTAAATAATTTGAATCGACCAATCAGGATTTATCAAACTAATTTAACAAAACTGACCGTATTTGATGAAAAGCGTCAAATCGTTAGTCTTGACGTCATTATTATAGACTGACGGTCAAGTTTAAGCAAGCTGACTGATAATGTGATCAGAGCTTTATTCATCTTAAAAGCATTGATTATAAAGTTACCTAAAACCAAAAAACCCTCGAAATTGGGTGTTTTCATAAAATCTATTTTTAAGATAATTGTCCTTTATTGTTAAGTCATAAACATAAAAGAAACCCGCGGTATCACAAAAAAATATATGATGTGCTCAGTATTAAAAATTTTCATTTTAAAAGTATCCAAAACACTATCTTTTAAAATTATAAAGCCATTGGTGGTGACGTCATACTCGTAGAAATCCTTAGATCATATACAGGGTGATTCATAACTATTGGGACATAGGCTAAGAGCGGGTTAATTAGGCTAAAATATGTTCATAGGACCCAATATTCCTTAATAAAATATTGCGGTGGAAAAAGATACAGAGCGTTAAATTAATCATGTGGCAAGGATCCCAAATTGTATACACAGGTTCTTTGGTTATTGGGTGTGAAAACCATGATTTCAAATTGTTACAAATGAAAGATGCCCCCAATTACGTGCACATAGCTAAATTTACTGGAGCATGGGGCTTGAAAATAATTTTGCGCCTGTTTTATTTAACAAATATAAACATTTTTCTAAAATGTTAGCTCTTTCAGAGCCATTCAAATTAGAATTTAAAAAATAGCCTAAAGGAATTTTTGAAACGATCGTTTAGACTGACCGGTAAAAATACCAAAGCATATTTAGCAGCGGGCAAATGTTCACCATCTGGTATTTAAATCAGTTCCAAGATCGACAAAGCCATGATACTTTTTCCCATCCCATTCTATTAATTTTCGTAATTTTATTTAAAACGTCCTTTAGTGAAGTTATTTGCCCTGTTAATCGTCGGCATTTCTGTTTTAACAGTTTCATTTCTTTTCGGTGTTCTTCAAACTTTGTTTCACAAATAATAATAATAATAATAATAATAATGTCTTTAATTCCCAAAAATAGAAAAAAATAAGTACATAATGAAACATAACGTAAATATAATATTTAGTAAAAAAGAAAAGTTAATTTTTGAAAATCCTCAAGGCGAAGTTCAGCGGATATCCCAAAGGATAAGCTGCTCTTCCACTTGTACCTTGATTACAAACTTAAAATATATTGTTGCTACCATTTACATCAAATTAATTGCTTAAAAACTATGCATTCAGTCTGTTGCTTCCTTTAACAGTAAATAACGTCGGTATTTTTGCTAGAACTTGTTTAAGGGTAATGTTTTAAATGTATCCGGTAATTTGTTGTAGTTTAGAGAAATCTGATAAGAGAACCCACTTTCAAAAGTTTCGTTTTATGATACGGTGGTGTAAGAGTACCCTTAAATCTAATGTTCAGCGAATTGACGTCGCATCGAAATGTTATTTTATTGTATAAATAGGGCGGAGTTTTCGTAAATACAATGGAGTGATAAAAACAGACGGCATGATAATGCCGACGACTAAACATATTTAACCAGTTTAATTCTCGAAGTTTATGAGATTTATAATTCCAAAGATCAGCCTTATGCAACTATTTTGAATTTTTGTATTCTGCGTTTTGTCTCAACATTGATAAACGGAGCGTAAATTGAGTGAAATGCAAAGTTTCCTTTTCTTTTTCGAGGGGTTTCAAAATGTTCTTCTTGAAGTTCTGATATATATCTAAAACTTTCTGAAAATATTAATAAAAAAAAATTTGTATTTATCTGAGTGCTATTTTAACTAACCCTTTATATGTGCATTCCGTGTTTTCTGAATTGTGTTATCTAAATTGATAGTTGAAATTGCTTTAGAGCTACTCGAAATTGCACTCGACATTGTCAATGTGCTGTAACTCTCCACCGATGCAACTGAATTTACACTGAATATTGTAGAATTTGTGTTTGAAATACATACCTCTATGTATATTAAAACACTGGGTACGGCATCTTTTTCAATCGTCGATAACGATTTGTGTAATCTTCTTTATCATATTCAAAATGTTCTTGCCGAAAGTGTTTCGAACATAGCATTGAAGATTTAAGTATCCTTTCACCACTGATCTTACACTTTAAGCAACTGCGCTCTTCTCATCTTATCTTCTTCTTTTGGGAACCTAAATTTAACTAATGAGACAAAAGTTTTGAAATTAAATTTTCTTACTTGTGAAATGATATTATGCTTCCAGTTTTAAACGGCTCATTACATATTACACACTTCACCATTTTCAAGTCAATAATCGACTGTAGTAATAAATATTTCTAAAGAATTTTACACAAAATTACAACCAGCAATATAAACATCTATCAAATCTAAGTCAGAGACTAATGTCAAAAGAATGATCATGCGCAATGCACTACTTTTACGAGTATTTCAGATTGAATCAAAACAGTGATACAAGTTGGCAAATCAAAGCATGCAACAAAGATGGTTATATATTACTATGTCGTAACTATATATGCTTCACCATCTCTAATGCATTGAAATAGGGTACTTGGTATCTATGTAAATATATACAGGGTGGGGCACTACCAACGAATTATACTATAGCATTGAAACGACAAATAATGATTGAAATTTTAAGGCATACATATGTCAAGATTATTTGAAACCACATTTTAAAAATATTTTGGATTGTACAGGGTGTCCTGTTTTCGAAACTTTTGCAGGGTATATCTCCGTTATTATTGCAGTTCGAGTTTTGGGGTTTTCGCGAACCTGTGTCACTTTTTTGTAAAACAAACGATAGCGCAGACAGATTTATTATGGCTCTCTTCGTTTTGAAATACAGAGTGAAATTGAAAAGTGTGCATTTTCAGACACCCTCTGTAATTCAGGTATCTGATAAGTTATCGACTACGTAAAAACGGAATCTTACATTTTTTATGCAGAATTCAGTGACGTGCTTAGTTTTTTCTAGGTGTCCATTTTTGAGAAAGTTACCAAAGTTAGGATTTTTTAAATGGGACACCCTGTGTATCAATTGTATTTACATTCCACTCATTAAGAGCTTTCAGAAATGTATAATAGTCGCACTTTGTTCCCAATCGAAGGTTAGAATCTCCTTTTTTAAATAAACCTAAAAACTAAAAGCCAAACAGATTTATTTTTATTAAACTTATAGTAAAACCAATAACCAATAACGCGTATATATATTTATAAGTCACCCATAATAATTTTAAATGCCTTGAACAAAATTTCGCAAAAGTGCCAATTTTGCATTAGGGAAAATGGCAACCATTTTAAACAACACCTATAAATACATATACGCGTTATTGGTTATTGGTTTTACTATAAGTTTAAAAAAATAAATCTGTTTGGCTTTAGTTTTAGGTTTATTTAAAAAGGGATTCTAACTTCGATTGAACAAAGTGCCGACTATTATACATTTCTGGAAAGCTCTTAATGAGTGGAATGTAAATACAAATTGACATACAGGGTGTCCCATTTAAAAATCTAACTTTGGTAACTTTCTCAAAAAAGGGACACCTAGAAAAAAACTAAGCACGTCACTGGATTCTGCATAAAAAATTGTAAGATTCCTTTTACCTAGTCCATAACTTATCAGATACCTGAATTACAGAGGGTGTCTGAAAATGCACACTTTTCAATTTTACTCTGTATTTTAAAAACGAAGAGAGCGATGATAAATCTGTCTGCGCCATCGTTTGTTTTACAAAAAGTGACACAGGTTCGCGAAAACCCCAAAACTCGAACTTCAATAATAACGGAGATACCCTGCAAAAGTGTCGATAACAGGACACCCTGTACAGGGTGCTGTAGAAACACGTACTATACCAAAGTTGGGTATTTTAAATGGATTACCCTGCATTTTTTCCTAGTTTTGAATTGTACGATAAAAAATAATGTATGTTCTTTAACATGTCTCTATACCTACTAACTTCCGTTTCTGAGATAAATCGATTTTACCTGATTTGCAGACCCTCCAAAAAATTGTAATAACTTCAAGAAAAATAAGAACGAGCAACTTTGGTTTACACCACCTTACTAAGAGCCTTTAACATCTCTTTTGCAATATTTACTATTATGTTATAATGTACAGGGTGTTTTTAATACTACCGCATAACACTAACGACTTAAAACTTAAATAACTTGCTTAACTTAAATGGAACACCTTACATTTCTGTAGTCTGTTAGAACAAGAAACTAGTTACCTTTCAATCGGTATTAGGGTTACCAACCCCTAACTCTAATAGTTTTCGAGATATTATAAAATTTGATAGTTTAACAATTTACTATGTAGGTACTGGAGTCTAAGTTACCTGTGAAATATCCGCAATATGGACATTATCTTGCAACTTTCAGTTTTAAATATTTACCTTAAAATATTTATTTTTTTCAGAAAAAATAAACAGAAATGTGCTTATGAATAGTATCCCGGGCCCTAAGAGTCAGTCGAATTACGCACACCGGTCACAATTTACTGATGTTTAACAACAGCAATCGTTATTTGGTACATCAAAAATCGATCATACTGTAAACATCGACAAACTTCAACCTGTTAACTAACAATGTAATACAAATCGCTCTAATAGTAGTACGATAATTTCGAAAACCATTATTTTTTGAATTTTTTTAACAAAGTTACCAATGTTTACAGTGTCATCGATTTTGCTGAAACTAATAACGGTTGCTGTTGTTTGTGACAGGTGGGTGTGATTCGACTGACTCTTAGAGCTCGACATAAGTCATGAGCACATTTCTATTATTTTGTTCTGAAAAAATTTTTTTTAAGGTTAATACTTAAAGCTGGATTGGCCATACATTAAAAATGTTTGCAAGATAATATGTATTTTACTGATATCTCACAGGTAACTTAAATTCCAGTAAAGCAAATTGTGAAACTAACAAATTTTAAAATATCTCAAAAACTACCAGAGTTAGGGGCTGGTAACCCTAATACCGATTGAAAGGTAACTAGTTCCTGATTCCAACAGACTACAGAAATGTAGGGTGTTCCATTTAAGTTAAGCAAGTTATTTAAATTTTAAGTCGTTAATGTTATGCGGTAGTATTAAAAACACCCTGTACATCATAACATAATAGTAAATATTGCAAAAGAGATGTGGAAGGCTTTTAGTAACGTGGGGTAAACCAAAGTTGCTTGTTCTTATTTATCTTGAAGTTATTGAATTTTTTTGAAGGGTCTGCAAATCAGGTAAAATCGATTTATCTCAGAAACGGAAGTAAGTAGGTATAGGGACATGTTAAAGAACATACATTATTTTTATCGTAGAATTCAAAAATAAAAAAAATACAGGGTGGTCCATTTAAAATAACCCAATTTTGATATGGTACGTGTTTCTAGAGCACCATGTACAATTCAAAATATTTTTAAAATGTGGCTTCGAATAATCTTGACATATGTATGTTTTAAAATTTCTAACATTATTTGTCGTTTTAATGCTATAGAATAATTCGTTGGTAGTGCCCCACCCTGTATATGATCTAAGTATAAATCAAATATAAATGGTGGTTTGTTTATGAAAATAACCACTAATATATTACTTGAGAAACAATCGCATACAAATCAACACATATTATATTATTTATACGAGAATTGACATCACGATATAGACGACTTGTTTCGGCCCCAATTTTTCGATTTCGCACATTTTATAAAAAGTTGGAAAATACCGAATTACTACATGGTATTCATGTTCGTAATAGAAAAATAATTTTAATTAAAAAGTTTTATTAATAAGTATAATACAAGATACGCATTCTGTCAGATTGCACAATTCAAAATACACCGAAGTTTTATATCCTTGAATTATTTCCTTAATTTATAATGTCATACATTTTTGAAAACCTGCAAGTTTCTTTTCGACTGCTTTTTAAGGCCAGTCGGTGTGCGGCCCCATAACTAAAATCAATAATGTCAAAAGTTTGGAGCTTTTATTATTTTATTTTGGTCTACACCAGATCCCAGTGTCCAGGTGGACCCCAGGGTCCACGGGAGCCCGATAGGGTCTACGCTTGCGTGGAAAAAAAATGGGGTCCACAACTCGTTAACGGGGGTCTATAAAAATGTATTAGGTGACCCGACTTGACTTCTCCTATGAATAAGGGAGACAATAATATATATAGGCAGACAATATTATAAGAAGCTTGACTTCTCTTATGAATATAGGAAGACAATATTATAAGAAGCTCAGCAATTGTTTTTGTAAGAACTTGCATATTCCATATTCAGAAAGAGCGTTCAAGACTCGCCGATGCCGCGCCGCCCGCCCGCCTAGTTAAAGTCGTGTCTGAACTTGCATGAACTTGTTGGATTTTTCTTTAATATAAATACGAATGCGAATGATAAACATTACTCAGTTGTTTCCGGAATTTCAAAAAGAAAGTGTACCTATATAAGTGTTCACCAGTGACGGAAGTAGTTTTCAGACTTTTGAAAATTAAAGTGAATTGATATTATTGTTTGCCAGTGTTGGAAAAGTAAGTACCTACCTATCTATTTGTTAGCAACTTGTATCTTAAAAAGCCACTTCTATTATGTTTGTTAAATCATTTTAAGATTACTTAACAAACATTTTTTCATATTTACAGGTAAGTAATTGATACGAAACATGGCTGAATCTAAGAAGAAGTGTCGACAGTACAGTGTTGAATATTTGAAATTTGGTTTTCTTCCATCAAATACAGAAAAGCGATTGTCCATGTGTCTTTTATGCAACAAAGTCTTGAGCAATGATTCTATGAAACCATCGAAGCTGGAAGATCATCTAAGAAGGTGTCATCCTGACAAAATAGGTAAGGATTTGAAATATTTCCAAACATTGAAGGAAAAGTATGGAAAGAGACCCACCGTGCATAGTATGTTCGCTTCAACGTCTGAAAGCAATGACGATGGCTTGCGGGCGTCTTACAATATCTCATTACTTATAGCAAAATCTGGGAAACCGCATACCATTGGAGAGGAGTTAATTTTGCCTGCTGTTGAAGAGGTCTTAAAAATTGTTCTGCACAAATTTTCATTTGACATACTTACTTTTCTATTCAACTGGACGAGTCAACTTTACCTGGCAATCAAGCATTATTATTGGCATATGTTCGATTTATCAAAGGCGAACAAATGTTTGAAGAGTTACTATTCGCGAAAACTTTGAAGACTGACACTAAAGGTGAATCAATTTTTAATGTTCTGAATGATTTTTTACGGAAAAATCAATTGCATTCACAAACATTATTTCGGTGGCAACAGATGGAGCTCCTGCCATGGTCGGACGATATCGTGGGTTTATAAGTCATCTTAAAAGGATTATACCAGAGGTAATTGCAATTCACTGTGTCATCCACCGACAACATCTAGTAGCGAAAAAATTGAGTGATAGATTGCACCAAGCGCTTCAATTTGTGATTAATGCAGTTAACAAAATAAGAAGCAATGCATTAAATACGCGCTTATTTGCACAGTTGTGCGAAGAAAATGATGAGGACTTCCAACGATTGCTGCTACATACCGAAGTACGCTGGTTGTCGAAAGGTGCATGTCTATCAAGATTCTATTTGCTTTTCGACTCTGTTTTAGAGTTTCTGAACACTAAAGATCCTGTTTTGAAAGAAAACCTCATGAATTTCAAAGCAGACATTGCGTATTTGACAGATTTGTTCAAAAAATTCAATGACCTCAACCTACAGTTACAAGGGGACAGCCTCAATTTGATAAAAACAAAGAGTGAAATTTCAGCTTTTCTTGGTAAACTGAAACTTATGAAGCAAAATATTGGTCGACGTGAATTTTCCCAGTTTCCAAATTTATCGCAGGTAGAATGCCTCGACGAAGATATTCAGACGTATGTTCAACATTTGATTGCCCTGTATGATGATTTTAAAATCAGATTTGAAGACATTCTGTCGATGGATATACCACCATGGATAATAAATCCATATGATGAAACTGAAGTGGAAAATGTGGTACTGCAAGAAGAGCTACTCGAGCTTAGCACTAATGAGGAGCTCAAAGTAGCATTCAAAAGAGGGTATCAATCATTTTGGCTGCAGGCACAAATACCTGAAAAATATCCAGGACTGTGGGGAATTGTGCAAAAATTTCTCATAGCGTTTCCTTCGTCATATCTTGTCGAACGCAGTTTTAGTGCCGTAACAAACTTGTTGACAAAAAACGGAGCAGATTAAATATTACAGAGCGAGGAGATTTACGGTTATACTTAACTAAACTCAAGCCAAATATTGATAATTTGCTGTCAATTCACCAAGTACATCCTCCCATTAAAATTATAACTTTTATCTCAGATTACAATGGTAATCTGAGATAAAGTTAACATCAAACTAATAATGATTATTATTTTAAAAACAGTCGCAATATAATGAAAGTTTTGATTATATTGCGACTGTTTTAAAATAATAATCATTATTAGTTTTGATGTTAAATTTTGATTCTACTAAGACTGTTATAACAACATAATTAAAAGTGTAGTAATTTTTGTGTTTGAATAAATAGCTACAAAACAAGAAAATATTTATTTTTACTTTTACCACTCCGAAGTGGGAGATTATTGGTTTCTTGTACTGTGAGTCAATCTTAGAATACAAAAAAGTAAAGTAGGAATCAAACTGTTGGATGAAGACGCTTTTAGACTGGCTTTGAAACTTAGCTTGAATGACAATACTCACAGCATAATCAAAGCAATATAAATTCTCACCTTTTTTCGAAAACTTTCAACTCATAGTTGATTGAAAAATAGCCACAACACAGATTTACATAGACATATACTTTTTCGGGTTTTGGAAGTAAGTTAGTAAATGTAATAGCTGCAGGGGTCCACCAGATCCAGCAAAATGTTTAAAGTAGTCTATGAGAAAAAAGTATGGGAACCACTGGTCTACGAAGTACTGTACTCAAAACAACCATATCTAAAAATAAATATTATTTTTCTGTTAACACTTTATTTTCTATTATTACTAGCAGAACGACATAAGTAAAATACTATAAAAAATTATTGTTATTAACGGAACATTAGCATTAATAAAAACATTTAAAAATTCACATTCCTGTTCCTAGTAGAGGTCAACGCGTAATAACAATGATGATGTATTTAAAAAAGATTGTAGATTATATAGACACATATCGTGATTGCTTTACATAAGAACGTTCTTTAAACTTTTAATAAATAGGTACTGTTTTATCGTTACCTTTTTTCTTCTCCTTTTACAAATTGATAAAGTTCGACCATTTTTAGTTATTCATCATGGTGATGTTTTTAACGTCTTTTAAGAAATCTAACTAGGAGAAATTACAACAAACAAAGATTTATAGATTTGTAACATTGTGTGATAATTTTAATAAATAGTTCTCATTTTGCAATAAACGTAATTGAAATCACGAATTCTAACCTCCGACATTATGTCGAATTACAGACTACATAATATGGTCCTTTAGACTTTAGACATTTCGTAAATAATAATTCATAAAGTTTTGATTTTTGGACAGTGAATTCTCGAAAGGGTTAGAAATAAGGGGGAAAAAAGTTCCCGCCCTAATCGTGGGTGGAACATCCCCTTTTGGACGAAAAACTACCCCTGGCGCGGACTCATTAGGAATTTTCCTCATTTAACTTCTAAATAGATCGGACGACAACATATCGTAGGACTAAAAATATTCGCCATAAAATTTTGCATAAAAAAGTCTTATATACCATAAACTTAATTCTTATAGAATTCTCGCAAATAGGTTTCAAAGTTGACAGTTCAGGAAAATTAGACGTTGAAAAAAAAATTTATATAATTTTAAATTTTTGACAATTATTTTTCGAAAGGGTTAGAAATAAAGGGAAAAAAAGTTTTGACTCTAATTGTGGATTGAACATCCCTTTGTAGACGAAAAATTACCCCTGGAGCAGATTCATTCCAATTTTTTCCTCATTTAACTTCTAAATCGTTGCTCGGACGACAAAATAGTATAAGACTAAAAATATTTGCTATAAAATTTTGCATAAAAAAGTCTCGTACACCATAAACCTAATTCTTATTATAATATTATAAAATTGCTTTCGCAAGAAATAATTCCAAACCCGTTGTTTTTACGCAAAAATTGATAACGATCAAAAGTATTTTTCTTGAAATTTTGCATAAAAAAGTCTTGTATACCATAAAGCTAATTCTTATAAAATTCTCGCAATTAGAGTTCAAAGTTTAGAGAAGTGAAACGTGCAAAGAAAATAATCGCTTCCGCACGCAAATAATTCCGAAACCTTTTTTTACGCAAAAAATTATAAGAATAAAAATTGTAGAGCACAAAATTATCTACGAAGTACATGTCTTACAATTTTTAGTTTCTATTCTTTACCGACTTTTTACGCAAAAATGCATTCCATAATTGTTACTCGTTTCCACACCACCTATAAGGTAGAGTTGTCGGCGCGTTTTTTTTTAAAGTGGTTTCCTCTGTAAGCCTATTCCACTTCAATTTTCTTTTTTTTATTTTCTTTAATTGTCTTCATGGTCTTCTCCGAGTAACTCTTCTTCAGTCATTGAATTTAAAGAACCTTTGAGAGAATTCTATAGGAGTTAGCTTTATGGTATATAAGATTTTTTATGCAAAATCTTATAGGGAATATTTTTAGTCCTATGTTATTTTGTCGTCCGAGCAACTATTTAGAAGTTAAATGAGGAAAACTTCTAATGAGTCCGCGACAGGGGTTGTTTTCCGTTCAAAAGGGGATGTTCCACCCACGATTAGGGTGGGAACTTTTTTCCCCTTATTAGTTCTAACCCTTTCGAGAAGTCACTGTCCAAAAATCAAAACTTCATGAATTATTTCCATCTAATGGCTATTTTTTGTCTAAAGTGACTGGACTAATAATAAATAATAATAAAATAAATAATTATTCTCAATTTTGATGTATTTACAAATATACATTGTGTCCCAAATTGAGTAGAATTTTGGTTGAATGGGCAATGGCGGTCCAGATTCTGCTGAGAAAACTCAAAAATTTTGAGCAGTTCTGAAGTTATTCGAAAAAACTATGTTTTGGAAAAAATCGGAAAAATCTAACATTTCCTTTGTCGTGAAAAAATATTTGAACCAAAAATTGCGTGTTCCATTAATGTAAATTCTTGCTAATTTTTTAAAACAAATTACATCTTGGATTTTCTAATTAAAAAATTTTAATTTTTTCCTGCTTCCAATGATGTGCAACAATCTAGATTTTCGGTAATATATTTCTGCGTATTTTAAAATGATTATATTACATAAGTCCCTTCAAACTAAATAAAAATTTGAACTGTCAATTTTGAGTTATTAATTATACATACATACGTCTCATGTAGATACAAAACATATTAGCTTGCCCATTTAGTGAGAAACTGCTATTTACTCAAAATTGACAGCTCAAATGTTTATTTAGTCTGAAGTCATAACACCATAAAACCTAAATTGCTGTACATTATTGAAAACAGAAAAATATTGAAATTATAAAATCGAAGATGGCGTCCATTAAATAATGTTACTGACACTATCTCAATAACCACGAGACTAATTCTTTTTTTAAAAATTATTCTGAGTTTACTTTAACGAAACAAGCAACATTTGTATGAAAATTGTTTTCGTAACTCGAGTTTTTTTAGCAGAATCTGGACCAGCATAATAAACTACACATGATATATCTTTATTAATTAAAAAGATAGCCATACAATCCTAGTCAATTTGGGACACTCTGTATATGATCACTACTTTTGTTTGAATCCATATAATTTTAGAAGAAAAGTAAAACGAAATATAATAATGTGGACCACCCTGACCACATAAAACCATTATACTTTTCTAATTTCCACATATAAAGTGACTTTTTCATTATCAAAGTAGGTAGCATAAATAATAAGAAATTAAAAATTGCACAAAAACTTTAATCGAGCACGTTTTCAATCAATCATCATCAGTTGTGAGCTGATTCTGCTAACACTGTTGCATTCATTATATCACGTTCGTTACAAAAATCGTGCGTTTTGTCACAAGTTACCTAAATAGCTATTTTGTAGAGAGTATTTCGATTTTAAATATCCATTGTACAGGGTGTCCCAAATTAGAGAGTTTTGCAAGGTATCTCGAAAACTAGAAGAGTTAGAAAAAAAGTAGTTACGATGTCATTACTTATTTTTTGATTGAACTAGCCATGGTTCAATCAGATCTTCAGTAGGTCGTTGCATTTTCGAGCTACAGGGCTATTTTAGAAAATTGCGAAAAACTGTCTCTTCAAATATCTCTTTTGTTTTAATAAATATCAAAAAAATGTATAGAGACTTTTGATAGATAAACCAAAAGAGAGTCCAGTGCAGTGCACTATATTTTTTTAAAGGGTCCAGGTAAGTAGATATGACATAAACTTATGTTTTTTTTTTAATGGGACACCCTGTATATTTTGGCCCAGTTCGTTTCCATTTTTAATCCTCTTTCACCTAATATAACATATGACGGGTATATTTCTTATAATTTATGTTACAGGGTAAATTATATGTCGCGTATATCAATAATGTCGTTTATAAATATGTACAACACTCTGTAAGTCTGTTTGTCGTTTGAAGCATCCTTGAAAAACGTCTTCGCGTGTTAAAATTTTAGACTTTTTCGGAATGTATCCTTTTGAAGTTTGCTTCAGGAGTGCCTCCAGCCGGTTGAACTTTCCTATGTCTAGTTTGTTCTATACTAATAATGTGGCCTTCAACATGGAGTATTTAGACCATAAGGAACTCGGGGTAAATAATTCTGACTAAAAATATATACCATTAATACGATTACGTACCAATTCCTGGAAATACCCCATTAAAACTGTTTCACTGACAGTTGTGACAGAATTTTTCTTTTTCCAGTCTTCAAATTTCTGTAGCTCTCTCTCGTACAGTGGCCGTGACTTTTTAGGAAGCAACTCCCTATCAGCTTTTAACGCTCTTTCGTACATTTTTTCCGAAATTTCTCTGTCCATCTCACGCGAGGTTTTATAATTTTATTTTTAAGATAAACAAATTGTCATAGATACAAATAATGAATTTTCATATTTCAAGTGGAGAATAAAACGTTATATGAACCGCGGGCATAAACGATGTTTATAAATCTCGGACAAATTACAAAACCTCGGGCCAGAGGCCCTCGGATTTGTAAACTATTGCCCTCCAATATAAACATATTGATTATGCCCTTGATACATAAATAACTATTTCGGTTTTGCCGAAATTAATGAAATCTAAATTGACAATTAAACTTTATCTGTCAGATTTTTTAAAAATACTTCTGCAATGTGCTTTATTTGTATTTCAGGTAAACAATTTTCAATTATTTTTAATTTGAATATTTTATTTGTATAATTTTTTTTTATTGTGACTCTTTATTGACTTCTTTTGCAATGTAATTTAGTTTTTAGAACTAACGGATGCATTCACACCACTTCCGTATAAACACTTGATCAATATCTCAATAGTTCTAAGAATTTATTTCAAAATTTGCGAAGAATAAAATAAATAAGATTGTTCGAAAATTCGGATATTTTTCGCGTTGCTTAGCCCAATAGCCCAATTTCATTTATGAAAAATATATTTATATTTTTCCGCCGCGTTGTGGCAATACTCAAATTATTTTAATTATTATGAATTAATTCAGAGATGGAGTTTGTTTAGTTTCTTTTTGAACATTACCTTTTTGCTATTGAAGTTCATGATATAAATTAATTGTACTATTATATAGTAGTACTGTTTGTTTTTGGCTTGAATGTTCACAGATCAATAAAACTAATGGGATTTAAATAAAGATGTTGTGATTTTTCTAATGTTACAAAATCAGGATTAAGGGAATGTTCGTTTGTTATTTCTTCTTTCACGTGTTTTACGACTTTTTATGGTTTCGTGAGTTTATTTTCGGAAGGATGTGGTTCGTATACCTACTTAGGTGATGATTTCAATGTGATATCAATGTGCGTTCTTAGTTATTTCAAGATGTACTGCATACTTGAATCAATATTGAGATAGTAAGAATGATGCAGGAAAATTTCCAAGTATATGTATTGATTTTTACAGGTCATATGATCCGACGTAAGAATGCTGTAACGTAATTTTTATATTCATTCTTAGATCGTATACACTTCCGTAGATTGTGCATTAGCCTTTCTTGCCATACATATTGAACAAGCCAAGATGCCAGACGGAGAGGACTATATTTTTATACCGTTACAAGCGATGCGCACATGCGTACATCAAGTTTGGTTTGAAAATTCAATGGGCATAGGCGTAGTTTCTCCAAAACAAAAGGGTTAAAGACAATTTGAAAAATGTAAACATTTCACACAAACTAAAATATTGAAATGGTGTCCCACTAGTAGTTCAATCATCTTGACATTAAAAATGTGCTGATTAAAGTTAGTTAAGTAATTTTGGTTATTGAAGAAGAGACACCTAACACAAGAGCTGAAAGTTATTAGTGCCATTTACTGAAATAAAGTTTATTGTTAAAGTATGAGTGTTTTTAACCAAGAAAAATAATGCATTTTTTGAATGTAAATAAATAAAACATATTTATTGTATAAAAAAGTTTAATTACTAACTATACATATACATATATACACATACACACGTAAGAAATTAAATTACTAACAGTAACTTGCATTTAGGTATGATCTACTAATAAGTCATAATAAGAAAATAATTAATAAATTCTAATGAACTCGCGAAGAACGACAATTTCAAGTATTAATGTTAATTAAATCAGTCACTCCTTAAATAAACAATTTTTGTGTAATCACCTACACGTTATCAATTAGCAGTACTACTGATTTTTAAATAAGATCAAATGATTGTACATTGTCCGAATTCTACCCTCTTTTACGCTTAAAGTTTTAGCATAATGATGAAGTCTTAACTTGAGAAATGTGGAAATTACTAAATCTATTAATTGGTTCCTATGATTGTTTAAATAATCTTGATTGAGCATGTGCTCCAGCATTGCATCTGAATTAAATATATTAGATAGTAACAACTGCTTAATTCTAACTAGTAAAATAACCTAATGTTACTAATGTTCCTTGAAAATATTATGTTTTCATTTTGTCTACAAACTCGTTCAGCAATTAGACATATATCCCTCACACTCTTAGATGCTTTTATCAAACCACCTCTAGTTTTAATAACTTGTAATGCTGAAAGTGACTGTTCACCTACAAGTGCATTTAAGCATACCTCACACTCAATTTTTTTGTATACACTTCTTGCCACGAATCCTGAAATATAACCGATTACATTATCTATGTATGGATTAATGGCCATGGTATCAAAATAATTATGCTCAAACAGGATCGTATCACTACTTTCATTTTGTGTTGAAAGTCCGGTGTCGTTCTCCACTAAAGAATCAACTTTTCATTAGTTTGTGAGCAGGTTACGTGCAAGATAGAAACAGATTCATAATCAACACAGTTTCCATACTGTGATCCTTTAATTTCATGGCGTACAAGCATACGTTTATAGATGTGTTTGAACTGTAACGCACTTGGATTATTGTTGAATCTTCCGTAACTCCTCACCGCAGAAAAAATACTTCCAAGTGGTCCTGACTAAGTTTGTAAGTCAATAAGTAACTCAATAAAGGCGATGAGGATTGATATATACCAAGAACATTTTGAAGATTAATGATCATTCCCAAAAACCAGTTTTCGACAAGATTTAATCATCAGGACATTTTCAGGAGTCCGTAATTGACTTAAGTATTCGATACAGTGTTTAATGTATGTACTGTAAGATGTAATCGTTTTTCCGAAATGCATTGGTTAAAATCTTTTTGAATAAACATTTCTGCTATTTAATAAATCAAATACATTGTTTATTATTTCACAAAAATATGCTGTAGCCTCTGCCCCTTGAAAATCTGGAAGGCATAATTCTTTTCACAAAATAATAATGCACTCGACACACTTGAACTAAATGTTTGCGCGGCAAGTTTTACATTCATTTTTTCTGTTTTATATTGAATATGACGTTTTGTTAATTTTGTTCCAGCATAAAGACCTTCATTTTCTTGTAAAGTTTGGAGAGAAATTAGAAATTTCCATTCAATGCGATTTCCTGCAGGATCTATAATGATCCGCTTGTCACCTAGTGTGTTTCTTAATAATTTTAGCATGTGACAGGCGTCCCATATGGTAAAAATTTTTCTTTGGTTATGGGATGATATATGTATGGCTGAAAATCATTTTCAAAATCGAATGATGCGCCTAAAGCAGTACACATCGCAAGATTTACTGCAGCACCGTCGAATGTCAATGATGTTACTTTAACTTGATTTTCGTAACAAAGATTTAAACAATGCGTAACTAAATTAGCACGTTCCTGGCCCGAAAACTTTGTATCAAAAATAACCTACAGGTATTTTCCAGTTGTTGTTTAGCGCAACTAACATAAACACCAATACATTTTTTGCTTCTGGAGGAAAATCAGAATCAATATAATAGTTTGTTCCAATATCAACAAAGCCATGATAATTATTCCCATCCCATTCAATTTGTTGTCTTATAGACATTTCGTCCATAACTAAATTACAAATAACATCTTTTCCTTCAGAGCTTTTAATTTAAGGGCATTAAAAGCTTCTTTGGTAAATCCTGGCTTACCATCAATAACTTGGTACCATTTGCGTAGTGTTGCTGGATGGGGAAGTACATTGTTAAATGACTTACGTACATAATTATACGCTTTCGTAGAGTAAAATTGCAGAGTCAGCGCGAAACTCCTTAATGCAGGTGAAAATATTTTTCCAGGATTTTTTAATTTTCTTTTGATTATGTCTTGTAAAGAGTCACTAGACATGTCCTGCAATGACAACTAATTTAATAAACATTTATATTAATCAAGTAAAAATTTACCATAAGCATTTTTTGTGCATCATCGCTAATCAATTTTTTTCATTTAGATGGGTTAACAAGTCTCTGAAAGATTGTAATCGTAACTTCATTCTTTTATTACTTTGCTTCAGTACTTTTATTTGTTTTCTTTGTTGTTCTACTTTAGTCATAGCATATTCCCAGTATCTTTTTCTTCGTCGGGAGATTCCAAATGTGCAGCTTGAATGCATCCTAAATATGTTGGGTTCCACATTTTACTTTTTTAGCACCATGATGTTTACTATCAAACAACGACCTAAAACATTTTAGAATGTTTGCATACAAATTAGTAGGAAATTTCTAAATTGTACCTTTTAGTAGAAACTTTAACTTCACACCCAATTTCTGTTTGGGATGAATTTTTTTATCCTTGTTTTCAGTTTCAAAAGTTATTTTGTCAACCAATCTACCACTTGTATTTGTTTCGTCAATTTTTTCATTATTTGAAATTCCTGGATTCAAATAATCAGCACAGGCTATTTTTCTTTCGGAGGAACAGGTTTCAAACTGTTGTACGGAAAACTTAGACGGTTGAAAGATTTGGTAGCTATAATAAACTGTGTTTAAAGTTTCCTACTCTTGATGAAGGTACTTTACTTACCCTTTAATTTCTCGAACAAGATGTAAAGATGGAACTGCCGAGCATTTTAATGTTCGCTTTCCTGCTGCTCTGTCCACCTGGATGTCATTACAAGTAAAATGTTTCGAACATAGCTTTGCAAATCTACTAATTGTAGGTGGTAATTTACAAGTTTGTAACCACAGCGTCTTACGTTCGGGACAATTTGGAAACCTATAATGTATATAAATAATTAAAAAGCTCTTAATAATTCACTATCGCTACAAAATATATAAAAAATGTTCTAACCTAAATGCAGTTCCTTAAGTACACTTACCTATGAAATGAAAATGTACTTCCTTTAAAAGAAACGTTGTTACATAATACACACTTGACCATGGCTATTCATATGAAATACAAGAAAAATCAAATTCTGACTTGTAAAAATTGCACACAAGTTACAAAGTTAGGTTAATAATTACGCGTAAACAAATTCGAACAGCGTACGAGCGTACTTTAAAAAATCATATCTAACACGTGCACGCCTCTGTAAGCGTGCTTCAATACGCATGTGCGCAACGCTCTTGCGGTTTCTTTCTTTGTCATTCAAGTTGGCACAAAATAAAGGGCTAATGCACAATCTACGGAAGTGTATATGATCTAAGTATTCATTACTTACGGCATTACGTTTTCGAGTGCTTGCGTGGTCGGTGTAGTACAATTTAGGTTGTGGTGGTAGGTATCATGTAGGCGGTAAGGTTTTTTGGCTTGTTGTTTATTTCCTTTTTTTCTTCTTCAATAATAACCGAGTTTTCTGATTAAACATGTTGATATTTTAGCGTCTTCTTTGTAACATTTGAACATAATAATTTTCAAGTAATGAGTGAAATTACTTCGAATTATATTTTCATAACACTTTTAATATCATCGGACTCAGTTTTGAATCTTAAAAAGAAAATGTCGAGTTCCAATAATGAACAATTAATGGCTTAATAGTATATTTGCAACGAGCGTCATTATATGATGGCTATTCCTGCAATAGTTACTTACGTGACATGTGCGTAAACAGATCCTTTCGGGAATGAGTGCCGGTGGCATTGGCACGAATTCCCGAATACTGTTTACGCACAAGTTGCGTATGCTATTTTTGCACGATATTTTTCTAAATTCGCACTTTCAACTTTCTGATATTATGACATTGAAACCACAAAAATTAACGCAAATGCACATAATGCATACATTTGTCATCCAGTTAACCTATTTAATTATCAAACTTTTATTTGAAGATTTGAATTGTTTTTTAGTATTTACAAAAAAATTAGATGCGTAAATTGCATTCTAAATAACGAACAATGTAAGTCTTTCAACAATTTGTGTGAACAACGCACGCTAGTAGTTCTTTCTACATAAAAATGACAAATAATATACAAGCTGTCGTTTGTCATTTCGAATTTTCAATTATCAATTATTACAGATCTGAAGGAGTTTTTGCCATAGTAGGGACCTCAAATAAACCTCATAAAGATCATAAAAATAAACTTGTGAATATCATTTCAGACATACAATCTTCCGCTTTTTCTAAATACGGTGTGAAAAATAGGGGTTCCTAACTAAAAAAAACCGAGTTGTCCTTAAAAAACCTTCAAGGTGAAGTTGGAGGTCAATTTCAAGGTCATCATCAGATGTCCCCCTCCAAACCCAATAACTTTTCTCTCAAACATATTTTCTGAAAAAGTCAAATTCAGAAATTAATTGCGTGAATTGATTAAAATGGACACCTGGTATTTCTAACTATAACTAAAGTTAAATACCCCAATTATATAAAGATAAAGCTGCTTACTGTTAAAAGAATTGAGGCTTCCACGGCCGCACTCATTGTTAAAACAAAAACGCCTTCCAGAATTGTACTGTGTCGAAATGGTAATTGTAGTTACCAGCGTTTCACCATTTATCATGGCGAGAAAATTGAAACAAAACTTGAAGAGAGACGTACGTTGTTGTTAACCTCGGCGCTGATTATTTCAAAATAAGAGAGGGGGCGGGGTTAACGATAGGAATCCACAAAGGAAAATTCGAAACCGCGGTCGTGATTGAAGTTGTTAGGATGGTTGATGTTTTCTATGCTTTCCCTGATTTTTCCACATTTTATAAAAAATAAGATCGAGCGCTTAATTTGACAGTAAGCTAATATCTAATGCTGTTAACACTGACCGAGTATTCAGTGATGGATGACCCTATCGTTGCAATGATGTTATTTTTGGATTTTCACGTGCCATCAACCAAACAAAAGCGCTGAAAATATGCTGACTAATTTGAAAGACAAACTACTAACGACTTAAAATTAAACGATTCATGAAAATACAATTAAAATCATAAAACCAATTTTTACTTTCCATTCATAGCGTACATACGAGGCATATTTTTAAAGTAAGTACAGTTTTGGATTTTAGATTTCACATATGTTTAGTATCTATCGCACTCTGTTGGAAAATCACGGATGCCCTTACCAAGTCATTTTAAGTGTTTAAGTACGTGAAAGTGGTTGAAATTACTTTCAGACCAGATAAGTGCAATGTGAAAACGCTATGAGCAATGCGATGGTACGTACGAAAAGGGGTGAGAGATTTTAAGATTTCCAATTATGGAACTTAATAGGTGATTGGATTATTTGACTGGAAACAACTTGATCACTCTCCACACGCACCGGTTGCGATGGCTTTCAAAAATTAGTTGTGTGGTACGAAAAATACTCTTAGTATGGTCGAAATTACATAGAAAAGTAGAGGTTCACATGGAAAAATTTCTCAAATGTAATATTTGTAGAAATCTGTAGCAAATATTGCTTCATCCGTTAAATTATGAATGTTTGGAAACCTTCCTTTAAACTTCGTTAATTGACAATCCTCTACAATATGTGTAACCATCTCTGGTTCGTTTCCACAGTCACAATTTGGGTTAGAAATCGCACCCCATTTGAACAACATAGAGTTGCATTTTGAATGGCCTGTTCTTATGCGATTTACTTTTGACCAAATTTTTCTTTTTTGATCAAAGCCCGGGACGTCTATTGTTGGATCATCAATGAGATGTTTATTGAAAACATCAACTCCAGACTATAATTTTTTCCACTCTTCAACTTCAGAAAAAGCCGTACTTAAGTAGTCTTGCATCAAGATGATTAGAACAAAGAATATTGTACGAAACACCCAGGTCATAGAGGACATGGTTTTGGTTTAAAGTCGCAGAAGGGTGCACTCATGACGTCATCAGTGAATGTCAATAAGATTAATGTGTTAAAAATGTAATAAAGAAAAAATTGTAGTGGAAATATTTTTTTAAGTTATTTTTAAACGTGCACGTTGCGTTAATTAAAATTCATTAAAATCTAATCAATAAATAAAAACAGTATGTTTCATTATTTTAGTTGAATTAAAATTGAAAATCATGTACTTTATTTACGAAGCCGAGATTCTGAAATAAAATTATAAATAAAAAAATTAATAGAGTTTCATGTGTAATAGAAGTCAACTGAGTTTATTTAGTTGCTTAATTGGAATCACACCAATATGTAGATTATTATATTTTCTATGAAAATTTTGTGTCATTTTGATTGCTCTGAAGTTGCAGCAACCAACTTAAATTTGAATTATTAGCGCTACTTTTATAACTTTCTGCAATAATGAGTGTGTATACAACTGCTGAAAAAGTTCAAATGGTTAAATGGGTATGCAGTGGTGTAAGCTATAGAAACTGTTCAGCATTATTTGCTGCACTTTTCAAGATCGACCGATTCCAAGTGCTAGTACAGTCATGCGAGTATTTCAAACCTTTGAAAATACTGGCAGTGTTCACAAGCGGCCAAAGCTGGTGCAGCTTGACAGGCCTAACAACAACGACGAGATTGATGTACTAGCAGCAGTTCAGCATAATCCGATCATAAGTGTTCGACAACTAAGTGTTGACTGTGCTCTAAGTAAAAGTCGTGTACATAGAATACTAAAGAAACACAAGTATAAGTCCTACCATTATTCTCAACATCAAGAACTTTTCAGAACGGATGCTGGAAAAAGACAAGAATTTTGTGAAATTTTAATGGAAAAATCTAATAATGACGATAACTTTATTAAAAATCTATGTTTTACTGATGAATGCACTTTTACATTAAATGGAACACCAAACATTCAAAATTACCGTTTTTAGAGCACAGAAAACCCTCATCTGTTTATACCAGCTCACACCCAATCAGTAAATGTTTGGGCTGGGATATTTTCCAATACCGTAATAAGTCCTTCTTTTATTGAGGGTACACTTACTGCTGTTAAGTACCATGACCTATTAATAGAGCATGTGCTACCAGCATTGCACGAAGTTGCTGAAGAGGATACTGTTGTTTGGTATCAACACGATGGGTGTCCAGCTCATAGTGCTAATCTGGTAAAAGGCCTCTTAAATGATGCGTTGTCCAGAACTTGGATTGGAAGAGGTGGTGAAATTGCTTGGCCACCGAGATCACCAGATTTGTCTCCTAATGACTTTTTCTTATGGTCATACATTCCCTCTAACGTGTATTCAGATCGACCACACATCACTGTCGAGTCATTAAAGGACAGAATTGTAGAAGTTTGCTTTAATGTTCCGGCAAACGTAATCTCTAATATGCAACGCAATTTTTATAATCGATTTTGTGTTAAGAAAATAGATGTAATTGGTTTAATGTTTGGATCAAGAAGGACACTTACTACATTTTTCATTGATTTTCGTAAAAAAATTAATTTGGCCGAAAAGTTAGAAAAAGACATCGTTCTCAAAATTTTAAGAAGTTCGACAGCAATATTGCGTCTCATTTATATAGTCAGAAGCTTGACATTAATTAATTTTCTTTAATTTAGTTTAAATTAATTAGTTATTAATATAGTTTAATACCTATGTATTTTTTAAATTAATTAAGTTTAAGATATACTGTCTCTATGGCAAACCGAAAATGTCGGTCAGTTGTTAATAATAAAACTATATATATACAGCAGTTCGAGCATTTAATATAAGCAGTTGCTGGCTTAAATAAAATGTAGCTTTCACTTCTGCATACTTAACCAAAACGGTCCTTTTCAGGGCCACCAAAAAATCACAAAAAATAATTTTACACGACTTTCAAAGAAAATCGATTTTATTAATAAACATAATTTAAATTCATTTTACAAAGGTTTGGCGATTGTGTGCATAGATCTCATGTGTGCATTTGCAGAGATTTATATTTATGATCTGAAATTTAGAATATGAAACAAAGAAAATAATTTAAAATACAAACCTTATTCTTTTTGTTAGTTCAAACCGAGGTTCAAACATTCAACGCTGTTAACTATTTGGCATTCTCAAATAATCACAACATTTTTGTTTACCTATATTTAGCTTGTACTACTCCTGCAAATAATATTCCAAGTTAAATCACTTTTTAGGTAGGTACTAAAATAATAATATTCCTTGCCTATGAAACTGTTGTATCCTGGTTCTTCCTTCATCGTGTTTTACACAAGTATCGGTCTTATATCGTGAAGTTCTTAAGATGCTGTATAAAAATGAAACCTGAATCCGTTTACATAATTATACTTTCATATGCAATTTTAATCATATTGATATACTGCATCTTAAATCAGCTTAATATTCTTTATAATACTAAGCACCACAATGTACTTTTGTTTATAACCTAAAATTAATTTACGAAAATAATTATGCGTAATTATGTAAAAGAATTAGTTAGTTAGTTAAGCGACTAAACAATTAGAATTTTCGCAAAAAACAAAATAATAAATTTTTAGATTGAGAAATGTTAAAAAGAATATTACAGTTGTGGTAGACATGACAATCGTCACACACACAAACCGCTCTCTCTTTCTTACTTCAACTGACACTTACAACGCACGTCGTATCGCGACGGTGAAAAATATCTTAGCACAAGTAGATCCGTTCTATATTTTGCCTTAATAAAAGTCCTATGTTGCGTTCTCCCTGGGACACACGGTATACACTTACTCAATATCACAGAAATCACAGTAACTTCGAAAGCCAACTCCCCATTCAACCACGACCCGATATCAACGACTGCCTTAAAGCAACTAAACAATTCGGGTTAGAGCAATTCGGGAGTAATTTGTTGATTCATTTTATTCATATTCGTGCGTATCTTCTCAAATTTTTTCAATCAACCCTATAACACTAAAATCATACTATTCGTCGTTATCTACTTATAACATTGATATATTTTAACAAAGTGTAGTATCATTATACAGAAAAATAAAACAGTATTTTTTAATTTTCGTTGACATAATATTCAGATTAAAATTATTTTTACTTAATGTACAGGGTTATTCACTATAAATTACCCACCCCTTATTATCGATATTATTACTCGTAGAAAAAAAGTTATATGTATATGAAAGTTGTATGGTTCTAACTGAATTTCCTTAAAATGCCATCAATAGTTCAGTTACTCGCCGTTTACAGGGTCCAACAAAAATATGATGTATGTCTTTAATGTAACACCCTGTATATTATTATATTTTTGAAGAGATCTTTTTTCTGATTTCAAAAAATATAATATGTTGTCTTTATATTGAGCCGTTATTGAGTTATTAATCGTAGAATATCACAATTACTTAATTGTTAATATTGTCAAAGTAAGCCATGTAAATGACAAATGTTGTGTTTGATAATTGACATTTCATTAATTAAATCACCAAAATCGTTTATAGTGAAGCAGATGGCTGGAAATCCAAGCTTACTCTTGATGTCCTACCGTGGTTTCATATGTAACGATGATATTCTACGATTAATCACTCAATAACGGCTTAATATAAAGACAACTATTATATTTTTTGAAATCAGAAAAAGATCTCTTCAAAAATATAATAATATATCATATTTTTGTTGCGCCCTGTAAACGGCGAGTAACTGAACTATTGATGGCATTTTAAGAAAATTCAGTTAGAACCATACAACTTTCATGTATAACTTTTTTTTCTATAACAATAATAAGGGTGGGTAATTTATAGTGAATAACCCTGTACATACAGGATATTCAGGGGGAATCTGTCAAATTTCGGGAACTGATTTTCCCCAAAATTTTAAACAAAAATGATTCTCTTCACCTTTGTCGAATTTTGTTATGTTAAGTACAAATACGTAAGTACGGATAAGACGCTTTACCCAGTAGGGTTGGCAACTTTCACCCTCGATATCTCGCTAACGCAACGGTGCAAAATTCGACAAAAGTGAAGAGAATCATTTTTGTTTAAAATTTTGCGTAGAATCATTTCCCGAATTTCGGCAGATTCTCCCCGAATATCCTGTATGTTAATATTATAAAACATATCGTAGTACATACCGTTTCATTCCAGCCGTTCTCTATTTTGACCTCGAACTTCAATTACTATTTTCGGCGGTGCTCATTTTTAGATATGTTTAAAATTATATTTTGTGACATTGATATATGAGCGTCTTAATGCACACCTCGGTACGACCAGTTTAGCAATACTATTATGTATATGTTATATACTTAGATAATAAGTTCAAAATTTGTTCGCAAGTGTCACGATCTCAATTACCTCAATTTATTTTATTCGATTATTATCAGCGTTAACTTTTCCAGATGCTGTCATACATGCGTGCGTGTTCGACCTATTACCATCAAGGATCTGACTTGTGTGAAGATTTAGATCCATTTTTTAATAAATTAGGAGATGAGGTAATAACCATCAGCGATATAAGAAATAGTCACTAGCAAATTTGTAGATTTCTCAGCTTCAAGAAGACACATACAAAATAGAAAAAGAACTGGAAAACAGACACACCATTGTTAAAAATCAAGAAGTAATTTGTACTTCTTCCGCTAAAGGAAGTCCTATAATTGAAGGTTACTTATTTAAAAGAACTTCGAGTGCATTCAAAACATGGAATCGTAGATGGTTTTATTTATTTGATAACAAGTTGGTGTACAGGTGCGTTAACAATTTTGTGGCGTCCGCAATCTAATTGATTTGTTTAGAAAACGGACTGGCGAAGAAAACGTTACTGTAATGGAGGACGACCTGAGGATATGCACTGTCAAACCAATTTTAGAAGGGGAAAGGCGGTTTTGCTTCGAAATTGTTTCGCCATCAAAGTAAACCTGCACAGCTGTTCATTCCTTTGTTAAGTTTTATTTTACAGGAGCCATGTTCTACAAGCCGACTCTAAAGAGTTGTTCGACGCTTGGATTTCTGCGTTGCAAAAGGGAATTGGGTCGGCGATACAACGGTTTCACGGTGATATTAATAGTTACGATGACAACAGGAGAGATTCCGGAACCAGTACAGCTTCTGCATCTAGTGGTAACGAAAATACTAATACTGCCAATAAGCATTCCGATAATAAAAACAAGTAAGTGTTGTTTATGTTGTTACCCTAATATTTATGGAGTTTTCTAGATTATGGGTGCAATTACTCAAAATTCCTGGAAATAATTACTGTTGCGATTGTGGTAGCGTTAATCCACGTTGGGCCAGTATTAATCTGGGCATTACTCTATGTATAGAATGTTCGGGAGTGCACAGAAGTTTAGGAGTTCACTACAGCAAGGTGCGATCTTTAACTTTAGATGATTGGGAACCGGAAAGCATTAAAGTAATGGCTGAATTAGGTAATACGATAGTTAACAAAATATACGGCAAACGTGCCTATCGACTTTGTACGTGCCAGTCCGAACTGTGCGGGGTATGTGCTTGTTTAGATAGTTATCCCAATATCAACTAATGTATTTTCAGATCTGTACGAGAAATGTGGATTAAGGCAAAATATGTCGAAAAGTGTTTTATAAAGAAATTGCCCGAGTTTTCGAGTTCACCCCACAGATCTTCTAGATTAAGTTTATCGAAGGTTAAGAAATGGAGCGTTAGAAAACTAAGAAGGCGTCCAAAAAGTTGCGATAACAAAAAGTCTTCCAAATCGCTAGGTGAAGCTACGGTCGCAAACAATGATGACTCAAGGAATAGCAACGAAGAAAAAAATAAAGATCCTGATAACGAATCGAATATTTTATTATTTGGTGGCGATTTGGAGAAACAGACTCTAGATAGTTCGTTTAGCTTAAGCAGCGATCAAGAATCGACAGGAGGTGAAGATAACGAGGCTTTAGGTAGAGTTGTTTTTATTGGTTTATATAAATTAAATGACGAACTTTAATATTTTCTAGCTGAAGAAGATATATCTAAACTACACCGAATTTGTTGTTATATAAAGCAGCGGCCGCACATAACTTACCCGTTATGTGCGAAGCTTTTGCTTTAGGTGCTGACAAATATTGGACAAACTTAGAAGACAAGGGTCGAAATGCTTTACATCAAGCTGTACTTAGTGTGAGTAATTATTGTTAAGACCTAAGAGGTGACAATTAATCACTTCTACAGACCAACCATGCATAAACTATTATAACAATTTTCTTTGTCCGCTTGTTCCCTCAATTTACGTTATTGAAAAACACCTGAGTAAATGACCATTTACGGTCACGAAACGTCGTCGCTTCAATATTAGTTTTATTATTTAAGCTCTCCTTTTCGAGATAATCATTAATTAACGAGATTTTTTTTTTTATTTTTAGGGCTCGGTTATGTCTTGCGCATATTTATTATTAAACGGAGCGAAAATTAATATCCAAGACAATAATGGCAAAACACCATTGCATTTAGCCACGCAAGGTGGGCATACTGCTCAAATTTGTTTACTATTAAAGTATCGTGCTAATCAACACCTAGAAGATGACGAAGGTAAGTTACCTCTTTCGATCGCGGAGCAAATGGAACACGCGGACATTGTTACTCTGTAAGTTGTGATTTAAGCTCGCTTCAACTTCTAAATTTCAAATAAGTTTAAGGTTAGGAAGGTTAAACGAAGAAATGAAAGATGCCGATGTAGGAATTACGAACGACGAAATGTTTAACGATGTCGTGCGTGATTTTTCTCAACTTGCTTGCTGTCATCCAGAGAGATTGGTTCGACCCAAAAACGATACTTAAATGGTGTAACATTTGAAACTGATGAGGTTTTATAAAGTATTAATATATTGCTTAAGTGCTTTTGTAATAGTGTTGACCTAAGCAATTTGCTGCAATGAAGTTTTGCATTTTATAAACGAATCTCTTTCTTTCTAATTAGGTGCTTTGACGCAAATATTTTACTTCAATATTAAGATCTTATTGTACATTTCAATTAAGATTAAGAAAATGTTTTTATTATTTTTTTAATCATTGTTACCAATGTATTTTATTTAATTATATTTTGATACAGTTAAATTTTTGAATTTGCAATGTCTCCTTTTCCTTCACTTAACAGTTTTATGATTTTTTGGTTGTTAGGTCCGCACGCGATAATGAATAAACGTTTCACGCAGAACTCCACAATATAGTGTATTATCCATATGATTTCTTTTGAGAAACGTGCAACGGTATTAGGAAGTGATTTTAAGATAGATTTCCTAATAAATTGCAAGTTTGTTTAGTTAAAAGAAAAAAACTGAAATAGCATTTCAATAAAAATAATTTTGTTGAATTGTTTTTGCAACCCTATGTATTAAATGAAAAGAAATACTCTGAGACCTTTAATTTGAGGTAGTATAAGTGGGGTGGTGCCATTTCACATTTCAAAGTTTGCGGTAGCGTATTTATCGTTATATAAATCTTTTATTAATATGTTATGTCGTTAGTGTGAACGCACACCTACTCTCGATTCATTTTCAAATCTATACGAAAATCAACCTTTTTTCAAATTCGTCTCACATTAGAACGGCTTAAGATATTTTCGTTTCGAAAAAAGTTTCGAGTTTACGAAAGATGTGTCTTTATTTTTCGATTTAGATTTTTTTTGTACGAGGGCATCTTCGAGGTTAAAAAAAATGTTGAAAATAGTCAAAAAAATTTCAAACAATTTGAGCCGTAAGTTGACCACAACTCGCTTATTTACGGACCGATTTTCAAAATTCATAAAGAAATAAATTTTTTTGGCCGTTTCAGTTTTGTTAGACCTCGCGTGTTTTCAAAAGTTATAAGCGAAAAACTATTCCGAAAAAATTTCATTCGAAAACTAAAACGACCATAATTTCTAAATTATAACAGATAAAAAAAAATGTATTTAAGAAAAACGTTCCTTTTATGACCCTATCACATAATGTTTAATAAAATTTATCATTTAAGAAAATTTTTTTAAAGCAATTTTACATTGTTATAGGAATACTGTAATTTTTATAACTCCGGAACCATATTACGTAAAAACACGAATAAAAAATCAAAATATTCGTAATTTTGCAAATTTTCGAATGGTTTAACTGTAGAGGAATCAATTTCACCCAAAAAAAATCTTCTTTGGATGACTCACACACGCGTAACTGCGAGCGTTATGCGAACCAAACGGTCAATCTCACCTAAATTAACTTTGTTGTATTACGTTAAAGGGGTCGAGCCAATAAATCCGGTTCTAAATATTTTTTTAATAAATAATTTCTATTCGTACTACATCTATATCTTCTATATTAATATGTTATGTCGTTTGTGCGTCCTCACCTACTCTCGATTCGTTGCGAGCGCACACCCGAATACTTTCGATTCATTTTACGAATTCAGATGGAGTACATACTCTGCATTCATATCGATTACTCAACTGATGAATGTTAATGTAAGTGCTAATTATTGTTCATGACTGTCTGCGCTTTAGAAGCTAATTTATGTTTGTGACTTAACGCATGCGTAGCATGCTGGCTTTGTCTAGTTACGCTTATAAGTTATAACATTAGATTTCATAAAATTTTATACGGTGTAAAGAAGTTTATATGCACTAGATATTCTAGAAATAGTGGAACCAATGAGAAAATAGCCCATATGACTGGCGCATGCCTTGTGGCGGGTAGCGAATGGGCCTGTGCACAACAATTAATTTTATATTTTTTTTGAGTTCCCAAACTTGTCAAATATAAGGTTAAATTTTTTTAGGTTACCCATGCCGCATGCGCATTTTCAACAATTTACGTTCGTTATATTATAAGCACAAAACGGCCGTTTAACGTAACGGAAAATGCAGTAACGCAAACACTGTATTACCACAGAAAAGTAAACTATACAGAAACGTCACTCGACCGCCGGCACTTTGATGTTGGATCGGAAACATTTTTTTCGCGCAGCTCGTCCTGGGCATCCTTTTAGTCACAATATGAATTAAGCGGCTGTTTAGATTTTGTACGGAGTATACGATTTCTTCAAGCAGCACATTCTTTCTTTTTAAGGAATTTCAATAAACACGACGAAAATAACAAAAAAGTATTTATTTATTTATAATAATTACAAATGTGTAATTTTAATAATTTTTTTATGCGGTTTTTTTGTTTGTTGTTTTTTTTGTGTTTTAAAATTTCTGTTAGCGAATTTTAAGACAAATTCTCACCCTGGTGTACAGACATAATAAAATTGGGAATATTTTACAAAAAATGTACAAACACGAACACTCTTCTCAAACCTTGTAAAAGAGAAGAACTCAAACCTTGTAAAATTTTTATGTTGTTAAGAAATCCCTATTGGGGTGCGCGTATAATAAATCTATCAACTGCCTTTGTAAATGATGAATTTATTTTTTGTTTGTGCCTATCCGATTTTGCTTATTTTAGACCGAATGAATTAAGCTTATATTTTTTGCGCTACAATTTTAAATTAATTTTGCAATTCGACGAACTACAAAGTTTGTCGTTTAAACGTTTGTAATACATCGATGTACTGTTTTAAACACAAACAAGTATTAAAATCAATTGAACATTATAATTACACTTACAAGTGCGTACAATTTTTATTCAAATATTGGGTTTCTCCGCCACAATCAGCCATACTAGTAATGTGCGCTTGGCGAGTTTCACGAAAGCCCAAAAAATTCCCGGACTGAAGTTTCTGAATCCTTTACTTTCCTGTGGTATTACGGAGTTTTTGGATACTGTAAAAACAAATACGGTAAACGCTAAAATCACGTGAGTCTCTTGTGCGCATGCGTATAACCGGGAACTCGCGTGATATTTTAGCTTTACTGTATTTGTGTTTACGATATCCAAAAACTCTCTAATTATTAAAAAACAAATACTGACAAATAGTTATTTTCCACGACATACTTAGAAAACGGACGTTTCTTCTCTACAAATAGTGAGGAAAATTGGTTTTTCCTCACTAGCGAGGAAAATAATGTGTTGCAAAAATGCAAAACGTGTCATTAGAACTATATGCGCCTAGTACTTAGTTAAACAATTTAATTTAGTATTTAATCAGGTTTGTTTAATTTAATATCTTATATTTCGACTCTTAAAAATTACTACCCTACATTTATTGGTTAGAATTACGCGGCTGCGCTACGACAGAGTGAGACCACACCGATACTACAGAATACTGTAGCGAGACTATTGGGTACCCACCTATGAAATATTACTTCTTTCATTAGGTTGTTTTTTTGGGGAATGTCGTGGAAAAAATGTTGTGTCTAACACATGAGGAAATCCTTTTTCCACTCTCACTCTAATGCCTCATTTGCTACCCCCGTGAAGCATCTCAAGCTCGAGTGGGGAAAAGAATCGCTTTCCTCACTTGTTGGACAAATAACTATTTACATTCGCGTGCGGAAATTAAATTTTACAGAGCGAAATAAAATTGTAGCCACGTGCTTCAAATTTATTAAGCGCTGTAAAATAATTTAACGCACAAGATTTGCATTAAATTTTGGCCGACGATTTTTAAATGATAAAAATCTAAAATTAACAAATATTTTACTGTCAATTGTTAATATCGGTTATAAAGTGAACTGTAATTCAGAATACACAAGATAGCGCTAATCATTTATATGAAACTAAAAATATTCGAAATCAATTTATTTTTTACTATTTAACAGTAAAAAATGTGTGTAATTGTTGATTTAGTAAACATATTTTTGTTGTATAAACAAATTTTTATTGATAAATATACCTTAAGGGCGGACAATTTGGGTGATTTTTACGCACGCTGTGCGTGCACTGTACGTAATCATGACGTTTCAGGGTTTGTAGTTTCAATGTTAATTTGACGGTTACACGTCATTAGGCCAAAAAAATGATAAACACGTTGAACGCCAAGACAGCCACCGGTGTCTGTTTGAGTATTTATCGAAGTGTGCTGAACAGAGCACTAAAATGTGTAGTTTCAACGGTATAGTGTCTGCTCTGGCCTGTCCGCTAATACTCCTATACGTGGCATACCTGACCACGTCGTGTAAAGGCTTTATGTTGTGTCTGTTTTTGTGTTTAGTTTGGTCCACTGATTTCTAGTTTTCTTTTATTTTTACAGCATGAATGCAGTGCTAAAGGTGTTCGTTTTGGCCATTGGACAGCTCACGCTGTGTCTGAAAATTGTGTCTGCTTTGGCCTAGCAGAGCAACTTTGTATCACAAGGCCAGTGCAAACACAGGAGGTTGTTTTATATTTTTAAAGAGTTTACTGTTAAGAATCAATCTTTTTAAAAATTAGCGGTAAGTATAGCAGTAATTTCAAAGAAACAATAAGGGTCTGGTAATGGCAAAAGTTTTGCAATAGAATAATGTACCTCTCATACACTGCTTTCCGCCAGAAAGTCCTTAAATGCCTTGCTAGTGAACGCTAATTTCCTATTACTAAGAACTCGCCTTAAGACTCATATATGCCAATAAACACCTGTCTTAACTTCAACATCACCTCGGCTGCGCCTAATGTTCTGCAGGGTTTTGCTATAACAAACTTAGTATAGATTATTTTTACCACACCTACAAAAGTACCTAGAGATGATCCACATGCACGGTGTCAAAGGGAATCGCCCCTTTTCTATATAATAAAAAACCCCTAACCTCACCCTGTTGTTTACGCAAATCACACCTAAAGCATGCTCTTGTGTACATGCGAATAAAGTGCCTGATCCACCGCCAAACACCTATCAACCCTAGATGACCAACCGTATCAGTTATCATGGTTTAGCTCAGAAAATTGAACTTCGCCATGGTAGGCACATGTAATCCGTCACCTTTCAGAGTTTTTCTGTGCAATCGCCCATTTTTTACCTTGTAGTTCATTTTGATATCCGCCTGAGTTTAACGCTCTTATTTTTTTTTCTATACCTGGATCTTTCAGTTGAACGGTGTAGAACCACTCATTTTCTTCTACGGTCACCACGTTTACATGAATGCTCTCGTTTCGAGTTTCGCCTAATGTGACATTTGTGGTCCGGCCTAACCGATTACTGCTTATGGCGTCTGCGTACCTCATACTATCACGAGCTCGATATTCCTGGGTACACGGAAGCACCAGACTCTTCTTGAGCAAAGTCGCCTTGATAGCCACACAATCTGTAATCACCTTGAAATGGATATTCACCAAATACTTTCTAAACCGCCCTGTAGACTCCACAACTGCCAAGGTTTGCAAATCATAACTGTGATACGACTGCTCTGCCTGAGTTTTTGTTCTGCTGTAATATTCAACTGGTCTTAAACAAACCATCCTCTTTAACCATGTCTAAAAGAATTCTTCCTAAGCCGATTTTGTAAGCTTCCGTGTGTACCTCAGTTTCCAAACTCCTGTGGTACAACGCCAAAGTCGGTCTGGAAACTCCTCCTTCCGACAGTCGAACGCCCGTTGCTGCTCTTCACTCCATCGCCATAGACTATCCGCCTTTGTGAGGTTGGTCAATAGGCTTGATATCATAGCAAAAACTTTCACAATCTTGCGAAAGTAAGACCCTAGTCCTATAACTTGTCGTACGGCATGTAGATCACCTGGAGTCAAAAATTTCGTCACATCTTCCCTTTTCCGATTCTCTGGTTGTACACCTTCCAGCTGAAATTTCATATCTTAAGCAGGCTGGAGTGCACGTTAAGAAGGAACATTTTGCAAGACCAGTTTTATGTATTTTCCAACAAAGTTAACACCTTCTCCAAAAAGCTTCAACCTTTACTCTCAGATATTCGTAGTCTCCATTGGGGGTAATAAACGACGTATTCACAATTACATTTTTATGTGCCAACACCTGATGATATTCATGCTCCAAATCTATAATGGTAACGTACTTCTTCCTCGCCAATTTATGGAGTTGATCTGAGTCGCCACTTTGCGTCTGACCATCTCGTACTCGTTTATAGAAAGCCTGTAAGGTCTATGGTCCACCGGAGCATCGTTTTGCATCTTGATATCCATCTTCACCAGGTCAGTCAAGCCCAAGTCGTCTTCACCCAATGAAAAGCATCTCCCCTTTGGCATATTAAACCATAAAGCTGCAACAATGCTTCTTTGTTAATTTTTTCCACTTGATTATACCCCAACTTTAACGAATTGTCAACAGAAATGACGTTTATTTTAGTCTTGGGTGCCTTGGTCTTTGTCGTCTGTGATGCTTCTGCAGATAATTTGCAGATTGCTTTCTGGATGTGGGTGGAAAGGCGGCCGAACCGCCAGATCAACGTTCCCTGGAGCACTAAGCACCTCCAACGGCAGATTGTATACAACCCACGGCTGCAGGAGGTCTTCCGCTAAAAGCACTTTATATCGTTGTTAATAAAACCACTTCTTCCACGTTCTCGTCTTTCGTCATAACGCCTTATCTACACGCATGACTAACCTCACACCCGGAGTTCGCCTAGGAGAAGCTCCGCCGGTTCTAAGCCGTCCTCCACCATCACCGCAATGATGGGGATCTTCACTCCGTCGATTGATAAGAAGAACCCCCAACGTCTTTACGCTACCACAACAAAACCGCTTTAGACCAACACTTTTGTGTTGTCACGAACGCGCGATTGTGTTACCGCACTGGTGATAATCGTTCTTTCACTCCATGGACATTTTAACGCCAACGCTATCAATGTGCTCTCACTTCCTAAAAGTTTACAGAGTTTTATTAATTAGCCTCACCTTTTACTCCTTCGATTCCTTCCTGAGCACTCATAAGGATTGTGACCGATATCTCCGCACGCCTTTTGCATCGTTCTCGGTTCTTTGGGCAATCTCGGCTGTTGTGAACCCCAAACTCCTGACAATTATTACACCTCACCGGACCTCCACCTAGTAAGTGTCTCTGCGTGCACGGTCCCGCCGACGCGACGCCTTGTCCCGCAATACTCTTGGTGGTGCCGGAACTTTCACCCGTCTGTGTCGCAAAGGTGTTCATGCTGGAATTGCATTACATATAACGCCTCAGGAGTTTTATACCCGCCACTAGGGAAGCTGGAAATCCTCTAGTAATACCGAACACCGCCTCTTCTCCGGCACATCACCAGCTTCTCACAATAATATGTGGCCAGTGTAGGGGAGACTGTTGTATACTGGGACAATATTCTTGTAATTGAAATAGAAAATTTGTTGAATAATTTTTAACTATTGTGAACATTCTAATATATTCAAAATTAGTTTGTTTATCAACACCTGCAAAAATTTTAACAATTTTACATTTTAACTAAGAAAAATTGAAGGTCCCATTATACACCACTTTCCCACTATGCAACCACCCCATGTTGCATACTGGGAAAGATGCATGTGTATAGTGGGACAATGGTTTTGAAGCCAAATAAATAAATACAAAAATAAATTTTGGTCGTTTATTGACAAAATAATAAATCTTCTAAATAAACTGAGTAGGTCGCCCAATCGTAATGATAGGAAAACATATCTCTCAACATAACTTTAACTAGAAAACATAACTTGAACTTATAGTTTTCATCTTACCTATCAAAATAAATATATTCGGAGAGGTAGTACAAATGGGAAAGTATTAACTAGGCTATAAATTCAAAACAAGAAAGAAATTAACAGTGGCGAGAAGCATTATTGCATATGAAAGTCATCGAAATCAAAAAGCCACTGCTTAGCTGCTCTTTCAGTTCCACCAGAAGCAAAAGGCATTGGAAGTTTTTGAATGATATTTTCTTCCGACACAACATCTCGGTTTTCAGGAAAGCTGAACCTATTATTTGGATTTTTTTTCATGAAATTAACTGTGTATTCATCTTTCTCTATTTTTCTATTTGACCAACGAAGTGTTTGGTGCTTTTTTTCATGGGATACTGAACAAGTATGAAATCAGATATATTAAGTATCTCATTTTGATCCTTCATAAATTCATCGCAGTCACTGAAAAGTCACTCTCGCTTGAGCTGTCATTTTTCGGCGCGAATAAATTTCTCTTAACTTCCTTGGCCTTCTCAATTCTCTGTCGCTTTTGAGATGTTTTTTCCAACTTCAACCTCAATATTTCTTCCTTCTCTTCAATTATGGGAGTATCAGTCAAGTAGTTTTTTTCCTGGCACTAGTATTTGTTTTTCGAGGTGCAGCCTTTGCAAATGGTCTTACAGCTTCCGGGATAACAATATTCTCTTTGAGTGATTTTATTCCAGTGCTGGACATTCTAAAGCAACTTGGAATTGGATTTTCAACAGAGTTATCTGCAGTTGTATTGGCCAATTGAACTGGTTTCTCGGTTTCGATTCGATTTGACACGTAGGAGCCTAAAAAGTCGCAATCTTGAAATATTTCAACATTTAAAGGACAAATGCCAGTTTTTTCAAATCCTTTGATAATATTTTTAGGTGTGAAAGCTAGTGGAAACGATTTTTCAACTATATCGGCGATGTTATATATTGTCACAGGAATGCCGGGGTTTTGTAGCATCCAGTCATCCATTGATCTGTTGTAGTAGATTTTGAAAGGGCCAAAACAACTGACGTCCAAAGGTTGCAAGCGATGGCTACAGTGAGGTGGTAATGTAAGAAGAACTATGCCATGTTTTTTGCAATATTCAAGTACCCTAACATCTGTATGACTTTCGTGGTTATCAAGAATAAGTAAAATTTTATTGTCATTGTTACAGTGTATGGTGTCTGAAACATGCTGTAAGTATTCTATAAAATTACTACCACACATCCATCCACTAGCATTCTCGGTTCCTTTTGATCAAGGGGGAGCACCAAGCAGCATGTGTGGCTTGAAATGTATGCGTGGAAATACGAAGAAGGGTGGTACAAATGTCCCATTGGCGCATATAGTGGCACACATTGTTACTAGTATACCTCTTTCGCCACTAGTAATGTTACCAACCTGTTTTTGACCACATGGTGCAGCTATTTTTGGAGGGTTATGTACAGTAGGTACACCAGTTTCGTCACAGTTAAAAATTTGGTTGGGGTTGAAACTGTATTTATCCAGAACTGTACGCAAGTTTTTGGAAAAAAGTTCTACATTGTGGCGGTTGAAGCTAGTTGCGCGACTCAGGCTTGTGGCCTCGGGCGTTCTCAGGCTTATCTGATTCGAAAAAGTTTGAACCATTCTTCCCCAGCGATTTTATTTTCTGAGCATTTTCTTGGAATTTTTTTCTTATTTGCGTGGGCATATCTATAAGCCAACTCTCTAGCTTCTTTGCTTGTTAATCCGTAGCACATTTGGGATGAAGTAACTAAATATTCGCTAAGTAGTTGTTCTTCATCGTCACTGAAAATTTGCTTAAAGCCATGTTGCCTCTGAAAATTTACTTCCTGCGTGTTTGCTTCATTGATGTTATGTTTTTCAAGTGTCTATGCAACGCTGATTTGCTAACTCCAAATTGAAGTGCAGCATTCCTAATATTGATCTCATTTCTAAGAACAGCCACTACTGCCTTTCGCATTTTTCAGCATTCTCAAGGTGTATTCTCCTACTCTCAAGAAACGATTTTTTATTTTTTCGGCCCCTTTTCTTGTCCATTTCTGGAAAAAAAGGTAATTAGAGAGTTAAACTTGAAAGAAACAAAAATATTCTATTAGAGAGCAAAAAAAAATTTTGTTCCAATATGCAACCCGAAAATTCTGTCCCACTATACACCCGTATACACTTTTTAACATTTTCGGAATTAAAAAAAAACAAACAAATAACATTGAAAAATAACCTCAACTCACCCTCAAGACACCTTCGGGCACAATTATTCTCAAATACGGAACAAACAAATGAATATTTCTGGCCTAAACTGTGCCCAACACGTGGTCGTATAAAAAAACTTTGCACTCTGATGCTCACATTAACGAGATTGACGGCATACTGAAGACTCTAGCGGCGAGTTGCAAGGGTACATCGACTGAGCATATATGATGCAGTTGACACAACTGTTTTCGGTATTTTATGCGATACCGTTAGCGGGCAATTTGAATTGTCCCACTATGGAACCTGTCCCACTATACAACAGTTTCCCCTATCTAACTCCTCAAGGGATTAAAGGAATGGAACACTAAACTGCAGCGTCTATTTAACAAACAGAAAAACACCAAAAACTGCACCAAAAAACTTTATTCGGACACGAGTTTCAATAGCTAAGTTATCACCATCAGGGAACCGATACTACTACGGTGAGTTTTTTGGTGCAGTTTTTGGTGTTTTCCTCACGGAGATAGCGTTAGTTTTTGCGGCCGTTGCATTGTTTTAAGCACAATAAACCGCCACCTGTTACATTCACTAAAAGTTCACTATCCCACTAACACACAAAAGCCATAGTCATACCCTATACAAGTAAGTACCTAGACGAGAAAAGGTGCGTAAGGGTACGAACACGTAGAACGCTGGCGCTTGTTACTTGTACATGTTAGCGCTTTGTCTCTACTTAGGTGATGACGTAGAACGCTTGTGAATCAGCGCTTATAAGCGAGAAAAATATGATGTGCTTTTAAATGTAACCGATCACAAAGAAATCTATACAGCGCTTGTTTGATTTTGCTACAAGTGCTAACCAGCGAACAAGAATTTATAAAACATTGTTTTCCAGTTTTGCAGACGCTGTCAAACTTTCATTCAATATTTTTGTTGATCAAATTGTTGTTACATTATTTTAATATCGATGGGATGGTTTATTAAATATAGTAGGTAATTTTTGTTGCGTTTAGATACTGTGTTTAGTTTCATTCATATGTAGCTAAAAAAAATTTTTTAGGTCTCTGCTGTTGGTCGAAAAGGTGATGACATTCACCAAATTATCGCCTACCGCAATTAAGTTTATGAACTATATAAATTTTTTTGCAAAAAACCTTTAAACCAATATTAAAGTTTGTCTTCACTCGAGGAAAACGTACAACGCCAGCGTTTTTAGTGTTCCGTGGGAACACGTAGAACGCTGGGAACACTAAAAACGCTGGCGCTTGTTACTTGTACATGCCAGTTACCAACATACGATTTCGAACGATGACGAAATGTTTTTGTTAGATTTAAAGATTTTTCGCAAAAAAACAGGTGTTCATGAAGTTAATTGTGGGAGGCAACAATTTAGTGATTACCTTTTCCCCCAACTTAAAAAGGCACAAAAAGATTCTTTAGTTACATTTGGATGAAACTAGAACAACATCGAAGGAACGATATCAAAAAGTTGAAATGTTCTTTTACTCTTCTGTTCCATATAGCTCGTTTTTCGTAAACGAGAACTACTAATACATCGGTGTTAATCACATTCATTATCTAATGCAACAAAAATTAAAATATGCACAGGTGCAGAGTTTGATAGCGCTTGCGAAACTGCAAAACAATCTTGTTCGCTGGTCGGCATTGCATAGCTTTTTTTCTATTCGGTTACATTTAAAAGCAAGATCATATTTATTGTGCTTACTAGCGACGATTGCAAGGTCTGGCAACAGGTGTTCTACGTGTTCGTACCTAAACGCTATATTCGCTTTATACCAAAAAATGAAGCCAGAATGCTAGAAAGAGAGCACTGAAGGACGACACTAAAATATCACGTGACGAGTGGAAATGTGTAAATGGAAGTGGAAGATATACAAGATGTATCATGTATTTTATAGGTTAACAGTGACAGTTGAAATTTATTTTAGGTTAACAGTGACAGGCCGGAGCATGAATTTAACCTTTTCAAGAAGTGGTTTTTGTTATTTTCCCACGCGTCACGTGACAGTGGTAGCTCCGTCCTTGCGACTTCAAAACACTTATCTATAAGTACTTATATTTAGTCTGAGGCTGCGAGTCTTGCCAACACAACCATTGCCAACCGATTGATGGTTACGGTATATGCTCAACGAATTTGCATAAAAAATGCACCACAAAACTTCATAAAATACAGGATGTTTTATTTCAAATAAGCAATTTATAAATGATTAAAATTAGGCATATTGTGGTTTCGGAGTTTAGAGTAGGAGTTATCGAGTCAAGAATTAATTTGCAAGGCTTGGTTGTTTACTTATTCGAGTTTCAATTCACTAACTTTATTTGTAATAGAAATATCGTTATTTTTTAAGAATTTTGTTTTTAGATAAAATTTTAAAGATATCAATATATTTGAAGAAGGGTATAGGATGCGGAACATAAATTATATCTAAAATTTACGGCACAACTCGAAAATAAAATAAAAATACTGGTTTCTGTTTAAAATAAGCGATGGATTTCACTTCCGGTATAACCGAAAGTGTCTCATTCATAATATTATTACTTTTGACCTTGACCACTACTGGAATAATTTTAGTTTTCTAACAAAATTTTATCTGCTTTAATTTCTAATCGTGTTACATCCTGTACTAAAATTGTGTTTGCTACCACTGAATCGCATTTTCTGTAGTAAAATTCCTACTTAATTTAGAATGTGCATTTCCACGACTGCTAGGTTTTACATGACCACAGATCTTGATTTTCCATGACTTCATACAAAAATCTGTAACATTACAATTTTTTTTACCGATTATTTTATTAGGCTGTGTAGTAAGTAAATAAATTTGTTATTTTAATGAGGAATATTTTATCTCGTTTTCTTGCTAAGAGGCCTTAATTTTGTTAAACAAATTTAAGTACGTACCGATATGCATATTGGTAGGTAATGTTATAAAATGCGTATTGTTGTTGACGTCTTGTTTTATTTAAGACAGTTCAATCAATTGCAAAACCTTCGAATTAAATAGATATCATTGTTTTCTATAGAGAATAAATTAAAAAAAAATCGATGAATGTATTTAAATTATTCCATGGCAAAATATAATTATTTTAAATCCCTTTTCTTTTCATGTTATACAAGTGAGTGGGAACCATATATCTTTCATCATATTGTTTGCTACTACTTGTGTAGTTGTACCGGGTGGCCAACTAAGAATGGACGCCGGCTATATCCCGGGAATTATAAATCTGACAATATTGAAAAAAAATATTTAATAAGTAAATCGACTACGTGAAATCCCGGAAAATTATTTTCAAGTTTGTAAGATGGCCGCTAGGGGGCGAAACTGTTATGGCCGATCATAAAATTGGCTCTTTCTCCAAAAATACGCAAATATAAATATATTTTAAATATTGCCGTAGTAAAGACTGCAAAATTTCAGATTTTTTTTGTTTATGGTATTTTACTCTGTCTTAGAAAATGTAGTGGTGGGGAAACGTCAAACATGTTTTTATTTAAATGCAAATAACTCCCGTATAAGTTAACGGAATTGAACAAACTAGTTATCGTTTAAAAGAGCTCTTCTTACTTAATAATATGCAGTATAAAGATAGTCCGAATAAATTTTGACGTGATAGCTAGATGACGCTGTTTAACATTACAACAATTATTGCGCATTATCATGAGATTTTTAAATAGCACCCTATGTATCTTTTTACACAGTTAAATAGAAGACAAAATTCCTAAACAGTCGGCGCAAACCGCAACTTTCTATCTTTTTTCAAACCGAAGATATCAATAAAACAAATGTTTGACCGCTGACTATGCAACATCTATTACATATTTTACGTAGAAAATGAATTTAAATTAATTGAAACCATTTAATTAATGCCGCCCTAAATGTTCAAACAGTCGTTCATCGTTTTCGATGCACTTAAGCATCTAAAACCGACAATGTATGCAAAAGAAGAGAATAAAATGGTAAATAATAATCAGTTCTTAGCGAAGGCAACCGTCATAAAATTAGTAGGCTGTGAAACAAAATTGGAAGCAATACGTCAAAATATTGGAACAATTGAATTTCATGTCAATATCATTTAGTTGCTATTTTTCAAAGCTTGTTCTCGATTTTGTTATTGCGTGAGTTTGAGTTTTTCGTGTAGTTTGAGTTTACTTGTTGTTGTTTGTCTTACGTTGCTGTTAGTTTTTCTTGTCGTTTTTCGTGTTACGTTAGTGTTGTTAGTATTAGTAGTAGATAGTCTTAGTGCTGTGCTGTTAAGTGTCTTTTATACCAACGAAGAGTTATTTTACATGATAGGTGTCTATTTTGAATGCATGAGAAATGCTACAGTTGCTGAAAGGGTATATGCGCAGCAATATCCCGATAGACGGCACCCGAGTAAAAAGGTTTTTCTGCAAGTTATCCATCGTTTACAAACAACTGGAAGCGTCCATGTTCCCGTATACCGTAGACAACACAGGAGACGTACCGAAGAGAACATTATTAATGTTTTAGCTTATGTGCAGTTTAATCCACACCTAAGTACTAGAAGTATTGCACAGGATCTGGGAGTAACTCGATCTACCGTTCAAAACATTCTCAAAAAGCACAGGTAAGCGAATCTTCAATGTTGAAACTCTACTGTAAACTTACAAAGGTTTACTTAATACTTATCCTACTGTTGAATCAGTAGTGATCATCTTACATCTTTCAGGTTACATCCATATCACTTAGTCCTGCATCAGGCATTGACTGCTGCAGATTTTGATCGAAGACTAGACCATTGCCACTGGCTCTTGGGTATGATGGCAGACGATCCCCAAATTCTATCACGTATATTGTGGACAGATGAGGCCACCTTTCATAGTAATGGCAGTGTAAATGTCCATAATATGCACTATTGTTCAAGAATGAATCCGCACTGGATGCAAGAAGTTCAGCACCAAGGTCGTTGGTCTGTAAATTGTTGGACAGGGATTCTAGAAGGGCAAATTATCGGTCCATTCTTTTTAATAACCAACTAAATGGCCACAATTACCTACAGTTTTTAACAGAGCAAGTGTTAGAGGAAGTGTCCCTAGAAATTCGAAGACGAATGCTGTTCCAGCACGATGGTTGTCCAGCCCACTTCGCAGTGAATGTTCGTCAATTTTTAGATGCCAACTACCCTGGTAGATGGATAGGACGGGGCAGCATTTTTCCATGGCCGGCTAGATCACCGGATTTAACATCCCTGGTATTTTTATTTATGGGGTCGAGTAAAAGATATAGTTTTTGCAACCGGACCCACTACACGTGATAACATGATTGGACGAATAAGGGACTGTATGCAAACTATTTCAGTAGCTGAACTAGAAAGTGCAGTTTGGTCTACGCGGGAAAGGATGCTTAAGTGCATCGAAAACGATGGACGGCAGTTTGAACATTTAGGACGGCATTAATTAAATTGCTTCAACTAATTTAAATTTGTTTTACGCGTAAAATATGTAAATAGTGAGGGGTCTAACATTTGTTTTATTGATATTTTATTGTTTCAAAAAAGATAGGAAGTGCGGTTTGCACCGACTATTTAGCAATTTTGTCCTCTATTTAACTGTGTAAAAAAATACATAGGGTGCTATTGAAAAATCTCATGATAATGTGCAATAATTGTTGTAATGTTAAACAGCGCCCTCTAGCTATCACGTCAAAATTTATTCGGACTATCTTTATACAGCATATTATTAAGTAATAAGAGCTCTTTTAAACGAGACCTAGTTTCTTCAATTCTGTTAACTTATACCGAAGTTATTTCCATTTAAATAAAAACTTGTTTGAGGTTCCCCCACCACTACATTTTATAAGAGATAGTAAAATACTCTAAGCAAAAAAAATCAGAAATTTTGCAGTCTTTACTACGGCAATATTTAAAATATATTTATATTTGCATATTTTTGAAGAAAGAACCAATTATATGATCGGCCATAACAGTATCGCCCCCTAGCGGCCATCTTACAAACTTAAAAATAATTTCCCGCGATTTCTCGTAGCCGATTTACCTATTATTTTTTTCAATATTGTCAGGTTTATAATTCCCGAGATACAGCCGGCATCCATTCTTAGTTGGCCACCCGGTACAATGAAATCATGTTATTTGCATAAATGTTTCTTAAGATACTATTAATTACTACATTAACAAGAAATTTAAATAAGACAAATTACATTCAAGATTTAATTTTAAATGCCAGTATTTACAAAAACTTAAATGTAAGTATGTAGTATAAAATTATTGCACTCTAAGAAATTAAGCTTACCTACATTAAAATACACATCTAATAACGTTAATCTAATACTGTTTGTTTTCAGGGTATACATAAAAAAATAAATTAAACTAGTCTAGTATAGTAATTAAGTAGATGTAAATTTAATAAATGACTGCGAAGATGTATACAAATGTGGATACTTCAATACTGCATGAAAGATGACGGTTTACTTAATGTTAGGAACTATATTAAGTTGAATTCGGAGCTAATTCTAACAAAGAAGTACAAATTAATGATTGTAGATAAATACGTGGTAGTCTTATCAATATGAACAGGTAAGCTGGCGAACTACATAAGTAACCAATTTTCTAACGTTTTTGATACACGATGTACCTTCAGGATTTATTGTCGTTGTCTTTTTTACTATCTTCTTTGCACCGGTAGACGAAGGCGGCGACGGAAATATCATCGTCGGTACGGATGCAACTCTTTTCGGGAGGACATACACAACTAAAATACAAAATTTGTTTAATAACAAACATTTATGAATTTGTTGAATCAGAAATAAGTATAATGAATGAATTGTTGAATCTTGTATTACAGTAAATCTATAGTGTAATAGTATTTGTTATCGTTCTACTATCGTGTGCTATGTTGCAATTGCCGTTTGTTACAACTTACTTATTTTTCATGAAGTAATCGATTACTCTGGTGAATCTTTTGTAAACAGCCCAACCGCACGGTGTACTATTGTGGCAAGTTTTTATGGGTTCTGTTGCCAATTGATTATCATCATCAGTTGATCTCTGTAAAAGAATTAATTCATCATATAATTAGCTTCAGAATGGGCTCTGTAAATCTCACAAAGCGAAATGAACGAACTATTACGAAAAAATCTGGGCCTTTGGCTTTGATTAGCATATAATGTCAGATTCTTATTAATGTGAGTTGCGTATAAGATTTAAGGTCAATTAATGTGATTAAAAATTATATCTACATGTGTGACAGAAGTCATGTGATAGTTGAGTTTGCTTATTTCCAACGTTTTTTTATTTAATGAGAAACTCCTCCTTTTATTCAAGGTTGTTTTTACAACTACTATGTATTCTCCTTCTTGTTGCTATAAAATTTCATTCATAAAGGTTCTTTCCAGTAGAGGTACCTCTTTTATGCTAACAAAAACAAGGATAGCACTGCGCTGCCCGATTCGATTGCGTAATCATTTTAAATAACCATGCCAATTAAGTCGCAGACCGAAAAAAATAATTATACGATGCATTATAGCATGAGTAATCTCTTTTTTCCTTTTAATATTTTTTGTACTATTTTTGTTGTAAAGGTTACGATAATGACTATCGGGGTTATCTTAGAATGACCAATCAGCTTACTGATTGTGATAATTTTTTAATAAATAATTCATAACGCTTAGTGCTGGTATCATGCAATTGAACCAATAGAAATCAACAGAAAATAATAAATGGTACATAGCTCCGACCAGCATAATCTTGTAATGGGATCAATTCAGAAAAATTTATTTAATTACTCAATACTATTTTCTGGAAAAATTATAATACAACTGTATTATTTTTACGTTGTTCCATGAAAAAAAAATACCTTTATAATAATCCATCAAAAAATATACAGGGTGTCATTTTAAAAAAAAAACAAAAGACCGCGAACGCTGAACTGAATCACCCAGTATACCAAACTTTATTAGGTAATTTTGCAGAGTAATACAACTTTCAGTTATTTTTATTTTTAGATTTTATTAAATAAAAACTTGTTAAATATATAACTAATTAGAGAATTATTTCTCCACATAGAGGAAAATACTTCCACTTGTAACAAACTTCTCGCTTGTTAGAACATACAAGCTGGAACTCCCTAGTTCAATTTTCAGTTTGCGTCAATGTTTTTGGGCATCGCATAATTACAAAGATCTTGTAGGTAATTATTTCACAATTTCTAGCATCTCAATTGGCAGTCTAAATTAAATTCCAAGCTATTTTTCTCTATTTTTGTTGCCAATTAATTTATAAATTTTGACCAAAATGTTTTGATTCTAACTTTTAATTTAATTTAACGTAAAAATTGCATTAATTTTGACAGAAGAAATGTTACATGACTTAATTTAGTTTCGAAAAATCTGGTATAACTAACCATTTGGTGTATAATTAACGATCAATTTTTCACCTTTCACAAATAATTCACTGCGATCATTAAATGATGTCCATACGATACTACTTTCCGCCGTTGATATCAAATGTTTAGTCTGTCATTGAAGTTACCTAAAAGTCAAATAATGGCAAATGTTTTAATTAAACTTTCTATGTTATATATCCTCACAAGTTCTATTTAATGAATTTTTTTATAATTTGTCATTTTAAATTAACCTTAAATCAAGTTATAAATAATCAAAAGAATGTGCGCCTAACTTCAGTGGGAATTTTAAAGATAATGGAAGCAAATATAGATAAATTGGAAATTGAAAGTAGATTTTTTTGGACATTATTAAATGATCTCCCGGTATAAACAAACATTTTTATGAATTTGTTAAAAGTTAATGTAGGTATCCGTCACAATTCACAGTTTTAATGGTATACCTACAATGATTTTTTTTCAATAAGTTACAGGGTGTCCACTAGTCCACTTTCTGTTGTTACCCGGTATAAGTTAGCAATTGACATTATCAGGCTATAGTGACTCTTTAATAATAACATTATCAGAGGTCGTTTGTATATGGGTGAATAAATCAAAATTAATTTGTAACGTGTAAGAAAAAAATTATTACTTAATGAAAACCTAATCAGCTCTCCAATACTGCAAAAAATGTAAATACTACTAAGTTTTATCAACTTCGTAGTATAATAGTTTTAGTTTTTTAATTGAATGAATGAGTATGTGATTGCATAGTAATTGTTCGTGATAGAGCGGCATACTTTTTGAAACTCTTTTGGGTACAATATTTCCAAAATGAAAGTTTTAGTTTTTCTTAGAGAACTTCCTGTATTTATTAGTTGTTAATAATATCGGAAATTTCATTCGATTTTGATATATGTCGAGTCAAAAGGGAACAGTAAACACGTGACATTTGTTATAAAAAAAACTTATATTCTGTTAATTATACAAAAAAAAACAGGAACAAAAGTTGTTCTAAATTAAATTACCTCCAACTTTTAATTGAACGTTGAGGAGTAGTTGAATTCTTTGAAAAAAGAAAAAAAAAACCATTACTCATCATCTCTTTTAAAAGATGTGGGGTAAGTTTTATTGAATGCATCTACAAATTGCATAATGCATTAATCCGAAAATTGCATTTAATGTTCAGTTAAGTATTAAATTACATCTTGGCTCATTTTTTATAATATTTTGACAGTCCTTAATAGAATGCAACAATGTATGTAGACAAAACAAACTTATTAACTAAAATATTCGAGCGTTAGAAAATTCTCATTCCATGTTACATCATTCTTATAAGAGTTCCATTTTAAAACGAGCGTTTCATCTTTGCAAAATAGATTTTCTTATTCTTTTGAACGACAATTTCTGTTACATTGTAGAGATCTAATAACAAGGATCAAGTTCAAATATTTTCCCATTTTGTGTTGTTCTCATTCTGGGAACAAAGAGAAATAACAGAATGCATTCGCAAAGTTGAATGTTTGTGGAAATATTTAAGTTAAATGGGGTATAAAAATGAACTGTAGCAATTTCAGTAGCAGCATAATGGAAAATTCCGTCCTAAGAATTGGGGTCTGAAGAAGTAGATTAATTTAAGGTGTTGAGACACGGTAATTATGTTTTTACCCACAGAATTCTTTTGTTTTCGTAATTATGTCGAAAAATTATTGATTCAAATTTTCTTTTTGAAATGCTTATAGTTAAGTCGCAACTGTACTTGTTGTGTGAAGTTGTATAATGGTTGTATACTAACGTTTATTGTAATGATGCTGCAAAGCAATTTTCGAAAGAAGTTGCATCAGATTGTAACCGAACCATTAATTTATGAATGAATGAGGCGGAGAAAAAAATTGTATTAGTGACGATTCGAATAAATTAGGCAGTACGTACGCAAGCTCTAAAAATTTAGTGACCAGGTCAGGGTTATTTTAATATGTATCTTATGTTTGTTCTTTAATTAAGATTTTTGATTTATTACGTAAGGTTACGTTATTCTCAAAGTTTTTTTTCTGAACCGGATTGCAAAAATAAAACGCCCCGAAAAAAAAAGATACTTACTCTGTTTAAAACGGCGGCCCCTAAAGCGTCCACCACGAGGAGGGAAACGATGCCCAAAGCAATATATTTGTTGAAGATCATCTTGAGAGCTCTACTCGCGGTCAAATCGAACACAAAAGTTAAATTTTTTTCGTAAAAGCAATACAATGTAATCGCTTTGAACGTACCACGTGTTATTAAATATATAAGCCGCCGAAGTTCGTTTATATACAGATATACGAGTGGTGAAGAAGAAAAGTTGCGTGCGCACAACGTTCTCTAAATTATTAGAAATACCAAAATCCCTCTCTTCCGAAAATTTTCTAATTATTTTTCTGATGTAAGATGAATGCTTTCAAAGTAACGCAGACGCATTATTTCTTTTTCCTCGTTTTTTTTTCCTTTTTGCTAACCACATCTTGGAAATGAACCCTTCCCATCGCGGTAATCGGTTTTACTCTAGTTTTATTTGTGCAAATTACCGAGAAGTCAGTTTTTTTATTTTATGATGCATTATTAGTATTTATGACACAAATCATTAAGAGTGCAATAATTACCTATTCTTTGGTACTAAATTTTTTCTGATTTTAAGCTAGGGCTTATGTGCAAGCGAGGAATTAGTTTTGCTGAAACAGCACGTTTTACATGCTAAAAAAGCGTATGTAATCGGCATGTGTGTGGTCGCCTGTAAAAATACAATCTAAATTTTACAATACAATCGTAAATCTTGATGATTTATTGTAATTATGATTATTTTAATTTGGTCAATGTTAAGGGTGTTGTTTTGTTTATTTGTCGGCTTTTAAAAGTCGGTATACAACCAGTGGTTAGTTAGTTGTGAATTTTCTACACGCATTTCAATAATCTGAAGTAAATTTATTACCTCGAACATGCATGAATCAAAATTGCGTACTGGTTATATAACAGATACAAATTACCATAATAAAAATTGGTTCACATATAATTTTGTATAATTACATTATTTCAGGCAGTGTGATTCATTTATTTTTTCTTCCCGCGGAAAAAATTACCATTACTATTGATTGTTAACTACGACTGGGTGTTCTTTTACATCACGTTGATCGTATGAAATTACTGCGTATTATGTTTAAAAGAAATTGCGCATTGATCTAATGTTACATTGAATGCTAATTATTGTTTAATACAAATCAAAGTTCTACCGTATCTGTTTTAAATTATTTAAATTTTTTCAAGATGGATTTAATTTAATTTCGATTATAAGACTGTGCCTTACTGTTAATTAAAAAAATATTTGATATTTGTTTGTTTCAACTGGAAATTTTTGCTATTATTAAACAAAAATAAGTTCAAAACAGATTAAACTTGCAACAAAAATATTTTACACGTTAAATATAATGGGATCTTAATTTTTAAATCCATATTCCGTTATATTTTACCTATACAAAATATAACGGAAAATTCCATTAAAATGAGATATGTACATCTAAATGGTCTCAAAAATTTCTATTTCGATATTCTATCAAACAACAAGACTTATTAATTAAAAATTTCTTAAGTTTTGCATTTGTATTTGAAAAATGAAAATTATTGAAAGTAGTAGCTGTACAGTCGATTGTTCAAGCACTCATCTGTTATTAAAATTAGGTGTTGTAATGTCACATTGTATCTAACAGTTCGATTTTAGGATTTTTAACATTACTTAGGTTATCAAACAGCTTCATAACGACAATGCTATATATGTGAAGTAGGTAAAAAGTCTTTCAAAACGATTTCAAAAGCGAAATAATCGTCATTTTATGTTTATCGGGGTTACCAATGAAATTTTGTGGTGTTATGTTATTTTATTTTTTGAGTGATTGGATTTGTAAACGGTCACTAGAGAACACCGTGTTTTGATGGTGAACTGTATGCGAGTGCTACATTATCATGAATAAAAATGAGCAAATGCCAGTGGCATACATTAATCCAAGCTACTGTTGAAATCTCATCCTTCTGGACAAAAACAAAACGTACCATTGTGGGACGCATTGTTACGTACCATTAATTACCTTTTGTAAACTTGAGATTATTATAATTCACAAGTTCTGTATTTGAAAATTTTCAAGTTTTTATTATGTTCATTTTTATACTCTATGGTAATTTTCTACCACATGGATGGCAACAGTGGACTCATTTGACTGCATTTGACCAGGAGTGAGTTTTGATAGGTCTCTTAAGGTACTCTCTTTTATGCAACTGAATTGAGCAACTTTATTAGACCTGAGTAACGTATAATCTGCATTTTTGCCATTAACTAAATTTGACCTCAACAACTACCCGCTTTCTGGGCTATGCAATCAGGAAAAAGGGATCTTACTACTGTTTTAAGCGAGTTGTTACAAAAGAACGTATCCATAACTTATCACTAGTCCAAGTAATGAGTACAAAAAAAATTAGTTCTATTCGCAAAAGGTCGTTAAGAATTGAAATTTGGCGGAATGGTAGACATAGGTTCCTTGATAGTACACCTGAGTTTGAGACTCAGGTGCTTGCCGCTCGAAGAGCGGGGGTGAAAACACTGCGTCGAGACGCTTTTCGAAAAATTGCGTTGTTGTGGTAAGGACTATCGAAAAAACATTAAAATAAAATAATAAAATATGTAGAGAACAAAATTTTGCATAATTTTGGGTCCTTACATTTTTCGTCTCCGACCAATACATTATATTCCACGGAGCGTAAAAGTTTGGGGTTTATTTGCAATTTTCAACAAAATCAAAATTTCATTGCGTATTAAGACGAAGATCGCTATCAAACAATTCTGTAATAATTTTTTTTTGAAAGGGAATGTTTTGTGAGTCTGCAGATGTTTGATTTGGTACATTTGGTCGGATACAGGGTTTTCAAACTTAAGTCGGCACTATTGCTTCCTTCGTTATTGAGCTACAGCGTACTAGTAGTATTTGTTTCTCTCATTACTATGGTGAAAACAGAATCAAAATCGAACATCACGTTCGCGAGTTATGTCAAATTGTTCCATTTTTTTTTCAAAATGGGACACCATGTATACAATATTCTCAATCAATAGGAAATACTGAACTAAAAGTGTTATTTTTTTGCCGAAAGTCAAAAATGACAGAGCTATTGATGGTTTTTCAAATAAGTTTAAAGTGGCTGTGGTTTTATAAACTACAATCGTTTGTTGTATAAATGTCATCAGGTATAAATGTCAAATTGAAGTTTCAATGGGAAACAGTTTACATCCACTAAAAACGGGCTCAAAAATGCTTGGACCAAGAGGGTGACGTTTTTGAGCATCTAATTTAATTTTTTCTTTTAATGTTCACAGAATAAATTAAAATAAACCATATCCTTTCGCTTCATGGATATTCCTCTTTGTTCATTTCATTTACTACTTCTGCTGGATATAGGCACCGTGAATTTTGTATGTTAATCTATCCCCATCACGAAATAATTTTTTTAAGTGTCCTTGGTATTACTACTCGATCACCCGCGGGTCTGATATTTCTCCTACTTTCTACTTTATGGTAAGGCAAAGTTATAACTAACACAGCCACCTTAACCAATTTGAAAAATCATCATAGCTTTGTCTTTTTTGACTTTAGGATAAAAAATAATGGGAAACTTTTTGTTCAGTATTCAATTTTCTATCGATTGAGAATATTGTATACAGGGTGTACGATATGAAAAAATGGAACAATTTGACATAACTCGCGAATGCGATGTTCGATTTTTATTGTTTTCACCATAGTGATGAGAGAAACAAATGCTACTAGTTTGCATATTTAATCGACCCTGTAGCTTTAATAATAACAAAGTTAACAATTGTGTCAACTTATTTTGAAAACCATGTATAATAAAAGATATGAAATTATTGAAACCGCGGCCGCTACATACGCTCTACGGTCAATGTTTCCTTATTATTATTGATCTAAGCGTCAAATTTATTATTTTTGTGCATACATGATACAAGAAATTATAATTTTCAACTCGTTTCCACATCACCCTTGAGGTAGAATTGGTTGGTGCGTTTATTTTAACGTGGTATCCCTAAGAAACCTAATCCATGGTTGATATCGGGGTTTATTTAATTTTCAGTCGCTTGCGACGTTGTAAAGCTTTCTTGTTATCATTCTCAGATATTAATTCCGAGTCAGAATCGTCAAACTCGGCGTTATCTGCTTGGTCCGCATCGTCCTGTACCTGATCTAATACGCTGTTTGCATATTCTACAATAGTACAGTATACTATAAACACAAAACCGAACATTTCAATCCTGCTGTACGACAACCATAAGCAGCCCCACAACCATTCTCACATATGTACGAGATACTCTTAAGTAAAACCTGTAGAACTGGTTCCTTTGTAATCCGTGTTGCGACCAATACTGTGGTTGTTCTTCGCCATCTAGGATGAGATTTCTGAACTTCCGTCAACTTTATACTTGACAATAAGTACGCAATTAATGATGAATGAATTTTTTGAGACGGCCTCGCAGAGACTTAATTTACGATGTTCGTTTCCTGCACCGTACTGTCTCAACATAAACAGTTCGCCCACGGCAACGACTTCGTTAATTTTGCGTTGGGGTCATCAAATACTTGAATCGCGTCTGTCAATGTTGGGTTTTTTTCTAAAGGGTTGAGGAATCGAATCTTGCCTTGATTGAACTACTCCTATCTAGTGTTTCATCCACTGAAGGCATTCACAAATAATATATTTTTCGAAACAGCATCGCTATATTGCAAACTCTGAGGCGAATAGAACACATCCTCCTTGTTTCCTCTCCCCGGCTTGCGGAAGTAAACATTCGGGATCTCTCTGGCTCTAGTAGTCAACAACACCATGTGACCAAACCGTAACGAGTAAGATTAATTTGTTTGCATAAGAAGACGTTTATTTTCCAGCAGTCGACCACCTTTAGTTTCCTTCCTTCTCTCTTTTTTTTTTTTTCCCCCTCCCCCTTCCTTCCTCCTCTTTCCCCCCCCCCCCCCCCTAAAGGTGTTTTAAAAAAAAAGAAAAAAAAAAAAAGAGAAAAAAAAAAAAAAAAAAAAAAAAAAGAAAAAAAAAAAAAAGAAGGAAAAAAAGGGGGTGGAAAAAAAAGAAAGGGAAAAAAAAAAAAAAAAAAAAAAAGAAAAGAAGGAGGGAAAAGAAAAGGAGAAAAAAAAAAAAAAAAAAAAAGGGGGGGGGGGGGGGGGGGTTTCCAGCAATTTAAGTTTTTTTCTGTGACTCAACTTGTTTATTATATCAAAAGAAAAAATTAAATGGGGTTTTTATGTAGATGAAAAATGGAATGAAAAAAGAGAATATTTGTGTGTGGTTTTTTTTAAATGTTTTTACACTAAATGCACCAATCAGTTATACAGTCATTTCCAAAACTACTCTAAAACTCTTGTATTCTGGCACTAACTTCTACACCAATTGCGTTTTCGATTTATCTGCACTGGCACAGAGCGAGTGCAAAATGCCGTTTCACAAAAAACGCATAAGCGTTAATTTTACCTCAAGAGTGTGTGTGGAAACGAGTTGAAAATTATAACAAAAATAATGAATTTGGCGGTTAGCTCAGTAATAATAAGAAAATATTGACCGTAGATAATGATAATTAAAAAATTCCAATTTCAAGAAATAATATCCTTTATTATATACGACCAAATGTATCAAATCAGATATCTGCAGACTCACAAAACATTACCCTGTCAAAAGAATTGAACTCTAAACTGCATCGTCTATCTGTAATAAAAGAAAAACACCAAAAAACTGCACAAAAAACTATACTCGAACACATGTTTTAATAGCTAAACTATCATCATCAGCGAACAGTGCCATATCGCTGATGATGATAGCTTAGCTACTGAAACAATGACGAAAAATGCAAGAACCCCAAATTGTGCACAATTTTGTTCTCTACATGTTTTATTTAAACTTTTTTTTCGAAAGCACTTACTACAACTGTTTGACCAATTCTTAATTATTTGGTTATTACTAGTTTTGTTTTGTTTTATTCATGCCATTAATATCTACAGGTACTATATGTATAATAGTTTTAAAAAACATAATTAAAAAATTCTGTTAGCGAAAAGGGCGTGTTAGCAATAAGATGATGTTTGATGTATAGTAGTTTTCAAATTCTTAAACTCTAACTCTCTTATGCGTTCAGGTAGATGGTTATAAAACTTTATTCCATAAAAATTTGTTGCATGTTGGGTCTTTTAAGGCGAACAAATGGTTAATATAAATTGCGGTTTGATCTTGTATTATGTTCGTGAACAGTTTGTACAGTATCATATTGTTCTCTATTTAGTTTTATGTATAGTAGGGCATGTAAAATATATACTGCGGGAAGCGTAAGTACCTTCAAGCATTTGAACATTGGTTTGGTATTGTCTCGATAGTTTCCACGACACAATACTCTAACTACCTTTCTTTGCAGACTAAATATACGCATCGCTGAGGCAGAATGTCCCCATAGTACTATACCATAACTCATTTTTGAGTGAAATAGCGAAAAATAAGCACATAGCATTACATCTTGTGACGTTTATATTTCTAAATAGCTAAATTATCGAAGATAAATATTTGGCGAGTTCGTTACAGTGATTAAACCAGGTGACATTTGGTTCAAAGTGTTTCTAATGTTGTAAAATGTTTCTAACATTTACCTTATATTTATATTGCCTAAGTAAGTATATTTGTCAAAATTCATTCTAATTTGCTTAGTATTTTTCTATTATTTTTTGAAATTTTGGTTTAATAATGGAAAATTTAATAATTTCTTAATCAAAAAATTCTTTTTGTTTCTTATTGTTACAAATTAGTCAAATTTGAGACAATTAATTATGTTCTCCTATAAAGCAAACAAGGACCTGAAGTTCCCTTTTGACACTTTCCTCATCATTATCATTACAACCCCAGAGAGTTCATTTCTATAGTTTGAGGAATTGTATTTTTTTAAAAAATACTCTCTTTACAACTGGGTTTCTGCTTGTTTTTTCCATTTCTACTTGTTTTATTTGTTTGCTACTGTCCGTGGCTACAAGTCAGTTGTGATCATGATCACCTACCAACTGGTTCACGCGGCTAACGATATAGATAGGTACAGAAGGAAAAGTAAAAGTACTTACTTAGTATTATTCTACATTGATACAGCATAATAATATGACCCTGTTTAGATGTGTAGTTATCACGTTAACAAAGTTAGATGCACAATTCAACGGCACAGTACAATACATTTTGTCAATTGATAACGATAATTTATTACAAATAACGAACCATTTTCTTTAAAGTAAAGGTAAAACAAATGATCATTACCAACTGATAAAGTTACTTTTTATTTCTTCTTTCAAAAACTCAAAAAATTTCCAGTTTTTGTTTGTTTTAAAAATTAATATCTCGGGAACGGTTAATGTCAAGGTCAAAAATGACACATATTTGAACTCAGAATGCTTACGTCTACCCAAAACTGCAAAAAATAGGTAGTGCCATTCAAAAAAGTATCGATGCCGTCATTGCAAAAAGTAGAAGGAGTAAAACTGAATCGGAATTGCAGAAAATAGGCGCTCTTTAATAGCATATTACAACGTAACTTAATAATCAATAAAATTACGTAACAAGAATTGTAAGAAGCATATTACGTACGAGTGTGAAGAGTTGCGCAAGAGCCGTGCGGCGAGTGCGTAACCACAGTATTACTTGTTTTATAATTTTTCTTTGTCTTCATTTTTTAAAGAGTTTCGTTAGAATAATGTCCGTGCAAAAAGGACATTCACTGCACCTGAATAATTAGATCTAATAAAAAATATGTACCTTTGTACAAATTAAGATATTAAAAAAAGTTTCAAATAAAAGTTGTAGGTTAGTTGCAGATATTACTTTTGTTGGACATTTTATTGCATTTTTATTTTATAAAAGGTTATATATTAAAAAAATAAAACGCAGGTAAATACAGGTGTGCACAGGTAACCACAGGTCACTTTGGATGGAGAAAGTTTGCTTCATTAATAGTACTATAGTTCAACTATCTAAATTCCAAATTTGATTCATTCCTTAATTTTTTCTATATTTTGAGAACATTTTGTGTATATTCATTGGAAGATAAATGATATGAAGTTTTTATGTAGCTTGTGGTTTGAGAAATTTTTATTTTTTATTTAAAGGTTTTCCTGAATTAGAGTCTTCTTTATGGAGATGTAATAGAAAAACAATTAATTAATTCCGTTACATATCTATAAAGAAGGCCCTAATTCAGGAAAACCTTTAATTAATTATTAGGGAGAAAACTACCAAACTTTTATTCTTTATGTTTTACTAGATTACCCCCAGGCTTCTAGGAGCCTCACGTTCCTTCAAGTGGGCCAGTGTTCATAAACAGATTTTTTTCGGGTGAAATTGAACCTTCTACAGCTAAGCCATTCAAAAGTTTGCAAAATTACGAATCTGATGTTTTTTTATTCATGTTTTTACGTAATACGGTTTCGGAGTTACATTTTACATTTTATGTAAAAATTACAGTATTTCGTATTGACAATGTTAAATTGCTCAAAAAAATTAAAAAAATTATTACACATTATGCGACAGGGGCACAAAACGAACGATTTTTTTAAATAAACTTTTTCTTTATCGATTATAATTTAGAAATTATGGCCGTTTTAGTTTTCGATTGAAAATTTTTGGAAAAGTTTTTCACTTATAACTTTTGAAAACACACAAGGTCAAAAACGGAAACGGCCAAAAATGTTTATTTCTTTATCTACGTAAGATTCTTTTTGAATTTTGAAAATTGGTCCGAAAATAAGCGAGTTGTCAAATGACGGCTCAATTTGTCTGAAATTATGTTCTCTGTTCACTAGCAACGTGAACAGAGAACCGAGGTGATAAAAAATATATAAGTTAAGATTTTTGGGTTGAGCTTTAGAAAATTCGTAATAAACACACAACAGCGTTTCTCGATCTACCTAATTAATTACGCAAATTGGCGTTATTTCGGTTTAATACTGATGGGGTGCCAGGTAGTACCGCAAAGTTTGATGTGCACTTCAAAATAATTTACTCTTTGAAAATACTACATAATTTAGTATTTACATTTTATTTAGTTTAAGTTAAGGCACTTAATTGATCAACTCTATTACATCTGAGTGCCTTAGCTCATCTGAATTATGAATAATCCACATTCATTCAACATATGTTTTATGTTTTCCCATCTTTCTCCGCACCTTCTTCTCTCGTCTTCCCACCAATATTTGTTCATTTCCGCATCTGAATCTTGGAAATTATCTTTTTGTCCTGTATCATCTTCTCACTTTTTAGATATACCGGCATCTGTTCGATAATAATTTCTTTATATCTTTCGTTGTACTTTCCTTTTTTTATTTTTGCACTTCTTCTATGTCTTTTCCATTCATTCTTATCCTCTACACCTCTTCTCTCGCAAACCCTCCTCTTTCATAATACCTTTTTTCTTGTCTATGCATTCTCATTTGTTTCTTCACCTCTCTCCAACATTCATACAATATTTCGTTTTCCCAGCTTACCTCATTGCCCTCTTTCCTGTTTGTATTTTTAATTTTTCCAGTTTTAATTCTTCATCTATTATGTACCACGGTCTCTTAGTGTCCATTTCCAATACTCTTTCATTAACGGAATCTTATTACCCGCTTTCTGAGCTTGGCGTCGACTTAGTGCAATTGGGAAAAAGGAAGATAAAAGATCTCTTTGAAAAAGAACGCATGCATATCTGCCCTGGTGTGTTCTGAATTTCAGGTTGTTTCAGTTCACTTCACGGTAGCTTAGTTCCAGATATACTTTAAAGAAGAAGATTTTTATCGCACTGTTTTCTAGTCGAAGCCAAACACTGAAAGCTGGTTGAGATAGAATTCAGTTAGTGGAGTGCTTGTAGATTATTGATTATTCAAAAGAGCTGAGATACTTAGAGTCAGTCAATTCAGTTGCATCTAAGACGAAGTGAACGGCTATTACACACGGTCAACTTCTGTACAGGATTATATGCAGATTATTTGGGGACACTGTATATTACACTAGCATCATCATTTATGTGTATTTGATTTGTGGTCATTGCAAAGAACTTAATGAAAATATTATATAAATCTGTGATTTCTCTTAAATTATACAATAATTATTAGTTTAAATGATTCGTTCTTCTTAGAGGAGGGGTACCAAAAAAACCACTAAGTCGTTTTTGCAGGCAACGTTTCGTGCAACAAATGTGCAGTTTCTCAGGCTTTTAAAATCAAGAAATGGTCCACTACTTAAAATAATATAAAAAACACATGGATATTCAACAAACTCAAAATAAATTAACGATTAAATGTGAATAAAATTTCTTTGGCCTGAGGAAGTATACAAATGATAAATAGTATTGTGTTGTAAAGCAACCTATTTGCGATACCCTTCAATTACTGATCTTCAGCCAATAGCAAAGAAGCAGTAAACAGTTCACGTGATTATAGATAGAACTCCGTAGGTTTGTGATTGTTATTATAGAAGAAGTATGTGTGCACTCAAAGTATTTGCAACACTTAAATTAACAAACTCAAATTTTATGGAATTAATACGTAAAATTTATTACATAAATAAGTTTTTCCTTGAAATAAACAATTTCAAACGTTATTAATAATTGCGATACTTACTACTTACGTAAAACTATTTGCAAACATTTCTTAAAAAACAATAACATGAAGTTGAATATTTCAAAGTTTTTATTGCGATGTTTACATCGTGGAGTTCTTACAATTGCTGCCGTAATAATCAAAAAAAGAGAAAACGGTTACTTAAAGAAAACGGATTATGACGTACATAAGTCCTTACCATTGTTAAAACTCTAATGGGCTGTTTGCCCTACGGGCAATTGCTTTGCTGGAAAATTACTTTAAATGTACAAACATCTGCTTAATGTTTATTTTACTGACAATAGCTAAATACAAAAATAATAAGAAAGTATCTTTGAATGATTGGAATGTGCAACATCGTCACAAACATGACAGCAATACAAACTAGTGAGTTAAATACATCCACTATAGAAAAATAACCACATCCACATTAAAAACATTTTGACATTTTCGAAACTAACCTAAATAGCTGATAAGTGACATAACTGATTTGAAGCTAAGTTCAGCCCGTTACAAAATTCCGTTCCATGGTTACTAAAACGGTCACAATCACATCTTGTAAATGTTTATTTAAAACTAATTTGAAATGTTTTTCCAAAATTTTTTAATTATTTGTTTCTTTTGATAGATTATTTAGCTTTTTTATTGATGCTTCCTTTATCAGGCTCTAGTTAGGATAGAAAAATAACTTACTTTGATTGATGTAAAATAAGGTGGTCATGCATGAAGTTACGAACAAATGTTCACTATTAAAAACATAAATATGAATATGAATAAAATAATACTTATAATTACACAAAATAAATAACATAGATAAATAAATACTTGTAAATAACAATATGAACTATAACAAACGTACATTGTGTAAAATCTACAAACATTTGAATCGAATTTAATGTGAAAGTTGTATAAAATGATAAGTAAGTGATAAATAAACGTCGGCGCTATAGAAACGTTAAATTTTAAATTTTTAGATAGAAAATTGACATCAGTAACAAAATATTATTATTATGTAAATTTTATTAAAAGGTCTGTATGATTTAATTTTGATTTTACTAATTATATTGTTATAACATGTACTCAGATTTTGGCTGTCTGTTTTGAAGTTAATATTATTTTTACAGGTTTATATGTAACATTTCTGATACAAGACGTTTATTGTAATTTTTTTCAAAGTCCAATATTGTAGGATTTGTGAGATCAAAAGTGTGACCCGTTGATAAATGATGTGTCGAGAGTGCTGTATTGTCACTTTTTTTTGTACATCTTCCGAAACGTTGCTTAAAATTGAATAAAAATAAGCGTTTTTCTTTAAATAACCTTCTCCATCAAGAAGGATAAATAATCTATCAAAAAGAAACAAATAATTAGTTTATTTAAAACGTTACTTAGCATGGTGCAAACATATTTGATAATTTGTGTTTTAAAGATGGAAGTAGAAGAAAATACTGGCAATGTTCACTAGATAGTATCTAAAGTTTTTAAAAGACAAATTAGAGTTAGTAGTGTATAATTAAGCAAACTATTACTTATTTTGAAGCAGACCTGCCAGACGGCCAGCAGTGTCTCAAGAACCGTTGCGCTGATCCAATTTTGATGAAATTGTGGATTTATGGGTTTCAATAAAAGAAGAGATTTGACTCAATTTTGAACATAATTCGAGTAGATATAATATACTACGTTATAGAGAGGTACCGCAAGTACAGACGAGTTCTACCTTTGGGACTCTTGCTCCAACGTTAATAGAGGGTTTTACAGTCAGTAGCGTATCTATGAAATGCTAGAAAGGACGCTTGTCTTGAGCACCAAACCCAAGGTAACCACTTGCAGCTTCTGAAAGTTTCACGTAACTTGAACGGGAATGGTGTGTTATTTACACTATACAGAGAAAACTATAAAACACTCAATCAGAAAAATTAAGAAATTGGTTGCTGAAAGACGTAATAGGTGAAAGATTAGAATAACTTTTCGTTTTTACGAATTTTTACTTCTTTGTCAAGACCAAAATTGTGTTGTTTACGACACATACAGGGTGATTTATACCACGAGACGAAAAATGAAAATATGTGTTCACAGTTTGATTCTAAGCAAAAAATGGGAAATATTTTTTTTCCAATCGGCCTGTTTTCGAAATATCGAGGTTTAAACTTTTAATAGACCTGGTCTCAAGTTTAACACAAAAATAATAGTAGGCAATATGAAAACTTTGTTTAAAAACCTTGTAACTGTAACACAAAGATGAACCAATACCTTAACTTACAAAGTATGTTCGAAAAGTCTACAGCCAGCTGCGATGCAAGCCTGGCAACGTAAAACCACTGAGTTATAAACTGCAGCAAAGTCTTGTTGATTTTCAACTTCAACTTCAAGTGCAGCATTCACAATTCTGTTGTGTAATTGTTCTTCATTGCGAATTTCCTCTGCATACACTAGTTGTTTTACGTGGCCCCAGAAGAAAAAATCCAATGGATTAAGATCTGGCGACCTAGCGAGCCACTGAACTGGACCGCGCCTACCTATCCACCTTCCATTAAAATGGTTATCTAACCATTCTACAACAACCTAACAATGTCTTAGTGCTTAATATTTACAGATCCCCGAATAGTGATTTTGATAAATTTTTGAGTTCAATTAATAAAGTATTGAGTAAATGTGACTTTGTACATAATAAAATTATAATAGGAGAGGACTTTAATGTTTCTTTTTAATAAATCGGATGTAAAAGTTAATGATCTATGTGGACTTATGACAAGCTATGGACTAAAAGCGGTCATTAATTTTAATATGCGCTCTTTAAACTGTATTGACAATGTTTTTACCAATATCCACGCGTACAACTGTTATCCAGTAGAAACGGGTTTTTCTGATCATAAAGGGATTATTCTTGAATATGAATCGTCGACATTGCAATTTTCATCGTTAAAACCCACTGTGTCTAGACCAATTACTAAGTTTGGGAAATTCAATTTTTTTTAAGAATTATCAGGGACATTAATTGGAATTTCGTTTATATAGATGATATAGATGCTAATACTAAATGTAGTATTTTCCAGAATATTCTTCAATCTACTTTTGAAATCTGTTTCCTAATCATAAACACGAGATCTGTATCTAAAGGTTCTACTAATACTTGGTTCACTGAGAAGCTAAGAAGAATGAGATCTGAAATGCAGTTAATAAACGAAATGTTTAAAGTCTGTATACTATTGGCGCGGAGTAATAAATCATAATTGCTTGAAATAATTCTTTATTTTCTTGTGAAAGCGGTACTTCTACGGTTAAGTAAAAACCAATAAATTCTAACCAAAATACAATCATTGTGCCGCTCTTGCAGCATATCGACCCATCTAGGGTCTGAGAACAAACGTTTAATCTGTGTAAACACGTTACCATCAGCCCAGGTGGTGACGAAACAAGAATCATAGCCGTAGATGTAGGTATTATACCAAGATACAAAAATAATGGTATATAATACGTAAGAAGTAAAATTTGTAATGTGATCTACTATATAAATAAAATAAATAACATATAACCACATAATAATTCATATCAAGGTAGATTTTACTATTATAATATATTTACCTACTAAAAATATGATTTTCCCAACGTATCATATACCTACGCCACTGCAATACGGGAGATCTGATAATTCTGACAGGTTTATTACTCCGCGCCAATAGTATACTGAGTATAATAATAATAACTCTAATAAAGAGCTCCATATGTTAAAATTAGGGTCTTAGAAAGAAGTACCAACAAGAAATGATAATTTAGTAAAAACATCTACTAATCAGATTAAAGTTATGTGGACACTGATTAATAATAAGAAACCGTATAAATGCCAACGAAGTAATACTGGATCTATTAGTGAGGAGGATTTTAATAATCATTTCTTAAGCGTCCCAAGTACCACTATTACGAATAGTAGTGTATCATTCCAGTTGCTAAATCGTATATAGTGACATTAATATTAATTCTACATTAAATTTTGAGTTTAAACCAATTTCACCAATTTATTTAAGAGATGTTATCAAAAATTTAAAAAACAAATACCAAGGATGTGTATGGATTAACTTCTAATCTTATCATAATAATCTTGGATGTTATAGTTATTCCTCCTAACGAAAATTATAAACAATTGTATTACAGAAGGAGTTTTCCCAGATTGTTTAAAATTAGCAAAAATAATTCCGATTTATAAAAATGGTGATACTAATAATAAAAATAATTATAGACCAATAGCATTGTTACCAATTATATCTAAAGTTTTTGAAAAAGTATTATCTGTACAACTTGCAACTTACTTTGAAAAAATAATTTATTATACCAACATCAGTATGCTTACCGAACTAAAAAGTCTACTACTGATGCACTTTTATGCTTTCTTGATCAGTGTTGTGATGCGCTGAATAATGAAGAATACTTACTAGCTTTGACTTTAGATTTAAGTAAGACGTTTGATTGTGTGTGCCCGTTATTACTGTAAAGTAAGCTATATTCCTATAACATTAAACCTATTGCCTGTAGAATATTAATGTCTTACCTTACAAATAGGCAACAATGTGTGAATGTAGGTGTGGATATATCAAATTTTAAATATAATAATGTAGGTGTTCCTCAAGGATCGATATTGGGACCTTTACTATTTATTGTTTTTATAAATGATTTTCCTCGAATTGAAAACAACACTACTACAATTTTATATGCAGATGATTCAACCATTCTGCAACGTGGATCAACAATGCACGATATACTTATTGAATCTAAACAATTATGGGTTAAAGCAGAAAACTGGTTTTATAAAAACAAATTAAATCTTAATAATGACAAAACTGTAAAAACTATATTTAGTCTTAAGAATATTAATCAATCTACAGATTTTTCCAATAAATTTAATTTTTGGGGTTTTGTGTAGATTCTAAGCTACTATGGCATGACCACGGAAATTTGCTTTCCAAAAATTAAATAAATCAATCTACTTAATAAGGAACTTAAATTGTTGTGTTTCTCAATTTATACTAATCAAATCATACTATGCATATTTTCATTGCCATTTGCAATACGGCATATTGGGTTGGGGTCATTCTGCTATTAGGCATAGAATCTTTGCATTACAACGCAGAGTCCTTAGAATAATATGTAATATTGGTTATGCGGAAGATTGCAAAACACATTTTAAAATTTGAAAATACTTACATTTCCATGTTTATATATATATATATATATATATACAATTGTATACTCTATCTTAAGAAAAATGAGCATAATTTTGGAACCCACATGGATAAGCATAATTACTTAACTAGAGCAAGATATGACGTCTACATTGAGTCAATTCGTTTAAATCGATTGCAAAGTGGTGTTAATTACTGGGCAATTAAATTTTACAATGCTCTACCTTTGAATATTAGACAATTGCAATACGTTACTTTTAAAAATAAATTAAAATGTGTCTTGCAAACAAATGCGTACTATTCTATAGAAGAATACCTAAATAACGTTAATGAGAAATGTCTGCTCTAGGTACAAATAATTGATTAAAATAGTAATTTTGACTTGTGTAAACCGTTTTAGGTAATCATAAATAAAACATTATTATTATTATTATTATTATTATTATTATTATTATTATTATTATTATTATTATTATTATTATTCCCTTATTCTCAACTTTTAATGTTGGTTACGGTTTTATTACTAGTAAGAAAGTAATTCAACTCCTCTTGCTAGCCTAAAATTTTCGGACTATGTGGCAAGTTTGCAGTATTATGGCACGCTGCCCCACATTAACGATTTTATTAGGTAGTCCGATGTTATTTAAGTTATTCAGGAAACCTTTGCTTAGGATACCCTCAACCGAGATCACAAAAGGAAGAATTGTCACATTTCTCAGTTTCCATTGCCTTTTTAGGTCATACGCCAAATTTTCATATTTTGTGACTTTCTTGTTCAATCTTCATAATATTGTGTGAAGAAGGTACCGCGATGTCAATAATGGTGCCTGTTGCTTCTTTCTTATCAATAAACACAATATCCGGTCTGTTATAGTCAACTGTTCTATCAGTTGTTATGACTCTGTCCCAATATAATAAGTGGTCCGGTGTTTCAAGAATTGGCATCGGCTCATATTTATAGTAAGGAGGGTGTAGTTTCTAGAAGTCCATGTTTATGCAAGTTGTTGGTGGATTATTTTGGCTAGTTGGTTGTGCCGGCCAAGGTATGCCTTATCAGCTAGAGCTGGACACCTTGTTGTGATATGTTCGTTGGTTTCTTCGACAGCTCCACATTTTCTACATTTATCTTCTATATTTAGCTTTAAACAATGTTTTTCGTAATTACGTATTCAAATTACCCGGTCCTGTATTGCAATAAGGAAGCCTTCTGTCTCCGGCTATAACTGTGGATCACGAAGCCACCTAAGCGATGATAATTTATCTACGTTATCCATTTTTATCAGTTTGGGGTATCTACCATGCATCGATTGTTCTTGCCAACCGTTAATATTTTCAGTTCTTGTTGGTAGTTCATCTTGCCGCATACGCTGTGCAAGATTTAGTGGAGTAAAACCCTTATCTGATTGAACCACTAACTGCATCAAATCGCTGTTAGTTGAATGGAAGTAACGTCTTATGTTATTTTCTTGATTTAAGCACAGATACTTAATATTAAGCAATCCTCTTCCACCTTCACTTCTCGGCAAGTACAACCTTCTCACTGAGGAGTTTGGGTGCAGGCTCCTAAATTTTGTTAGTAATCGCCTTGTTGTTCTATCTAGTTCATCAAGATCAGTGTCGGACCACTTCACAATTCCAAATGAATACGTCAATACCGGACGGCCCAGGTATTTATTGCCGAACACAAATTACCGCCTGAAAGCTTAGTGTTAAGTAGCTTAGTTAATCTTTTCTTATACCTCTCAGTGAGCTCTCTTTAAGCTCGGCATGGTCAAGTCGTTGGTTTTGAGGGGTACCAAGGTAACGGTAGGTTTCATGAAGAGGTAGTTGATCAATATCGCCCATGCTCTGTGGATTGTTCTCAATATTCCCTTTTTGATGTTTATAACGGCGCATTTATCAAGCCCAAATGACATTCGGATATCGTCACTAAAGGTTTTACAGTCTTGATCAGTGACTGCATTTTCTCCCGTGACTCGCTGTACATCTTTAGGTCGTCCATGTACAGTAGATGAGATATTCGACATTTGCTTCTGAGATTCAACCTATATCCAGCATCTGTGTTATTTAACAAGGAAGACATTGGGTTCAAAGCTAAGCAGAACCATATATTATTATTATTATTATTATTATTATTATTATTATTATTATTATTATTATTATTATTATTATTATTATTATTATTATTATTATTATTATTATTATTATTATTAACCCTTGCAGCATGTGGTGACGCACCATCGTGTTGATACCACGTCACGTTGCGCAACGCAAGTGAAACATCTGCTAACAACTCGTGCAAGTGATCATCCAATAATTCTAAGTAGGACGCAGTATTGACACGACGCGGCAGAATTTGTATTGGCAGTAGACGATCGTTGATACGTTGAAAATTATGTCGTCTAAATGCGTGCGGATTTTGTACTGACCATACATGCTCATTGTGACAGTTATTGATACCATTTCTAGTGAAAGTAGCTTCATCGGACCACAACATGGAACGAATAAAGTTAGGATCTTGCCGATGCTGTGCGAGAAGCCACCGCGAAAATTGTAATGTTTGTACTTCATCTCCTGGTTGTAAATCGTGTACACGCTGATAATGGTAAGGGTGCAATACTTCTCTGTTTAAAGTCCTCCAAACAAAATTTTGAGAAACTTGCGGACGGGTTGCAATTCTCCTGGTACTAATACCTGGTTCATCAAGCACTGCATCGATTACTTCTTCTTCTCTTACAGCGTTGTGTCGTAAATTCACACCACCAGTATGACGATTACCAATTCCACATTGTCGCAGTCTTTGAAATGCATCGGAAAATACACGACGAGATGGTTGACGTCTATTCGGGAATCTCCTTTGATATTCCTGACGACTTTCTAAAGCATTGCCGTTGCAAAAGCCGTAAACAAAAATTATGTCAGCATATTCTTCGTTGCTGAACTGCATTCTGGACTAATTTTTAAGACTAACAATTACAAACACTACCCAAATGTGAAACTGTCAATAACTAATAAATAAGTTTTTGTTTCAAAGCACTCTACTATATTAGTTTTTGTGAAACTTAAAATCGTATCTTTCAAAAGTTGGTATCTCGATATCTCGAAACAAAGGCCGATTGAAAAAAATTATTTCGCATTTTGCTTAGAATCAAACTGTGAACACATATTTTCATTTTTCGTCTCGTGGTATAAATCACTCTGTATAGTATAAACTATATTTCAATCAAAATCAAACTTGTGTATTTACAAAACCGTTCGCGATCTAATTTTGGTATACCTACCTACAAATGTTTTAAATTAATAAGACAAATTATGCTTTTCAAAAGTAAATTAATTTATTCGATTTTGCTTTTGTGTTTTAAATCTACCTCTTCTCCAAGGACACAATTAAAATTTCATTTGTGTCAGTTTGAATACTTTGAAATTGTGTAATATATTCGTCGTTTATTTTAGACATAGGTCATAATAAAAAACAAGTTTTCTTTGTTTTGTAAAAGTCAACCTCTGACACTAGAAAAAATTATCAATTGCTAGTAAAAAGCGCACTACATCGTTACGCACAACTATTTGTTTTGTTTATTGTAATATCTATAGATGATTTTTAATTATATAGATAATAATGTAACAGTTATTTCCATTCAAATTGGTTAACTTTCCATCAAAACATTTACTTACGTTAAGATGAAATACCATTGTACTAATTTCTTTTAATTGATTATGTGAAAATTAAATTAAAGTTATGTAACTATACAGGATGAATCACACCAACGGGACAGAGATTTATAGCGAAACGGTAACAGTTTGTCATTTTGGTAGCTTGCAGATTGATAAATTTTACAGTTTAAAATAATTTTGAAATATATAGTATGTCGAAAAAAAGTGCATCAAAGTTATATTGTTTCTTATGGGACACCCTTTATTTTATTGCATTTTTGATTTCCCGTAAAAATAAGGTATTCTTTTCATAAAGGTGCCTTATACCAAAGAGTATACTTTGCTTATATTACTTATACCTAAATACAGAGTGTACTGAGTTACGTTGACTTTTCTTAAAATATGGAATATTAACAAAAATTAAATATCTTCGAATCCAACATATCATAAGCAAATTTACTATCACGTCTAAATAGTTATATTAGATTAGTGTATTCCATGATTAAATATTAAACATCCCTTTACAGGGTGTTCAGAATTTGCATGTTAATTATTGGATCATTCAATGTATGTAATATGAGAATTATGTTTTAATGGAACACCCTGTATTTTTTTAATTTATAACGTCGACAAAAATCCTCTTTTTAAATGGTATAAGGGTGTTCTATACCATACCTAAGTAAGTTACAGTTTTGCTCAATTTACAATTTTTTCTTTAAATTAATGGTAATGAGAGATTTTAAAACAAAAAATGTATACGTAATCTAATCAGTTAATGTTATTTTATTCTAATAATTGTCTAAAACCCTAAATTATCCAAATTTTTTATTGTTCTTGTATTAGTGTTTTCTGTGACAGATGTGTCAAAAAGTCGACTTTTCTAATTAGTTACGAAAAGTTAAATTTTCTGTCAGTTTGTTATGACATTTGTTTTGAAACTGACTAATTAAATTACATTTATTTGATTTAATTTATTGATTATTTATTGTTTTAAAATCTCTCGCTACCATTAATTTTAAGAAAAATTTTTAATTGCACAAGAACTGTACACTTAGGCATAGGACACCCACATACTATTGAAAAGAGGAACTTTTTGTTAACGTTATGAATTAATAAAGTACAGGGTGTTTCATTTAAAATAAAGATCATATTACAACTGCAACTGTAAATTTTTGCCAGCGTCAGTGTGAAAATCAAAAATGGCTCCTAGCAAACAGATTTCAATTGAAAACAGATCGGCGATTGTGCCTCTGAGTAAAGCAAGTTTTTCCATTTGATAAATCTTCAGACAACTAAAAATTTCAATTGATGGCATCCAAGCCACGCTGGAACGATTCGATAAAACTGAAAGTTTAAAAGATAAACTGCGATCAAGACAGCTGAAGAAAACCACAGCACAACAAGATTTGTACATTAGAACATGTAGTAAAAGAAATAGATTTAAAACTGACCTACTATTCAAGCATAATTGTTAGAAGAGACTGGGACAGATGTGTCTTTGACAACAATTAAACGACGTCTTCAAACATTTGATTAAATAGTTATACGTGGTCGTATAAGCGGCAAAAAGCTTTACTAAGAAAGCAAAACAAGAAAAAAGATTGGTGGGTTGAACATCGTAATTGAACTTGAGAAGATTGGAAGAAAGTTTTTTACGGATGAGTCAAGATTTGAATTAGTAGGTAGTAAGTCCGCCGGTTAAAGGGTGAAAGATGAAAAGCATCTGTGGGTGAAGGTGTCATGGACAGAAGGTACTATCATAGAATCCTACAGAGACATGTCATGCCTTATGTTCTTCGTTTAATAGATGAAGGTTTTGTTTTTCAACAAGATAACGACCAAAAAAAACCTAAGATTGTCTAAAGATTATTTAAAGAATAAAGAAAGACAAAATCTCCTCAAAATTATGGAATGGCCAGCTCAAAACCCTCAGATATGAACATGACATAATTATTATGTGGGTCTTAAAAGACCATTTATATTTAACAATTTATTTTTTTAGAAATACGTATTTACCCCATAATTAAATATTTGATCAAATATTTTAATACGTTTGATTAAATTTTAGAAGGCACACGGTATATTTTGTTTATTTTGCGTTAGGAAATTTTTTTGCAACTGTTGTAAAATGAGCGAAACCGGTGCCTTCCTTCGATATAATAAAAGGCTTCCCGTTCGCTTTGTAGTTTTCTTCGGATTTATACAATAACTCGAAGGACCGTTTGAAATATGTTTTATTAGATTAAATAAAATTTTATATTTTGCGTTTTTCGTATTTATACCGGGTGTCTCTGGCAAGACGCAACATAGGATTTTTACTATAGAAAAAATTTGGTTTGATCTGGTACTATTGCTATGAAAATTTCGGATTGTTGTATACCCTATACGTTACGGTATTTTGTTGAAGTTAGAAAGAGAGAGCAAGTGTAGAATGTCTATTCTTCCTTCAAATGTAAATATTACTCTTTAAGTTTGTAAAAAATAAGTATTTAGTATTTTGTGATTTTACGAAAATTGTAATCAATATTCATTTGTTTTCATATTTTGTAATAGCTATTGAAGTAAGCATAATGAATAAAACCTGTTCTTATTGAATTTGAGGTTAAATTAGTCATTTGTTTTCTTGTATTGTAGACCTGCGTGTGTAAACTATTAGACATAATACTTGTATCTTGCAAGAACATGCATGTGTTCTAAAGCTAAAAGTTTATTTTAAGTCAATACAGTTAGTATTATGGGTAAGACTAATATTTCGATCAGTATGGATCGAGTAGTTTGCCTCTACAGATAAACAAAAGTGGGTGTTCTAAGGACTTTATTCGGTATAACCCTGAATTGAACGGTGTTATACATTTTTAGCTGCTTGATCATAAACAATTATTTGAAACTCATGGGTTAAATAAAGATTTTTAGAACATGTCCGATTAAGGTTTTTAATTTAATGAATAATGAGAACGAAATGGTTTGTGCTTTAAATTATTTAATTTGCTATTTCTCTTTTGACTTTCCATTTCAGGTTTTACTAGGTTTGCTCCAGGAGTCAACAAACAAGATTGTTATTTTCAAACCATCCAAGAACAATAGTAAAAAATGTTGTAATTTTAAATACGGGTTTTTTATTAAAAGTGATTGTCGTTTTAAGTTTTAATTGAATCGTATTCAAAATTCTTTTCTATAAATGTGTTAGTAGTCCTGAAAAGGATCGACCTGTTGGTGGGTATATAGAAGTGAAAGCTAATAGGTATTACATGCGAAGTGCTTGGCTAATAGCAATGTTCACAATGCTGTCCATTTACTGCTAAACAGTGCCCCAATCGATCATAGAAGTTTCGTTGCACATTTGCAATCATATTTACTGGTATATTGAAGCAAACTTCCACAATTTTATCTTTTAAAGACTCAATTGTGTCGTGGGGTCTATAGGTGTATACCTTCGAAGATATGTAAGGCCATAAAAAGAAGTCGTTGGGGGACAAGTCTGGTAATCTTGGTGGCCAAGTAACTTCCCCACCTCTCCCAATCTAGGTCCTAGGGAGTGCTTCATTTAAAAGTTGTTTTATTTGATTTGCATTATGTGCTGGACACTCATCATGCTGATACCACACAACTACATCTTCTTCAGCTACTTGATCTAATGCTAGTAAAATTTGCTGCATCAATAAATCTCTATACTTAGCCGCAGTAAGTGTCTTTTCAATAAAAAATGGGAGAATATTCCAGCCCAAACATTCAGTTTTTGGGGATATTGTGTGTGCACTGGTACAAATAACTGAAGGTTTTCAGTGCTCCAATAACGAAAGTGTTGGTTGTTTGGTGTTCCATTGAGATTGAACGAACATTCGTCGGTAAAGCAAATATTTTTAACAAAATCCATATCCTTATTGCATATCTCCATTAATGTTTCACAAAATTCTTGCCTTTTGTCACCATCGGTTCTGAATATTTGCTGGTGATGTGGGTAATGATATGAACTATATTTATGGTTTTTTAAAATTTTATGAACTTGACACCTATATACACCACAGTCGATAACAACTTAGTTGTGAAATACTAATATTAGGGTTGAGATGCACCACAGCGAGTACATCAATTTCTAAATTGTTGGCATTGTCCATGTTCTGGTTTTGTTGAACCTGCTTCGGATGCTTGTGTACACTACCAGTTTCTTTAAATGGTCGCACTACTCTCACCACTGTACTGCTATTTGGAATTGGCCAATCCGAAAAAAGTGCAACGAACAAAACGTTTCTATAGTATTCACGACTGTATACCCACTTAACCATTTGAACTTGCTCAGGGATTGCGTACACACTCATTCTCAAAAATTAATATAGAGAATTTTACAATAAGGAACACGCAATAACAATTAATTGTAACGTATACGTCAATACGAGAATTCCATAGCCTTAGTGGATCAATTCAATTTTTTTCTATAATGAAATTCCTATGTTGCGTCTTGCCAGAGACGCACAGTGTATAACAATATATGCTATTTTTTTTTCAAACGTGACAAATTATAATACAAAAATAAACATCTAATTAACAAGTTTATTTCAGAAAACATTACACTTGTAAAAAATCGAAATCCCTGATAGACAATAATAATTGTAACTTCGACTTTATATGCTTTAAGTACGTAATAGTATTTTATGAGTAAAATATAGTATATCTTATATAAATACTCTACTCCGCCGTTTCCTCACATTCGGTCATTTTCAGTCATCTTTGCATTCATTTTTTGTATGTTACATGTCATTTTATCGAGAAATGAGAATATACGTTTTGTTCCTTTCTATTTCAACTTCACATTTTTTTTTATTTCTGACAATCGGACGACCACACGAGCATTCAATATATTGCTTTAAAAAATTTAAATTGCAATTTTGTATAAACTAATTTCCCGACAATCGCAAGGTTTTGCACACATTAAGTACGTATAATTACCTCCTATTTCGTGAAAAATTTATGCTACATCACAAAAAATAACGGATCTAGAAATTTTAGAAAAAACCAAATATTTCACTTTCTCCGATTTTTCTGGGAAAGTTATTACCTGATCGAGTCGAATTGGTGCTCATTTTATTCGATTTTTATCCTCTACAACTTTTCTTTTTTACAATATTAACATTGGTTCTCTACTTTTCACCCAGGAAAAAAAAGTTTAGTAAAAACACGTTTCTTTGCATTTAAATGTTAATTAACAATATAATGACAATTCATTTTCCGTATAAAACATGAATATAAGGTATTTTATACTATTTACAATTACATGGCGCAGGTAGTATCCTACTACATATTATTATTGTCAAAAATTTTCTTATTATTTGCTCTATTGACTAGGGTAATTTTGCGGCGTGCTATGAAGCCGCAAAGATTCCATTTTGAGGAGCGTATTCCAAAAAGTACTTTTGTGCTTAAGCATACAAATGAAAATTATACAAGCAAAATTTTATGATTTAAATGCCTTTTATGACGTTTGGAAAAGAAATGTATTTTTGATAAGCACAATCAGTGCAATAAGTTGTTTGTTCTTATACAGTGGCCGGCAAAGAGTTTGCATGAAATGGGAAAAAATTTTGTAATTGAGATATCCGAAAATTTCTTTTGGCAAATGAATTCAGCATATCGAATGACAAAAAATATGTAAAAAAGTGAGGTTAGGATGACAAGATATTGAAAAATGTCTAAGAGAAAAGTTGTTCAGAATTAGATTATACGTCTATGTGCAAATTTTAAAAGAAAATAACGACGTTTCCAAAATATCAGTTTTCCGGCATTTTTTCCGGAAATTTTTTGTATGAGCTTATTATCCAGGCAACATTGTAAAAAATTGTTTAAACTGGGTTTACAATGGAAGAATTGATCATTTTAGGACTATTTTAAAATAATTCTAAATTTGTAATTTCAACCTTTTGTTTTCTTTAGGCCATTGCAACAAAGTACGTCGTAAAAAAACAATGTTTTTTGTTCTCTACCGTCCATTGCTAGACTAATAAATAAAAATTACTGGATTGTGAAGTTTATTTGTTGGTCTTATTGTGCTTCATGCAGATATTTTTGAAAAATCGTTATTTTCTTTTGAAAATTTGCACATAGACGTATAATCTAATTCTGAACAACTTTTCTCTTAGGCATTTTTCAATATCTTGTCATCTAACCTCACTTTATACATATTTATGGAATATTTTTAAAATTTGCCCACATGACATTTGTCTGCTTTTTTTGTCATTTGATATGCTGAATTTATTTGCCAAAAGAAATTTTCGAATATCTCAATTACAAAAATTTTTCCCATTTGATCCAAACTCTTTGCCGGTCACTGTATAATATATTACATCCGCGCATTATTTAAATATGAGACAAAATATTAATTGGTCTGCGTATACGCATCATTTATTAAACTTCCCTTCTTTTTCTAGGTATACATACTCATTTCCTAATTTAAATACCACATTGTCTATAATATTCTCCACTTATAACGGTACTCTGAAATGTCCTGTGTATTACAATATAAACGACTATAATAGTATATTAGGTATGCAATTTCCTAACACACGTTGGGTGTTTAATAGTCATTACATGCGAACTACATACACTATTTTTTTTACGACGCCATAATGTTAAATAGAAACTCAAATTTTATAATTAATTTGTATCGTAATGTACAGATTGTACAACTCTAATATATGAATTTCATACAAAAGTAGAAAAAAATACATAACAATAATTCCTTAGCTTAACCAAAGATTATTATATTTTGGGTTAACTTAACCTAACGCGTGTAATTAGAAATAGTAACAAATTAGTCTAGTTAGATTTATTCAAGTCTGAAAATTATCTTGTTGGACAACAAATTAATCTTATTTTTCAATTTTAATAAATTAAAAGTAGAACAAACTAAATTACTTTATAAGACAGAATAGATTCAATTGTGAACGAGGTTCGCTTAAAATTCTGGTAGGTTCATGCGTCAAATATTAATCGCATAGGTAACCGCAAAGTGAAAACGTCATAGAGAACGATTGTGTAGTTTTGCGTCATTAATCGTTTGCGTACGAGTTAAGTGATATATTACTTACGTACTTGTACGTACAAACGTCTTCTTAAATTAACCGTCACAAATATTGAATATACAATTATCAGATTAAAACACAAATATTTATTGTATTAAAAGTGTTTAAGTAACTGCTTGTTGTGTAAATCAATATTGTATTGTTTTCATTTTTTGTTTGACTTTTTCTAAATGATCTTTGTAAATTAAAACGTATCTAAAGTTACTCCCAGATAAAATAGGTTAAAATTATGGTTTACCTTTATATTATTAAATATAACATTAAGTTTTCTACCTTTTTCTCTTTGCTTAAATGAAAACAAGAAACCTCTGTCTTTTTAAGATTGTGGCATAATCGCCATTTTTTAAAATAATTTTCCATACAATTTTGAGATTCAGAGATGCAGAGTTTTTTTATAATTTCTATCTAGAAGACCACCTTCAAATTTTCGAATTAGACATTTAAAAACCATCTACGTACAGTGAAACCTGGTTAATTGAGATCTCAAGGGACCATGGATTTTGTGCCAATTATTGAGGGTTTCCATTAATCCAGTTTTCCAATTAAGCAGCTTACAGTTATAGTTGTCTCATTTCACAGAGGCCCCCGCTTATAGAGATCGAAATATACCGTTACTCTATTTTTAGAAGTAGAAATGTTAATAAAAATGCGTATTTTTGGTGTTATGAATTTAATATAGGTATGAATGTATGTAACACTTACATACAGCATGTATTATGTACTTGAGCTGTTAGGAAAATGTAAATTATTATTGTCGAGTTGCCGTTTGACCATCAAGGATCACAATTCTAGTTTTCAAGTTCAAGTACCAGTAAATTATTGTGTAGTTAATTGTAGTAAAAAGTGTATATATACAGTCCACATTATCAAGTTTATTCAACCATTAAGGCAATTTTTGATATTTCCAGTTTGCATAAAGAATCATACAGGGAACTAAAAGTTTTGTTTGACAATGTAAACAAGCATTTGCGTTCCTTAAAAAGTCTTGGTGAACCGGTAGAATCGTGGAGTTCTTTATTAATTTATATTTTGTGTAATAAATTGGATCCGATTACGCGTCGCGAATGGGAAAAACAGGATATATGTAATGAAATTTCTAATTTTGAAAAATTTCAAGGTTTTTTAAAACATAAATGCGATATTCTAGAAATAATGGAAGTAAAGCTGGATGACCATAAATCTTTTCTTAGTAACAAATCCGCTTACAAATATGAAAACAAAGCCACCTTCAGTGGTCCCAAAAATAAATACGCTTCTTATGTAAACGTAAAATCTATTGAAAACACTAATCCTTCCTCAAGTTTTAGTCATAAATGCTTTTTTTGTCAAGGTTCGCATTCCATTTACCATTGTGACGCATTGTTAAATTTAAAAGGGTATTCCAGGGTACAAGCAATTAAAAACAATAGGCTTTGCGTTAATTGTTTAAAACCAGGACACATGGCGCAATTATGTATTTCATCTAAGTGTAGATCATGTGGTCGAAGACATAATACTTTATTACATATAAATAATGAAAATAATGCTAATCATGTTCAAGAAAAAGTACAGGCAAGTCAAGATGAATCAGTAGTAGGGACACATGCAGCAGCTATTAAGTACCGCGATTGTACAACTTAAAGATTCGCGTGGACGATACCATCAAGCGAAGTGCCTCTTAGATAATGGCAGCCAATCCAATTATATATCTAGTAATTTACTAAGTATTTTAAATTTACCAGAAAGACCGATAGATTATGAAATTGTAGGTGTAGGTCAATCAATATCTAAATCTCGCGGAAAAGTTAGTCTAGAAATATTTTCTTTATGTAGTAGATTTAGAACAATAATATCATGTTTAGTTTTAGATAAAATTACAAACAATCTTCCTATATGTTCATTCAATAAAAATAATTTACTTTTAGGGAAACACGTTAGACTAGCTGATCCATCATTTAATTTAAGTAGCCCAATCGATTTATAATTAGGTGTAGACGTATTTTATGATGTATTAAAAGAAGGGGAAATACGATTAAACGAAGGTCCGATTGTGCAAAACACATTACTAGGATGGGTATTAGCGGGAAATTTAGCTATAGGAGTAGAGAGTAAAAAGTTAGTAGTTGTTTAAGCATAACCGCTTCTGAGGAAAGCTTGAACGAAAGTCTAAGTCGATTTTGGAAGATTGACGAATATGAAAACAAACTAATTTTAACCAAATCGGAAAATTTTGCGAACAACATTTTTTAGAAACAACAACTCGAGATAAAGACGGTCGTTTTATAGTTAGTATACCATTTAAAGAAAATGTATCAGAGTTAGGAGATTCTCAAGAACAAGCATTGTTCAGATTTCTAGCTCAAGAAAAAGGTTAGCAAAAATGAAGCTCTAAGATTAGAATACAATAATTTTTAGCTGAATACGTTAGATTAGGGCGCATGTCAAAATTAATTTAAAAAATGAGAGAGAAAATCAAGCACAGTATTTTATGCCGCATCATTCTGTAATAAAGGAATCAAGTAGTACTACGCGAGTTAGGGTAGTGTTTGATGTGTCGATGAAAACAAGTAACGGTCTTTCCCTTAATGATGTACAGCATGTTGGACCTACCATTCAAAACGATTTATTTGGAATATTGTTAAAATTTCGAGAAAATTTATTTGTATTTACTTCCGATATATCTAAAATGTACAGACAAGTATTAATACGTCCCGAGCAGAGATGTTTTCAAAAAATATTTTGGCGTTCTAAACCGCAAGAACAAATAAAATGTTATCAATTAAATACGGTCACGTATGGTACCACGGCAGGTCCATTTCTAGCGATAAGAGCACTTTATCAATTAGCTTTAGAACATGAACATAATTATCCAGAGGCTTGCCATATTACGAGTATAAAAAATAATGTTTATGTTGACGATTGCTTATTTGGCGCAAATTCATTTCAAGATTTAGTACGCTTAAAACACGAAATTACAAATATTTTAGCTTCTGGTGGTTTTCAGTTAAGCAAGTGGCTGAGTAATGTCAATTTAAAAAATGATGGAAATTCAATAAACAAGCAAGAAAGTTTTTTAAATTTTGACAAACTACAAAACAAAATGTTAGGCATAGTGTGGGATTCTGCAAACGATTTTTTAACTTATTCAATTGATATTTGTAAAACCACGGCGATGGTTACAAAGCGACACATTTTAAGTATTACAGCACAAGTGTTTGATCCTTTAGGTTTCCTATGTCCAATTGTTATAACGGCAAAAATTTTAATACAAAAATTATGGCAAACAAAATTAGGTTGGGACGAGTCAATACCTCAACATTTGTCGGTAGAATGGCAAAATATTATAGTCGATTTGAACCATGTTAATAAAATTAAAATAGATAGATTTGTACTGTCGAAAAATTATTTGAACGCGGAATTACACGGTTTTGCAGATGCTAGTGAGTCTGCCTATGGCGCATGCATATATGTGAGATCTTTTGATTCAATTACCAAACATTATTGTAGTCAGTTGTTGTGTGTCCAGAGTTGCACCATGCAAGATTTACCCAGATTAGAATTATGCGGAACATTATTATTAGCCCAGTTAATTAAGAAGATATTAGAGTCTATAACAATTAAGTTTAAGAGTGTTAATTTATATTCAGATTCCACAATTGCACTTGCTTGGATAAAAGGAGATGCTAACCGCTAGAAAACGTTTGTTGCAAACCCCGTAAGAGAAATTCAATCCATTACAAATTCATTTAATTGGCGTCATATTAATTCAAAAGATAATCAAACGGATTTAGTATTTAGATTTAGTAAAGCACAAATGCTTCTTTATTCTAGTTTATTGTCGCATGGACCACAGTTTTTAAGAATAGAATAGAAGTGATGGATCATACAAAGGCGAACTAAAAATAACCACTAATGATATACCAGAACAACGAATAATTAGCAACATTTCTTTAGGTAACAATAATTATAACATGATTTTTGAAAAATATTCTGATGTCAATAAATTAATTAGGGTTTATGCGTATGTACGTAGATTTATAAAAATGCTAAAGAATTTAGAGCAAAAAGAAATGTAGGTTCATTAACTTTACAAGAATTAGATGATAGCTTTAAGGAATTAGTACGTTTAGCTCAAATTGAATCATTTTTCGTAGAATATAACAATTTAAAGCAGAAAAAAGAAATTAATAAAAAAAGTAGGATTTTGTCTTTAAATCCCTATATAGATAAGGATGACGTCATGCGAGTAGGTGGTAGATTGCAAAATTCCAATTGCATATATGACAAAAAGCATCCAATTATTCCACACCCAAACCATACTTTTACTTACAAAATTGTTGAAAGAGAACATAAAAGATTGTTACATTGTGGTCCCACTACTTTATTGGGCTCACTTAGAAATCGATTATCGATAATCGCTGGTAGAAGTTTAATTCGAAAAATAACGAGAAACTGCATTACATGTTTTCGAGTTAATCCCAAATCATCTAACTATTTAATGGGAAATTTGCCCCAAGTTAGAGTCAAGCAATTTAGCCCATTTCATTACACTGGTTGTGATTTTGCTGGTCCAATCTTAATAAAAGATCGAAATACAAGAGGCGCTAGACTAGTTAAGGTTTACGTTTGTTTGTTTGTGTGTATGTTAGTCAAAGCGGTGCATTTGGAAATTCTAACTGACTTAACCACTGATTGTTTTATAGCTTGTTTGCGTAGATTTATTTGTAGACGTGGTAAACCTTTAAATATTTATACTGACAATAACACAACTTTTATTGGTGCTAAAAAAACTCAAAGAATTGTCAAGTTTCTTGAAATCCGATTCAAATAAAATTAACGATGCAAATTAATATTAACTGGAACTTTATTCCAGCTAGATTGCCACATTTTGGTGGTATTTGGAAAGCGGGAATTAAACGTATGAAATACCTATCATTTAACAAGAGTAACTCATAGTTCACTTTTCACGTATGAACAATTTGCCACTATTTTATGTCAAATCGAGTCTATTTTGAATTCTCGCCCCTTATGCCCTTTAACCACAGATCCTGACGACTTTGAACCCCTCACTCACTTTTTAATAGGAAAAAGCTTAGTTTCTTTACCGGAACCAAGTTTAATAGGTGTACAAGAAAACAGTTTAAAAATTTACCAGCGCTTACAACAAATAACACAGCATTTTTGGCGAAGATGGCAAGCAGAGTACATATAAGAACTTTAAGGAAGAGTAAAATGGAAGCAGAATTTATCAAATCAAGTGAAGGTCGGTAGTTTGGAGTCAAAGAAGACAACCTACCACCGTGTGTAAATGGAGTCTTGGCAGAATAACCGAAGTGTGTCCAGGTCAAGACAACATTGTACGAGTTGTGCACGTCAAAATTAAAAACAAAGTAGTGTCTCGTGCAGTGTCTAAAATTTGTGTTTTACCTGTGGAGACTAACGAATGAAACCATAAACGCAATTAAATTAGTATAGTTTTAGTTTATAATTATTTTGTAAATATGTTTGAAATCATATATTTCAAGGCGTCCGGTATGTTTAGGCCAAAGTTAGTGTAAGGGTTGGGGGAACGTTTTTGCTAAGTAAGTGGGAAGAAAAACAACTTGATCTGTTAGGAAAATGTAAATTATTATTGTCGAGTTGTCGTTTGACCATCAAGGTTCACAAGTTTTCAAGTTCAAGTACCACTAAATTATTGTGTAGTTAATTGTAGTAAAAAGTGTACAAGTTTAAATAAAATATATATACAGTCCACATTATCAAGTTTATTCAACAGTGAATTTATCCGGATTTGGTGGAGGAACAGAGCATCCATTGCGTTATTTCATTGTCAACATCGAACTTTTAGTTCTCAAATTTATGTAACTCCAAAGCGGAACACAATTAATGCAATAATTGGGCAAGACTTGCTGATACAGGCTGAAGTAATCATCAATTCAAGCATTAGTAAGTAGCTACAAACCCAAAATAGATAAAACCACAGACGTTTCCATGAAGATAATTATTAAGGACGATGAACGTATTTTTTTCCAAGACGCTTACCATTTGTAGAAAGAGAAACCGTAGATAAGCAAATCAAAGAATGGATTAAAGATGGAATTGTTGAACCATGCATATCGGATTATGCAACCCCCGTAGTTGTTGTAAAGAAAAAAGACGGTTCTCCACGAGTGTGCATCGACTATAGAAATATAAACAAAATAATTGTCAAAGACAGATATCTGCTTCAGTTATAATTGAAGACATATGAGACAGGTTACAAGAAACTAGAGTTTTTAGTACCATAGACTTGAAGAACAGATTCATCCAAGTTGAAGTTGACAAAGAAAGTCGGAAGTATACTGCTTTTTTAACGTACAATGGTCAATATCAATTTTTAAAGGTTCCATTTGGGTTGTGTAATAGCCTATCTGTATTTCAAAGACATATTAATTCAATATTTCGAAACATGTTTAGAGATGGCATCGCTTTGCCATATATGAACGACCTAATAATACCAGCTAAAGATGAAAAAGAAGCTATTAAAAGAGTGAAGATGGTTTTACGAATTGCAGAAGAATTTGGATTAGACATAAACATGAAGAAAAATCCATATCTTGTAAAAAGAATAGAGTTCTTAGGGCATGTAACAGAAGAAGGTAAACTATACCCAAACACTTCTAAAGTTAAAGCTGTGAAAAAATTTCCAGTACCGACAACCACGAAGCGATTTTAAAGTTTCTTAGGGCTGACTGGATATTTCCGAAAATTTATTTCAAACTACTCACAAATAGCAAAACTACTGTGCGAGTTATTAAAAAATAACCAACCGTTTAAATTTGAAGTGAAGAAAAATCTGCTTATATCACGTTGAAGAATAAATTGTCTGAGAAGCCAGTTTTACAAAATTTTGAACAAGATGCAGGCACGGAAGTACATACTGACACAAGTCAAGAAGGATTTGGTACCACACTCCTATAAATATCAGAAGACGATAATCAGTTACATCCAGTTTACTACGCAAGTAAGAAGGCGTCACCTGCGGGAAAAAAGTACTGTAGTTACGAGTTAGAAGTTCTAGCGGTCATTGAAGCCATTAAAAAATTCCGAGTGTATTTACTGGGACGTCACTTTAAGATTGTAACAGACTGTAATGCATTCCAGAATACCAAAATAAAGAAAGACTTAAGCATCAGAGTGGATTCATTTATTGGCAGAACACGATTATGAAGTCGAGCATCGTTCTGACGCTTTAAGTCGTTACTCAATCATGACCATTATAGAAAACGTTACATTAAAAGTAAAGACGGCGAAAGAACACAATTCGATGATCAAAACTTTAAAAGGTATTTTGTAAGAAAACGAACATGAAGATTTCTTTATAAGAGAACATATTCTTTTCAAATACGATAGAGAAAAAGAGTTACTTGTTCAGTTGTACCAGACGCCATAGAGTTAAGAATAATTAAAGAAATTCATGAAAGAGGACATTTTAACAATAAAAACAAAAGAAACATATATTTGGCGATCACACAAAATGTGCGGAATACTTTTTGCAAAGGTAGAAAACATTTCAAATAAATTGTTATTTATGTATGCACATATATTTATTGCCCGATTTTGATAAGCTCTTTTTTAAATTGTAGAGCGTTTAAAACTATACTTTAGGACAAGTTAACACAGCTTTCTTACAAAAACCAGGCTACTACGTATTTGTTTAGGAATGAAAATTAAAAAAATTGTATTGGCAATTTGAGTACATTACTGGAATAGTTTTTCTATTAAATTCTTTACATTGTTTAAATTATGAAGCACATTATTCTTGTGGATTTATTTCTTTTGATCAAACGAGAGAGAAAAAAATTAGTGAGATAATAATGTAGCATAAATATAGTTTAAACGGTCTATAATTTAAAAAAAAGTTTGTTAAAAACAAAAATAAATGTAAATTCCATAGGACTGTTCCGCTTTCAAGTGGGTTACACCGTATATATGCTTCTATCACTTTTTACAGATAAAGACAATTTTGAACCAAATTGGATCTCTGAAATGACAACCAGCGGACTTTTGCAAGATGTTGAAATTGTACTGAATAGAGTTGTTCATCATTCTGATAGTTTGTTAATAGACATGGATAATAATTCTGCCGAATCTTACAATTCCGTAGTGGCAAAATTTATCGGAGGAAAACGTATCAATTTTGAAGGTCAAGACTTTTATCAACTACGCTGTCAAGCAGCTGGCATTAGTTTTAATGCAGAAGCACATGAGTATCAGAATTAATTTACAAAGCGATTACAAAAAGAAGTCCCAGGAAAAACGTTAAATAATATATATCGCAGAAGAGGAAACAAAACGAAAACCTTAAATCAAGACGAAAGCTCGGTTAAATTTAAAAAAGAATACAAAGTTTGCGCAGAAGTCGATATTGATTATGGTCCAGACGCGTCCAAGTTATCTGAGCCTTTACCGGATGGTTTCAGTGAAGAAAAAACTATTTTTATCGAATCGCTCTACAAAACACCTGCGGAGATCGAAGAGCTCAATACCAAAACGGTAGGTCAGAGCAATAATCGTTTTCAGAAGGAAAAACGTTACAAACGGTTGACAACTTCCATGTTCTACCAAATTTGTAAGATGAAAGCTTCTACTTTGTGTGAGGCAACAGTAAAAAATTTGTTGTATTCTTCATTTTCTGGAAGTGCTGCCACAGATTGGGGACAAACTCATGAACCAATAGCACTAAAACAGTTTGAAGATCTGTATGCTGTCAAGGTGGTTCCTAGAGGGTTGGTAGTAGATGCAGTATTTGGTTTTTTAGCCGCATTTCCCGATGGATTTGTTGGTGATAGGGCTGTGATAGAAATAAAATGCCCATATTCAGCCGCTAATCTATCGCCATTTAAAGCCGTAGAACAAAAAAAATTAAGCACCGCACACTAATTAACAATAAAATACAACTAAAAAAAAACGTCAGACTATTACTACCAAATTCAGGGGCAGTTACGTGTCACTCGTAGAGAATAATGTTATTTTACGATTTGGACACCTTATGGAATGGTTGTTGAAGAGGTGAACTTATAATTAAACATTACTATGTAGTGAATATTTTTAATTTACAGATCTATAGAGATGATTTGTTTTGGACTGAAAAAATGGAGGCAGCACTCATCGAGTTCTTCTATAAATGCATGGTACCGGAAATACTGCATTCTTAGTATCCAAAAAATCTACCTACAATCTATTGGATTGATGAAGTAATGACGTTTTTATTTTAAAAATATATACATAACATAACAGGTTTGAAACGTTTAAACTAGTTTTTGACTGTCCTAGCAGGCATTGCATTGCATCTTCACCGTAAACATATTAAATCTCATAAGCAGCTTCATGGCTTTGACACCTCGATTAAACGCAAAAAAGAAGATAATGTCGCTAATGATGGTTTTTGCCTACTTCCATTATAATATGGTTAAACTTTAACAATAATTAAAGACGGAAAACAAAATTAAACCCATTATATGACAGAACTACAAATTTTCTGACAAGCTGAATATTCAGTAATCAAAATTCTGTTGTTTCAGAGCGAATTTTTAAATTAAAAAGAAACGACTTTACTTATGCATCCACCTAATAATATGTATGTTTTTGTTATTCCGGAAAACCGATAGGGCCGTACTTTTGGCACGTATTAGTTGTCTAGAAAATCTTTGAAACCGATTTCGTGTAGCCCAAACTAGTTTAATCAAATTTAGACGTTGAAATTCTCCAAAAATTCATGGTATTTATAGCATAATTATTGCCCAAAAAACTAATTTTGACAAAATTTGTTTCAGTCGGTTTTGAAAAGAAAAACTTAAAAGTTGAAATTCTCCCTTAACTGAGTCTTTCTGGAAAAATTACATTAGTTGTTTTGTAAACATTGTAACGTACTATAGTCTGCAAAATTTTAAGGAAAATACTTCTCTTTAGGCAGAGCCGGTTCTAATCCATTGGCTGTCTACGTACATTCCTAAGATTGCCCTCCTCTCAAATTAAGAACTTATAAAATTTATATTGCATACTTACTAAGTTTACATTAACAATTTTGAACATACATAATAGTAAGCACTAATTAAAACAAAAGACATAGACAAATTCAAATTATTGGATAAATTGAAACAAGATCGGGGATCCTTAGGCTGTCTTGAGATTTAAGTAATTTTAAAATATAGAAACGATTTCCAAGATTGCATCGTGTTAAAATGGCGACCGTAGTTACCACTTAAAACAAACAAGAGTTTAAGCAGTGGCGGCATACTGGGAGGTCAAAAATTAATTTAAAAAATAGGCATACTTAAAAAAATATAAATAACTCAAATGCACTGCAAAATTTTATACAATCTACAATTCTGTTCAAAATATAGCGATTTTTCGAAACATTCTCATTAAAATCTCTAAGGGATTTTCTGTAAGCATTGTCTAGCTGTGTACGAATATTAACATTTCCTACGGTTGCAAAATTTACCGAGCATTTCATGTGTTCTGCAGACGAAGTATGTTTTTTTTATTTCCTCTTTTAAATGTTTTAAATCTTTTACACCGGATTTGCACTATAGCGAGTCTGACGAGTCTTTAGAAAATAATAAACAAACAAAACAGTAAAATACATTTGATACTTCACAACCACATATCCAGTTAGCTAAATCGTACATTACCTTGCGAAAGTTTCGATGAAAATCTTTATTTTTGTCTTTGCTAGTTTGTCGTAAACTTAGTTCTGGCAAAGGACGACCATTTGCCTTGAACTCAACTAATTTTGTAAAATTAAGTTTGTTAGCACTTTTTAGTTGTTTAATTTTCTACACTACCGACAATTTCTATTATAGCGCATCCACACGCGAATCAAAAATAGTATTTTTACAAAACAACACAACAACAGTAAAACATATCAATATAAATTCTTAAATTGATTTAAAACACGCGAAAATCGAATCAAAAATCGAACGTAGTTGTACACCCTATACGAAGTCAACGTAAACTGCGGGATCCGGCTCATGACCCAAAGTTGATTATTGTTTCGGACGTTCGCGTTTATTCGGGCGCTGCACGTTTTTCGAGTTTTTCCGGGTAGATCTAATTCAATGAGGACAATTCGCACCGCCAGCCCAAGGTTGAAGAGGATGAATTACGAACGACGGCCGATAAATTTTAAGTTATTGTACTTGCGACTTAATTACCTATTTTAATAAAACACGTAATAATGAATATTTTTATATATTGTCAACATTTTGGGAGGTCATTGACCAAATGACCATATGGACAAACCGCCACTGATGTTTAAGATAGACAACTGAAAGTCGTGTAATCAATTTGTCAAACAAGCTAAATTCTAGATTAAAAAGTCTGACTTTTTCTTCTTTTAGCCTAGAATCTGCTTTGGTTGACAAACTGATTACCTGATTTTTAGCTGTGTACTCTCGTTTGTTTGTTTCAAGTTTTCGCAACTACGCTTTCCATTTTGACATAGTCTAATCTCTGCAGACGTTTTTGGTAATTTTTTTATAAATTTATAAATATTGATGTAATAGTGTATTATTATTATTATTATTATTATGTCAGCCAAACTTTTCAACAATGTAAATTATTTTTAAAAAATTTAAAATACTAAGACTTAGGAAACACCTATGACCGGCCGCCCCCAATTTTGACCGCTCGCGTACTTTTACGCGTAGCGGCGTTGTAAACGGCACTGTCGAATTTTAAATATTGTTTTTGTTTTTTTGTAATAATTGTTGAAGTCTGTTGAATGAAAAATCTCACATGCTAGTTTTATTAATTCTAATAATAATAATTATTAAGTTACATTACAGGACACAAAATGTTTTGCTAAGTTCATTCCATCTTAGGTAAGTCAGTTGTTTTCTACAATTATAATTTAATTATGCAAATAAAGCATATTGTAAATAAAATTTAGTACACGTTTAAAAAACTAATAGGTATTTTGATTTTTTGTTAGTTGTAACACATAAATGAAAGTCAATCAATTATAAGTGTATCTTTATCATAAAAGTATACAGTTGAAAAATACATCATTTAGACAAATAGCACTTCAATTTACAATATTTTAACACAATAATTGACTGTGTTGATGTAATTTGATATCTTATATGGAATAAATTTAATAATCTGTACATTGAATTTTTTATCAGCATAAAATAAAGAATGCCTGTTAGTCATGTAAGTGCTCCAATGGTACATCAGATCAGTATAGTTTTGAAAGCTTTTGAGCGACGTCTCTCTACTATTTGATTTGGCTGATTGGAAGCTACCACTGTTACCGTATAAAGTTTTTCAAAGTGGAATAAAGATCGAAGATCTAAACTCCACCTCCTGGTTGACGTGTTTTTCAAATGGGATAGCGGACAGTTAATATCGCCTTGAAATATACGAAAACAAACGCGTAATAAATAAGGAATCTGCTTACTCCTTACGTAGCTTTATCGACGAAGTTTTAAAAAACGTACGTTCATTGAAAAATTTAGGCGAACCAATCGAAAAATGGGATTCAAGTTTAATATATCGATTGTCGACTAAACGAGAATGGGAATCGTCATTAAACGTTAACGAACTACCTAATTTAGACCAATATTCCAAATTTTTAACGCACCGTAGTCAAATGTTGGAAATATACTCAAACGCGAAACACAAACCGGTAATAAAACAAGATTTTAGGATATCATCACACTTAACAGTAAACAAAATCGTTGCCCCTACTGTAAAGAATCGCACTTTATTTACAATTGTCAAAAATTCATAGAATTGCCTGTACAATCACGATCAAAAGAAATTAAAAATCTTAAACTTTGCACCAATTTCTTTCGTTCCAAACATAAAACGCAAGAATCTTTAGCAGGTGGCTGTAAGATATGCCAACATAAACAATACCATTGATTATAAAGTGATAATAAAAAATGATAATGCATTATTACACCAAGAATCTAACAATTACAAAGACTCGCATGAATCACGCACTGCTGATACAAAAAATATCATTTTCGCCTTAACGTTTTAAGAGAACGTCATGCCTGATCAGCAAAACCATTGATTATAATGGCATTAATTATAGAATTTTATAATCAATGATAATAGGATTATAAAGTTACTAAAGATGCGCAACGCATATGGGGAAAATGTAACGTACAATTTCACCGAGTTGTAGATGGCTCAATCGACAACTTTCAGTGAAATATTTTTAGTATGTGGATTGCAAAAACAATACAAAGAATAACAGAGACTTTGTACTTTGTTTTGTGTCTATGACAATTTGTTTGTTTATTTTAAAAATAAAATTATAAAACCTCGCGTGAGATGGACAGCGAAATTTCGGAAAAAGTGTACTAAAGAGCGTTAAAAGCTGATGGGGAGTTGCTTCCTAAAAAGTCACGGCCACTGTACGAGAGAGAGCTCCAGAAATTTGAAGACTAGAAAAGACAAATTCTGTCACAACTGTCAAGTGAAACAGTTTTAATGGGGTATTTCCAGGAATTGGTACGTATTTTTAGTTGATTTTTTATTAATCGTATTAATGGTATATAGTTTTAGTCAGAATTATTTACCCTGAATTTCTTATGGTCTAAATACTCCATGTTCAAGGCCACATTATTAGTATACAACAAACTAGACATAGGAAGGTTCAACCGGCTGGAGGCATTCCTGAAGCAAACTTCAAAAGGATACATACATTCCGAGAAAGTCTAAAATTTTAACACGCGAAGACGTCTTCAAATTTTCAAGGATGCTTCAAACGACATGTACCTTTTGGAAAAAGTATGTAAACACGGCACGAATTTTACATTTAACTGAATGATGTTGATGATTATGTTATAGGTTGTTCTGGTGATGGGCGTGTTCGGTGGATTGCGAAGGGACGAGTTGGTAAGGTTAACTATAGACGATATAAACGACTGAGGATCCGTTGTAGTGATAAAAATTCAATACACAAAGACTGGCGGTTCAAAAACTTTTAATATTGTCGAGGAAAACGAAATGAGTGCCTTGCAAATATATAGGAAATATGCAGCATTGCGTCCAAAAGGACTAAAGGAGTGGCGCTTTTCTTGTGCTACCGGAATGGGAGATGTACGGCCCAACCAGTTGGCAAAAACACGTTCGGGAGTATACCTTCAAAAGTGGCAAAGTATTTGGGTTATGCAGATGCGAGAGAGCACACAGGACATTGTCTGCGCCGTACATCGGCAACTCTGCTGGTGGATGCTGGTGCTGACATGTTGACATTAAAGAGACATGGTAAATGGAAAAGTGATGCAGTGGCATCTGGGTACATAAAAGACAGTATCGCGCCCAAGAACAAAATTTCTAGGATGATTGCCGGAGTCAAAGTAACGGAAGGCGAAACCTCCAACAATGTTGTGAATATGTCTTCGTTCACTAGACCTGAGAACTCTTCGCTTGAAGGCAATATCCAATTTAATGGATCATTTTCTAATTGTATTTTTAATTTTAAGGATCAAAAATGAGCTTACTTATGAGCATTAAAAAAGATTTCTAAATTGCTGTGTTTTTATTTTTGTCGGCATTAGTAAGAATTAGCGGGCGTAATCATTATGCCCGCTTGTTATGATCCTAGGGCGTAATGAACAGGTTTATACAGCACGTATCACAGACGAAAACAATAATATACAAGTGGAAAATAAAAGTTTTTTTAACTCCCAATAAAAGATGCCAGCGAGTGGCAAACACATTGTGAGAACATTGTTATTGCCCTTGTAAATATTGACGATTTAGGAAATAAGTTAATTTGTGAAGAACATTTTTAAGGTCGGACTTAATTATAAACAATAAAAAAATACAATTACATAAAAATGCAGTGCCGATAAAATTCGAGAAAGAAGGTATGTACTTACAAAGCAAATTAATATTATTTTTATTTACCTACTGAAATAGTTTTTGTGTATTAACTTATCTTTCTATAGTTTTTTAAATTTCAAATTGATAAGATAAAGAATTATGCATTCGTTTGAAGTGATTCACATACATTCGTCGCGGGTTTTATTAACTTTATTCCGTTTGAAAATTGATCGCATATAATTAATCATTTTTAATTTATCCAACTGTAAGTTTTTTGCGGAAAAACAAAAATACAAAACAAATTTAATAGCCCATTAACAACTTATTTGTTGTTTGATTCAATGATACTAAAAGTTGTGTATAATTAATGAGAATTAAAATTTTAAAAAGAATATTTAAAATTAAATGCAATTGACCCCCTCACTTATTATCAGTGAATTGACGTCAATTTTTTTTTCTCAGAATCTACTTCGCCTAGATTTATTGCTGGTCCGGGCGGAGTACAGCCATACGGTTCTACAGCAAAACGTTCCTTACCTTTATTAGGTAATCCTGCACCGCATAAATTTAGAGCATCACAACAAAATGATTCATGTGATTCTGAGTAGGATTGTAGATATGCCTTTACCAAAACCTAGAATACACTTAACAGCTAAGTGTAAAGAACTTTAAGCGAAATTACTTCGCATAAATAAAAAACTAAACACCAAGAATATCCAAAATAGGAAATTAAAAATCAAATGTATACCGTATTGCCCTTTTTCCTCTCTGTATCCTTATTTTTTCCAGTTTACATTTTCTTCAACTATATAACCTGGTGTTTCCTTCTCCAAACCTAGTGTCCACTTCCAATACCTTTCCTGTATATTCTCCAGTTTCTCCCATTCTCTTCATCCCCACACCTCTGCTTCGTACATCAACACATCTTTTACTATTCTCTCAAATATCCATCTTCTTTTCTCCAAGTCTTTTACAAATATTTTTTCGCCTATACCCCAGACCTCCCTTATTATTTTATTTCCTTTTTTCTCTGGTTCCTTAATCTGGTCTTCTTGTCTGCCACCTCTATCTTTTCCTCTCCCCACTTCCATTTCCCTCCTTTTATTCTACCTTTTTCTTCTTAAACTCCATAATTTTGTATTCCTTCTATACTTTCTCTTTCTGTTGCTTCCTCCATTTCTTTTATTATCTTGTTTATCTCCTCATCTATTCCTTCTTCTGAATTCTGTCCTTTCTCCATCTTTTCCTTGTATCTTTCCATATTTTCTTCCGTCCATACCTTTATTTCTTTCCACTCCTCTCTTTTTTGTTCTGTATCATTTTCTTCTTCCACCAAGGTCACTTGTAAGGTTTGATGATCAGAATCTTCACTTTCAACAATTTTGAACGTCGCTATGTCTTCCATACTTTTTCATTTGTAATTACATAGTCTGTTACCGACTCTCTTCATCCTCCAATAAACGTGTATTCCCCTTTCCCTCCATCCTCCATAATACTGTCCTTCCTTTTTCCTCACAAAATTCTACCAATTTTTTTTCTTGCCCATTTATTATTTTATCCATTGATACTCTTTTCTTTACCCTTCCATTTATCATCATATCTCCTTCCTCTCCTATCCTTGCATTGAAATTGTCTTCTAATATTAGTTTTTTCATCTCTCTCTTTTCATTACTTTATCTATTTTTCCTTAGTCGTTTCTATTTCTTTTCCATAAATTGTTATTACATTATACCTTTCTCCTTCTTCTGTTTCTATATTCGTTTTCATCACTCCCATTATCCTCTCCTCTCTCCCCTCTTTTTCTTTTTCCATTCTTCTCTCACCCTATTATTAATCCTCCCTTTGCTCTTCCTATCTTCTCTTATATGCCCCATATAAATTCTTCAGGCACCTTGTCTTTCCACTCTTTCCAATCTTTCCCTACTATCCAGGTTTCCACCAGCCCCACCATTTTAAAACCCTAATATAATTCCTTCCACATTCCAAAATAATATCCTGTTTTCCCTGTCCCTTTTACTTTCTCCATTTTTCATTCCCCACTCTTTTCCCCTTTTCCCTCCCCATTTTCTAGTTTTGCTGTCCATTTTCTCACTTTTCCTTCCTTCTCTATCCGTCTTCGTCCCTCTCCTTCCACCCACATTTTTAGGAATTCTATTTTCACTTTTTTTTCTCCCTTTCCATACTTTTTTGCCTCTAACCTTATCTTTGTTTGTATATCTCTTTCCTTTTTCGTCATGTTCTCGTCAATATAGATTCTCAAACCTCGTAACTTCTTCTTATTTTGTAATATCTCTAACTTTTCTTCTAAACTTCCTACCTTTATTAATACGATTCCCTTCTTTACCTCTCTAGCTTCTTCTACTTTTTCTTCCAACCCCAAGTTATTCCTTAACATATCTTGGGCCTGAATCTTTATTTCTTGGTAGTTTCCGTTTACTTCCAACGATTTCCCGACTAAATTTTTCTCCTCTTTTCTTTCTCCGTGTTTTCCACTTTTCTTTCTAAGTTTTCTACCTTTTCCTCTAATTTCTTGAACTTATTTTCCCATTTCTCATTCATTGTCTTCATTTCTGCTCTTAATTACTTTATTTTCCCTTTCGTTCTTTCTTGGTTTATTTTTATTAACTTAATTTCTCTTAGCATCTCAATGCATACATCTCGTATTTCATCTTCTTCTTGCCTCCCACGTACTTCTTTTTTACTTTTCTTTTCATTCTAACGGTATTTCTCTTTCGATCTTTTGCTTCTTCTGAATGCATTAAATAACTATTCTTCCGTCTTTCTTTTTCTCGAGTCCGAATCCCCTGTGTCTGTTTAATTCCACACGTTATTTTATGTAGTTTGATATTAAATTTAAATTTAAATCGTGCATATAAATACGATAAAAAGAAAATAAGAATAATAAGAAAAACATCTTCGTACCATTGATTTCGGAGAAAAACGACGTAATTGTGAATGCAATGACAAGTAAATATTGTTTGAATAGACAAATAAATTGTTTATGTAAGTAAAACGTTAATAAATTTGATTTCTTAAAATTACAGTGTTGTTTTATTAAAGCATTGATTCAATATTAAAGTTTTGAAACAAAATTAAAAAGTAATTTATAAATCTACATTGAGCCACGATAAATTTGCGAGTTTTTTAATTTAATAGTAGAGCAAATAAAAATACGTGCAGTACAGAAATTACCTGGGTCTACCTTAACATTCTTAAACGAAATGCGGCCGTGCAGTTTTATCACTAAGTGCAACAACTTGGTCGTTTAGCAAAATTAAATAATCGATTCACATTTCAACCTTGAATAGCTTGTAGAGCCTAACACCAATAATAGCGGCGAGTGAAGTTTGTAAACCGCGGGTTAAAGAGGGTCCGGTTTATGGAGGGAGAAGCTGGTACACATTTTAAGTAAGCGTTGCTTATCTTCCAGTAATTTTATAATCAATGCCGAAACGCTCTTTGCCCCGCGAATTCAAACGGTTGTAACGTTAATAGAACTGTCACTGTTTTACTATCCACCGCAATCATGGAAATACTCGACGTTCTAGACTCGGGTTCGATGTCTAATTTTATAACAAAAAAATTAATTGTAAAACTAGGGTTACCGTATCAACAAGTTAATTTACCAATATACAGAATTAATAACGCAACCGCCATTTCGCAAACAAAAACAGAAGCTAAAATAAAATCATTTCACACTCCATACTCAGTTCAATTACCAGTTTACGTCCTCAATAATATTACCGAAAATCTTCCCTCTCAAAATATATCGTTGTCAAAGTTTATCGTGCCGAGTGTTATAATTTTAGCCGATCCCGATTTCAGTAAATCATCCACAATAGATCTACTAATCGGAGCTCAAAAAAGTTCCATGAACTACTGTGCATCGCGTAAGTCAGAATTACAAAAAATCATCCGATTTTTCAAAGAACCTTATTAGCATGGGTCGTATCTGGATAACTAACGTATGATTGTCTTACATCACTACCTTCATCTTGTTTATTTTCGGTAGCTGATATAAATCAGCATCTAGAAAAATTTTGGAATGTCGAGGACACGGTAATTAAAAATAAAATTTATAATCGGGAAGAACATTTTGTGAACAACATTTTGCTGAAACTGCATAATACGCAATAACGACGGGCGATTTATCGTAACGTTGCCTTTATTGAAAAACGACGTTAAATTTCTCGACATTAACGAAATTGCTATAAGTAGGTTTTTAATGCTAGAAAAACGATTAAATAAAGATCCTAAGTTAAAAAATGGTATAGCTACTTTATGAACGAATACTTGAGTTTACGCCATATGTCAAAAATCGACTCGCACTACATTAAAACAAACAATAACACATATTCATATTACATGCCCCATCATGTCTTTAAGCAGTCGAGTTCCACCACTAAATTAAGAGTGGTTCTTAACGCTTCACAACGTGACTCGCGAGGTAACTCATTAAATGATATCTTATCAGTAGGTCCTCCAATTCAAGATGATTTATTCGAGTTAATAAATAATTCCTCCTTTGTTTTATTAATAAATTATAAAAACCTTCTACAGTCAGAAGGGTCTTCAATGGGAGTTGAAAAAACAAATGGTCCTTTTTTACGCCAACGTTTCGCCTACTGTAGTGTGTAGTGTTTTTTGGTTTTTCAACTCATATGTCCTGCAAATGACCTGCAAAGAATTGTTTGGCGAGATAATTCTAACGAGGATATAACTCACTACCGATTACACACGATAACATATGGTACGAGTATTTCGTCATTTTTGGCAACTCGTTGTTTAAAACAAATCGCAATCGAAAACAGTAATCGATATCCAAATCCTTCTTGTGTCTTAGGGCATGATTTTTACACGGACGATCTAATTTCGGGCGAAGAGACCGTGGAGAAAACAAAAACGCTAAAAACGGAATTGGAATATTTGCTACGTGAATACGGCCTTCCATTACGACAATGGTTATCGAATGATAAAAATATTTTAACCGAATCTGAATTCAATAATGATATGCAGTATTATTGGATGAGACTGTAAAAACCCTCGGAATCTTGTGGAACGCCACTCTGGCGTTTTACAATTTTTCATTAATCACAATGAACACAACAAACAAATAACAAAGGGAACAATTTTGTCGGTAATTTCAAAAATGTTTGATCCGTTAAGTTTAATCGGACCTTTAATTGTCACAGCTAAAATCATTTTACAACAATTATGGAAACTTAACGTAGAGTGGAACGAGTTACTTCCACAAACTTTAAACAATATGACGTGGCTTAAATTTTACAATCAATTGCCAGCTATAAATGAAATTCAATTTCCGCGTCAAGTTGTGACACCAAATTGTGTCAACATTCAATTGCACGGATTCTCAGATGCTTCTTTATCTGCATACGAAACCTCCATTTATGTTCGAACAACCGACAACAATCATTTACTAACATCTAAATCACGTGTAGCTCCATTAAAAGTCTTAACGCTATCACGATTAGAGTTATGCGGAGCATAGTTACTAGCTCGACTTTATTATACAGTCCAACAAAATTCGATAACGTTTTTTACTGGTCAGACTCGCAAATCGTTCTATCGTGATTAGCGGCACAACCGTCGCGTCAGTCTGGAAAACCTTTGTTCCTAATCGTACCACAGAAATACAAGAATTAACTAAACACGGTAGTTGGAACTACATCAAATCCTCGGATAATCCAGCCGATATTATTTCGCGAATATGTTCCTCTACCGAATTAGCGAAATCAACGCTTTGGTTAAATGGCCCAAAATGGTTAACAAACCGGCAAACAGAGTGGCCCATGCTATCTATAAACTTTAACGACGAATTAGAGAAACGTGAAAAAACAAATATTTGCGTACTTACTCATGTTAACTGTGACAACATTTTACTAAGATACTCGTCATTTCTTTAATTAACCAGAGTTGTATCGTATATGTTAAGATTTATTGATAATTGTAAATTAAACCTGATCAATCGCAAAATCAACGAACTAACTCTTCTTGAAACCAATCGTGCCTCGAATATAATCGTTAAATTAGTTCAAAATCAGTAGTTCAATAATGTGCCGTTTTAATGTCGCTTGAAGAAAAAATAAATTACACAGCCACACAAACAAAAATATTTTTTCGAGTCTGGAGGTCAGACCATGTTTACTATACAGCATGTCAGGGTTCAGACATTACTTCAAAAAACCTCATACAAAATTTTATTCGAGTCCGCGAAACAGACCATGTATATTATATGTTTTCTTATGCGTCTGGTTTTTAGATCGTCTATTTCAATCGTTTAATTCTTGAGTTCGTATACTTAAGTCATTCGATTCCTATTGTCATTTGTTCTAGTAGTTAAGAATTCTACCCATCATTTTTCATATTGTAGATGTATACAATTCATTTGGTAATCATTCCACAAATTGTTGCCAAAAGTCCTTATAAGGGCTATATGATGTACAAAATCCGATCGTTCAACCTCCTCGTGGTGTACACCGGGTAGCGCTGATGCCGACGGTCCTATATACCTTTGTTTTGTGGAGTAAATAGGGTTTATGGGTTGAACTGATTTTTGTTCGATATATGGCTAAAGTCAAAACGTTGAAGCGTTAGATAACGGGATAATTTGATATTATGTCAACAACCTGACATGCTGGGGTTTTTTGGACCTCGGATTCGGATTCAGCAACCAAAAAAACATATAACAAACATGGTCTGACCCCCGGACTCGAATAAAATTTTGTATGAGGTTTTTTGAGGTTGTCAGAATCCTGACGTGCTGAAGTTTTTTGGAGTTCGGATTTGGATTCAGCGACCCCAAAAACATATATTAAACATTGTCTGACCTCCAAACCCGAAAAAATATTTATTTTTGTGTGGCTCTATTATTGTCGAGTTATCGTTTAACCGTCAAGGGTCATAATTCTTAATTCTAATATATTATTGTATAGTTCATTCTAGTAAAAAGTGTATAATTTAAATTAAACTATCTATACAGTCCACATTATCAAGTTCACCCCACATTTTGGTCCTCTAGAGCCGAATTAATTAACAAGTGAAAGTTCGACGAGTTATAAGGAACAATTAGTACAAGTAATGACTGTTTAATCCTATAACTAAAGTAACCAGATCAAGTGAAATAAACAATAATCCATTTAATATTCCAAAATTCAAGTAAAGTCAAGATCCAAAAACGCAAGACGGTACGTTCAGGTAGAGTACCCCAAGAAATTCCAGCAAGTAAACACATCTGCAATAACGGTACACCAAAGTGAGTTATTTATTTCCTTTACCTATTTCTATCCTGAAATTTACATAATTAATGGCAATTAGAAAGCAGATTAGTTTAGTATCAAACCTTATTAAATGAATTTTATACGTTACAAATGAAATTGATACAATAAACAATAAAGAGGATGTTCAAGAAAGTAACAAATTCGAAACATCATATTTCGATATAGTTAGTAAAACTGAATGCTTGTTAGAAAAAAAAACATAAATCAAGTAAAGCTACTTGTAGCAGAAATAAGTTTACCAGCTATTAAATTAACTACGTTTACAGACAAATTTGATCAGTGGCAAGAATTTAAAGAAAATTTTGAAACATTAATTCATTATAATAATAATTTGTCTGAAACGCAAAAATGTTATTATTTAGGCAGTTCATTAGAGAGTGAGACCAAAGAGATAATTCAATCTTTGGATAATAGCTCAAATAATTATTAAGTAGCATGGCAGTTATCACAAAAACGATATGGCAATAAAAAATTAATTATCCACAATCATATTAAGGCATCTTTTTATATTTCCAGTTTGCACAATGAAATCATGCAGGGAACTGAGAGTTTTGTTCGAAAATTTAAACAAGCATTTGCGCTCCTTAAAAAGTCTAGGTAGACCGGTAGAATCGTGGAATGGAGTTCTTTATCTCTTATTAATAAATATGTTATGACTTGTGCGAGCGCACACCTACTATCGATTTATTTTACAAATTCCAGGTACTCTGAATTCATATTGATTAGTCAACTGATGAATGTTAATGTAAGTGCCGAGACCAATTATTGTTCATGCGTAGCATGATGGCTTTGCTAGTTGGATAAATATGTGCCTACACGAGGTCTCGTAAGGGAAAGGTATATGCGTAATAAAAATATGAAGATTGTGTAAATTTTAAAAATCTTAGAGCTTTAGTTAAAACTAAAATTAAATTTGCATACAAAGAGTATATTACCAGTATATTACTAAGGTCGAACAATCTACTACAGTAAACACTAAATATTTCTGGAGTTATATCAATTCTAAAAAAAGTAAAACTAGGATTCCTGGTTATATGTGAAATAATCACACATCTTATAATGACTCTCAATCTATAGTGAATGGTTTCTGCGAATACTTCAGCAGCGTTTATGTTGAAGATTTGATTTTCCTCTTTTTAATAAAAACTTATCTCATGGTATCCTAGTTTATCTGTATAATTTGCGAACGACGATGATGTTTTAAATTGCATTAAAAAGTTAAAAGTTAAACATACATGATTAAATCCCGTCTTACGTTATTAGAGATTGCCGTAACATATTTTACAAACCATTACCAACATTAATCAACCTCGCCATTAAATCACGTATATTTCCAGAAGTGTGGAGACTTTCGCGTGTTTGTCTTGTTTTAAAATATGGTGATTCCTACATAATTACTAATTACAGACCAATCAGCATATTAAACTTTGAAAGTTTAAAATTTATCTCTATTCCAATATTCAATAAACAACATGGCTTTTATGGAAGGCAGATCTGCCGCCTCTAATCTAGCACTACCCAGTGAATATGTAGCTGGGCATTTAGATCGTAATATTCAAGTTGACGTTATATACACTGATATATCAAAAGCATTCGACCGCATAAACTATTGCATTATTCTTAAAAAATTACACGATTTTCGTTTCTGTGACTCCTTAATTGCGTTATTGTAATCTTATTTATTCAATTGCAAACAGTATGTAGCATACAATAATTGTACTTCATTTTCGTTTATTATAACTTCAGGTGTTCCACAAGGCTCAAATATTGGACCATTGCAGTTTTTATTGTTTATAAATTATCTGCCGAATAAATTATGTTGTGAAAAATTGCTATTTGCGGATGATCGTAAAATACAAGGATGTATTGATATCTAGTTAGCCTAGACCAGTTCCTCGCATAAACAAAATATTGCGTTACCATAGCAACGAACAATAACTTATTAGAAGTGTCAGTGTAAAGTTTGACGTCAAAAAAGTAAACCAGAGTCACGCAATAAATTAAATGAAAAAGATGTCCACCGAAATTGTGAAAATCGAAAAATTGGAGTATCGAGCCATCATCAAGTACCTGTATTTAAAAGGGTTAAGAGGTAAGCAGATTTACGAAGATATGCTTAATACCCTTGGTGATCAATGTCCTTCGTATGCGACCGTCAAAAATTGGAATGCAAGCTTCAAAAGAGGTAAATTTTCCATTGAAGATGATGACCGATCGGGAAGGCCAGTTTCTGTGTCAGTCCCCGAAAATATCGATGCAGTTCATGACATGATTTTATCAGACCGTCGAATTGGGCTAAAACGGATATCTGAAGCACTGAATATTTCATACGAACGCGTTCATCATATGGTTCACGTCAATTTGGACATGAGAAAATTGCTGCAAAATGGATCCCCAAATGTTTGAATGTTGACCAAAAGCGTGCAAGGGTAGAAGCATCGCGTTCGATCTGTGCTCGATTTGAAAACGATGTAGACTTCTTAAACCGAATTGTTACTATGGATGAGACTTGGGTACATTTCTACGATCCAGAAACAAAGCAACAATCGATGGAATGGCGACACTCTGGTTCTCCAAGACCTAAGAGTTTCGTGTCCAAAAATCTGCTGGAAAAGTTCTTGCTTCAGTTTTTTGGGATTGCCATGGAGTAATCATGATTGATTTTTGGATAAGGGTAGAACAATAACTGAGATTACTATTCGACATTACTGACCACTCTACGGAAAAATATAAAGAGAAAAGACGCGGAAAGCTATCCAAAGGTGTTTTGTTTTTGCAGGACAACGCCCCTGTACACAAATCTCATGTTGCCATGCAAAAATTCGTGATTTAGGGTTTGAATTACTAGAACACCCCCTTATTCACCCGATTTGGCTCCGTCCGACTATCACCTCTTTCCTCAACTGAAAAAAGTTTAAAAGGTCGTACATTTTCTTCCAACAAGGAGGTAATAGAAGCTGTGGAGGTCTGGTTTGCAGAGCAAGAAGAAAAATTTTTTTTGAAATGTCTAGAGACGTTGCAGGTTCGCTGTAATAAATGTATCCAATTAAGAGGAGAATATGTTGAGTAATAAAATATTTTGACATTGAAATTTTGTTTGGTTCTATAGTAGGCTAAGAATTTTTCAATATATCTTCGTATATCAGTCTGTTACAAGTATAGAAGAATGCCGTTATATTCAACTAGGAATAGATAAAGTTCAGTTGTGGCGTCAATCTAATGCTTTAGATTTAAAAATAAATAAACTATTGTCTATCCCTATAAGATTAATAATTTACAATTATCAAGACATGAATTAGTAAAGGATTTAGGTGTTACATTCGATTCGATTCTCGTTTATTCCTCATGTAAGTTCGTCATTAAAATTATTAGGTTTGGTTTTTAGAAGTTTAAAATCTTTTTCTAACACTACCGTTTTTAAATTATTGTACTTTTCCTTGTTGCGTTCTAAATTAGAACACGGAGCTATAATTTGGAGCTCGTTTATGAAACACATAAGCACAGCATTGAAAATGTACAAAGAAGATTTTAAAACTATATCTTTTGGATATTATCCAGAAAGAGGATTTAGCCAACTTAGAAGTAGCTGGTATACTGTCTCTTGAAAGTCGAAGCAAGGTATGTAGTTTACGGTTTTTGCATGGGTTAATTCACAACAAAATTGATTGTTCAGAACTATTAGAATTGCTACATTTCAATGTACCAAATAAGTTGACTAGAAAACGAATATGTTTTACTTTGCTAATTATACATATGGCACCTATGTTTAGTTTGTGTAAATGTTGAGTTAGATATTTTAACATGCAGTATCCAACAGCTGTCTTTAGTTTATCAGTTAAAGTGATGAAATTTTTTTTGTTTTTACAAATTAATTTTTTTTCTGGATATGATAATTGGTCTGTTATTTAAAATAATATTATTATGTCGAAAGTTAAATTTAATTTGTTGTTGAAATTTCTATGTAGTACAATGTATATACATGTAAATTCTCCTGTAATTGGGTAATCTACCTGTTAGGCAATAAGTAAATAAAATAAATAAAATAAAATAAAAATAAACATGTAGCAAACAGAAGTATGAATTTTAGTTAGAATTCCATATTAATTATTATAGTACTCACGCGGGTGTTATCTACCCTTTGCGGCGCCAAGACAGGACGTTTCCTTCCGTTGAGGATAGCGATTCCTTCTTCATAAGTACTATTATCAATTCAACAATACTGTGACTTTTATGTGTCAGTTAGTCAGTCGTATATTCCAATCTACAGGGCATAAAGACCCTACGGCCCTTTGGGCTTACGTAGATCAGAAATTATTTATTTATTTATTTTTAATTGTGTTGCTATACATAATGTATTTACACTCGTAACTTAACAATTGATGAACTCTGATATTGAGTAAAAGGCCTTTCCTAGAAGATAGTGTCGTAATGTTTTCTTTAATTGTTTTAGTGTTAATTCTCGTATATGTGATGGTAGTTTTTTTATTAAAGCTTATAGACAAATTTATATATATATAATCAAATCCCATCTACCATGATGGTGTAGGGTTTACAAAAATAATAACATTCATTCTTCTAATATATGTACAAATTATACTTAACTTAACTATTACTGTTTTTTCTACTCTTTCTTTGAATCACCATTTAATCACTTGTTACACTGTGCACAAAGCTAATATACACTTTTTATCTTCTGCCATCGTTGCCGCCTCCACCCATGTCTCTCTTTTATTAATATTTTTCCCACTATTGTCCCAGGTCTCTTGTGGTCTTCCTCTTTCATTTTCCCAACTCTTTTAGCTTCCCATATTTGTCTTAGTATTCTTTCATTTCATATTCTTTGGAGGTGTCTCCACCAACTCAGCTGACGGCGTTCTATGAATTCCAGAACCAATTCAATTTTCATTTCTTCTCTAATTTGGTTGCTCCTTATTCTGTCCAGAAGTGTAACTTCTTTTATCCGTCTGAGATACTTCATCTCCGCTGTCTCCAGTCTTCTTTTCATTCTTTCTGATAGAATCCATGATTCGCATCCGTACACCATTACCGGTCTAAAAATTGTTTTATACACGTTTAGCTTTGTTTTCAGTGTTATCTCACGTTTATTTATGAGAGTCTTGTTTATTGCATAGTATAACCACAGATAAATATATCTTACAGATAGTCCATGCAATAGGACATATTGGCAGTTAGCACAGATACACAAATTAACGTTTCCTTTAAAATATGTACTGTGTCAAGTATTGATAATAGATATCGCTGTAGGTAAAATAATTGTGAATAGCAAAAACGCACACAAGTTAGTGCATCATACTTTGACACTACTGCATTACAGAGGGTACTGTTGTAAAAGCAATGTTATCTTTATGAAAGCACAAATAAATACAGGTATATTTATTTGTCATGAATTATAAAGCGTTGATTGAAGTTTCTTCAAACGTTTGTTGTTTTCGTTCATGGAAAATTTACATAGTTTTTATGATTTTTATGATTTTTATATCAATAATTTAATACAATTTTACATTTACTTTTGTATTTTTAGATTACATATGTAACGGCGAGTAAATCGCCCACTAAATTTTAAATCAACCTTCGGGCATATTTCTAGTTACGCGACTCTTATTTCTTATCGCAATTCTTTGCAGGTGTTTGGAATCTAAACACAGTACAACCATTGTTTATAAAAGCATTAGTACAACTTAAAATCTCGACCAATACTTTTTTGTACTATAATAATAATAAAGTGTTCATGACAATTATTCTAAAATTAATTAAAACTATCTAATATTAGTTTAATACATAATAATAAGAAATGCTTATTGAAATGAAAACAATAATAAATTTGAAATTAGAGATTTAAACACATAAATAAGGCAAACGATAATAATTTTGATATAAATAATTTCACAAAGAAAAATTTTTAATAAATCAATTAATTTATTATTGGTATAAAATTAGGAAGAATTTAATATAAGCCTCATGAAGTCAGTTTGATGTCTTAATAACAAATCAGGGTTAGCTGTTCTAATATAAACAAATTCTTAAATATATAAGATAAACTTGTTTGAATAATTGTAATTAAATTGTATGAATTAATTCTTTATGTTCTAAGAATTGATTGTTAAATGATACCTACCTAAGTGCTTACCAATAGAAGAACTAATACCACAGCTAAAAGATATATTTATCTGTGCTATACTAAATAATTTTAATTAATTTCAGAATAATTTTTATGATGACTGTTTATAATTACCTATTACAGGGTGTATCATGACAAGATTCCATTAGGAGTTTATGGAGTAGTAGTATCCGAAATCAATTCTAAAAATTCACTAGGTTTCGGATTTAACTGAAAAAAATACTGTACCGGAAGTAACCACCAACTTATTTTTTGAAATAATATTTTTATATTTTCAAATTCTGCGTTCAATTTTAAGTTGACTATATGTATTATCTCTTATACCTATCATTAGCCATTTTCGAATTATTCGTGTTTTTTTGAAAAAAAAATTGACATATGAACTACAATTTTCATACCAATGCTACTTGAAGCCGTTCGAGAACTCCAACAAATTAGATACGTGATTTATTTGAGCAAAGATTCCTTAGATATAAATTACAACAGTCATACTGCTCTACTATACACAGTGTTCGAATTCGGGTACGATTTTTCGAATGATGAAGGGTTAAAAATTGATTTTTTAAATAGAATGCCTTACTTTTCATTACATAATGTAATGAAACATAGGTTGTTTTATTTGAAAAAATTAATTTTTTTTGTTTGAAGAATCATACACGAATTTTGAACAATCTGTATGTCAGGGCAGCATGATTGTACTAATTTATATCCAAAGAACTTTTTCTCCAATCAATCACTTATCTAATTTGTTTGAGTTCTCGAACGGCTTCATATCACGTTGGATTGAAAAATGTGGTTCATATGTCAATTTTTTCAAAAAACATAAATAATTCGGAAACGGCTAAAGATAGGTATAGAGACTAATGCATGAAGTCAACTTAAAATTGAACGTAGAATTTGGTAATATAAAGATATACAGGGTGTTCTATTAAAAAAAAGGTGATGGTTACTTGTGGTACAACCTAGAGCGCAAACAAGAAACCAAATTTTTTTCAGATAGAGCTTATGTCGAAACCTTGTGAAGAAAATTTTCAAAATTAAATTCAGACTTCCCCATAAACTTTTAATGGAAACTCGTCAGATACACTCTGTGCAGTTGCTACTAGTGAATTTATTAAAATAAAGATATTGGTCCATATCTTAAGTTGTCTAATTGATATTATCATCGAGTTTTTTTATGTTTTATTTTATAAATATAAATACTACTAGAAATAAAAATCAACGTAGTGGAAGAAGTATAGCATCCAGAAATTAGTTTTCAGTGCCCCAATGAAAAAAAAATGTAATACCTTGGAGTAACAATTCTGATTCAAGATTTAAAAACAGCATTGGACGTTGTTCTCTATCTTAACGACAACCTGAAAAACCTTCAAATTTTATATAGAAAAGAACGTTAAATAACATTTTTAGACATGACAATACAGCTAAGCATAACTTTATTTAATTTAAAAATTTATTTTTCGCATACTGTATGAAAGTTACAGTTTTTTATACGATAAATCATAATGAAAGTGATACTTTGTTTTCACTTTTAAGATTACTTATCTAGTAGTAGGTATAGCCTTTATCACTTGTTGTACAAATAACGTACGAAAAAGGGTCTAAACAGCTTCACAGAAAGATTTCTGCTAGCTTATTTTGAAATGAAATCCAAAACGCGTAAGTTGTCAATTCTTTGGTACTCATTTCGTATTTAAACAATAAATCAACCGGATATATAAAATCTAAAACGTTTTCCCGGAAAGAAATCTATATGGGGTTGTTGGATGGCGGAGCTTAATAAATCCACCAACTTTCAAATTGGTGTCTTTTGGCAGTTATGGAAGGAACAGATGGACAAATAAGCTCATAGAATTACGGTTCTCTTCCTCAAATTTTGTTTTTCATCTTTTCGAACATTTTCAAGCGATTTAGCAATTTAAAACTTTTCAAAATTTTTCATTAACACAATAGTTTCCGTATATGATGTAGAAGTAATGACACATTACTTATTTTATTCACAATGGAATAGTGACGAATGAAATGATACAATCAAAGGAAACAACACTAGGTATTTTATTTACAAAAATATGTATGTAGTAAAAGTACTAGTAGTTTATTTCGTGACCAGTGGTATTAAAATATTTACAATATAAGTATACATATACATACAAAAAAGAACGGAACAAATATATAAAGAATACAGTTTTAAATTAAAAACAAGGAACACGTAATCTACATAAGTCAATATATCACAAAATATTTTAAATATACTAAATTATTTTTTTAAATTGTAGACAAATTTTGAAAGGGTAGAAATAATTAATAAAATATTACCATACAAAAAGTCGAAAGGTTTATAACAATAGCCAGATCCCGACAGTTATAAATTTATTCAAACAAAAAATGAGAACTATAACTACAAAAAGCATTAGCTAATTTAAGTCCATACAGTATCTCACTGTAGTGAGTTTAACCAATGATTCAGGTTTGTCTAGATTAGGCCCATTTTCAAATGGGTTTGGTTACTAGTGAAAACATAGTCATCTTTACTGAAATTACTTATAGGATTGTTTATATCACAATCAACATTTTCTACCGTAGGATTAGGTTTAATGAAAGACTAAAATCATCTTTTTGTCTTTTAATAAATTTGTGCGGTGCGTCCATAGCTATCCCTAATTAAATATTCAGTTTAACGCCGTTTCGATATGTTTTATATATGTACACCCCAACTATTTTACATACCGAAATATACTCGGAGATATAAATTGGCCAATACATATGCCACTAGCGTCCAAACTATTAAAACAATGAAACATAATAAACTAATGATACTAAGAATTTCTTACTTATTTTTAGAATTTTTAATTTAGAACGCGATTTTACTTCATCTACCTTGTAACTACTTCTCCATTTACATTCTTTGAAAATTCTTACTTTTATTAACATGTCTAATAAATAATTTTTATGAAGAGAGCAGTAGTCTAGGTTAGGTAAAATATCGGTGATATGTTTCTTCTGAATTTTTTTAATAATAAATGTTTTTAAAAGCAGTCTATCTGGATTTTTGTTGAAAATATCATTAAATACATCTAAACTTTTTCTACAAATTGTATTAAAGAGTCACTAGGCTTACGTAACCCAACCGATGTTGGAAATAAATTATCATAAGTTCTATTTATTATCAGTAATTCCTTTTTATTGTTTAATTTGCTATTTCTTACCAAGACTTTTTCACAGTTGTCACATTTAAACTTATCAAGACAACGTTTTGCTAGATATCCAGCAAAGTATGCTGTTGCACAATCTTCAAGTTTAATTTTTGCCTTCTTGTACTCGTAGTTGGTGGTGATGAAGAAGAACTTGAACCACGATCATATATTTCCGATAAAACTTCAATTTCTTCCTGGTTAGGTGCCTCTGTTGGAACATCGGTCAATAGGAGTTGATCATCATCAACTTCACAATTTGCAACTTCGCTTGGAATCAATAAACTTGATATTGCGTTAATGCGGAAGCTTGTTCTTAACGTCCTAACTGTAGGATTTCTATTAAAACCACCACGTTGTCGAAAGACAGAAAATAAATTTTCTAACGCATCTTGATTAAGTCTGGCAGTTAAAATGAAGGTATTGTTTAATTTCACTTCTTCTTGAAGTAGTAATACAAATGCATTGATAGTTTGAATAATGCCATCAAAACAGGGAGGTCTAGAAACAATTCCTTTCTTGTCAATTTTTTAATTTTGTACATAACAGATTTTGTGTCTTGTAAAACTTGTGTACCCAGATTATTACTATTTGAAAGGGCTGATCTGTATGGATTTTTGTCATACATTCTACGGCTGTTTAAACAATCAAAAGTTTTGTCCATTATTGCTACAAATTTTGCCGTGTTTCTTGCTGTTTTGTTTTTAATTGTCCGGTAGCAATGCCTGTTTCTATAGCGGCTGCAACACTATGACTAAAAACTTGAGTTGCGAGCTTCACCGACATCTTTTGGAAAGAGTTTGGCGAAATATGAGCGTCTGTAAGCTTACAAAGAGCGCGAGCACTAAAACTATTTTTGTCTATAAAATATACGTCACTAATGTCTTTAAAACTAATTCTTTCATTGTCTAAAATAAAGTCTCCTGAAAGCAAATTGTTTCTTATGCTTTTAAATATGTGAGGTACATCATGTGCTGCTAATACTTTTTGTTCTTTAAAATAAAAAAAGGTTTATCTTTTGTGACACCCAACTGCTTAAAAGCAGAAACATTTGGTGACCCTTGATCACAAATTATAATTTTAGGAAATAATCCACAGCTAAATAGCTTTTCTATAGCAGTTTTTAACAAAATAACCAAGTTATTAGATGAAACACCGGTATGAGCTACAAAATAACCAAATGGTAACTTCCAGTTACTGTACAATCCTCTAGCCATAAACACCAAAACTTTTTAGCCACTTTCGTACTTCTTCCTAAAATTCCTAGATCTTCAAATCCTTCAATGAAATCCATGGCATTAGAATATTCCAATGAACTTTTGATGTTCATTTCATCAAAGCAGACAACACACTACGTTCTTGGGTAGTCATACAATTAACTTTTAGTCGAATTTGATGTAACAACTTCGGACTAAACCCAGGTCTGAACTGAGATGAACCTAATATTGCTAATGCTAGGCAAAACTATATTTTGTTTCCTTAAAAATTTATAAGTTGTAGGGGATTTGTAATACAAAGAAATTGCAAAATCTATTTCATCTTTTAACCATTTTGATTTTTTCGATGTTGGAGTTGCATTCTTACAAGAGCACGTCGTTGTGGAAACGGAATGTTATTAATAAAGCTAATATCATTAAAATGGGTAATTGCTTTCATTTTTAATATCTTTTTTTTAATTTAGAAATTTGTGAGTTTTTGTTTTTATCATTTTGTTTTTAGTTTCTAATAAACTTCTTATATTTTTTTTCTGGGAGAATCAATCTCGGATCCAAATAGTTTTCTTTTATTATGCCTTAATGATGATAATGGTAACGATGTTACATCAATTAAAAAGTCTTGGGTTTGTGGACTAACCGTAGGAGTTTCATTATCGTCTGAATTTTTAAACTCTGGTTTCGATTGAGAGAAGTTGGAAAAGTTGGTGTGTAAACTTTCTTAGAAGTCATGACTTTTAAAACTTCAGGTGAAGATTCAGATGATACATATTGGGATTTGTACGATAATGGCACGGAAGATTTCAGCAAACGTTTCTTGTCAGGTTTTGTGAATGATTCAGTTGTAAAGTGACATTCACAAACATAACGATTTCTTAAAGTCTTGGGATCTAAAGTTGCAAGTCTTGCGTTTCCTGAAAATCATATTTTTAAAATATACAATTGTGCACCAAAAGAACGCACATCGTTTAATATTGTTTCGTCACATTTGTTACTGAATGTTCTAGCTTTGTACTACATTGTTCCATAGTAACACTGTTTCAACTCAAATAGTTTTCGAATAAAGCAGAAAAACTACTTTTTCAACTGGGACCCATTTTTTCAAAAATGTAACATTTCGATACTGTTTTACATTTTTCTAAACATTGTTCCAAAAAAACAATTCCGATACTGCTCTACATTATTTTAGTTTTTACTAAATATTTTTCCAGAAAAACAAATCCGTAACTCAAATTATTATATTAAAAACAATTTTAAATTTGGAAATTTTTGATACTGTTCTACATTGTTGCAGTCGTTGTAAACATTGTTCTGTAGCTCAATTTATGAGTTCACCATTTTTCGAAATCTCAAGTTTGTTTTTAACCACGAGCCACCTTGTGGAGTCGCCAATGCTCATGCGCATGTCATTCCCATTTTCCAACTGTCATTGTCAAAACGAAACGCAACGCATGTAGCAAAACAAAAGCGTCGTAGGTACAAAGATTCAACTCATTATTGTCCCGCTTGAAGATAAAATAGTACATGTTATTCAGAGTAGAAGGTCTTTTGTGCTTCACCACAAAAAAAACACAAAAGACCCTAAAAACCTACTTCTACTCTTAATAATATACCTAATCTACTATTTTTTGTTGTTATTCTAAAACTCTTTGAGTTGAAACATGTTACTCTGGAAATTATGTAGTACAAAGTGAAAACAAACAGTGACAACTTTTAAAATTAAATATTTTGAGAAAGGGGTGCAAACTTTATGAACGTCAATAGTTGCCCACGAGTAATAATTAAATCTCAAAATTAAATTTCACTTATTAAAAGCAAGAAGCTGAAACTTGAAGAACTAAAATTTTTTATGTAAGTACTTGTTAATTCTAATTTGTAAAAAAATATAATCGTACTACATTGACAAACTTTTGATATTGAAATCGTCCGTATTTCTGGGCTTATAACGAGTGGATTTTTAAAGTCCGTCCTCAACAACAATTGTAGGGCGGTGGTAAGTTTACTCTGTGCTAGCACAAAATATCAACCTCGACGCCGGATTTTAAAAAATACTCATTTCCTACTCTTGAACAATAATGTGAAATAAAAAATGCTTTTTCGAAATAATTGATGGTGCACTCTACAGATAAAACATAATTTAACATATACACAAATAAAAATTTACTACACACCCGAATTAGTGATCCATTTTTGATAATTTGTTGTTGGAAATCGGTAAAGTTTTAAGCCGGGATGACTTCTAGCTGATTTTCGACAGTTAATGTATTGGCACATATTTCCACTTGCAGAAGTCATGATAAAAATGTTCACTAGCTGACTTACTATTTTGAAAATGATATTTCGTAATAACACTGGGAATAATTAATTTATAGACAATTATTGTACACGGTGAACTATCACTACATTCACTCAGGTGAAAATATTGGATGTCACTAAAAAAATATTTACTTCCAGATTTATACATATATGTAAGAGTTTATTAAACCTTCGTGTTCGGTATTTTCATTCAATCGTATCAGTTACCATAAAGTCTGCCGTAATTCTTTACAGGTGTCTCGGCATGTTTAAAATGTTTATTTAACTTATTCAATTAACTTCTGTCGTATAAATTTAAACACTAATCAATGGATTTCATTATCTTTGGTTATTTGTTTTAGTTTGTAAATATTATGAATGAAAGTATAGAATGAAATTTTTTTTAGTATAGATACTATAATGAAAAAATTATGTAATTTTATTGTTATTTTGTTGGGGTGCGGATAAATGTTGAAAACAGCAATAGGTGTTAGTTTCTTTTATTGACAACCTTTAAAAATACTCGGAATTTATGCAGAACTTTGAGTAATATTTTTATCCGGAACGTACGCTTTTTTGTAATTGAACTTTACTTAAAAGGTAAAGAGACAATATTTGTAAAATAATTAGGTTGTAATTTTAATTTACTGTAACGCTTTAAAATTTTATTATATTGTATCTACAATGCTAGAAGCTGTTCAATTGTAATTGAATTCGTATGTATTGCATTTATTGGTTTGTTTGGTTCTGTGCTATAATGTAAGAAAGGAAACTGTAGTGAATTTTACAAGAGCCATCTGTATACAAATAGTTGAGCGCTACTACAACGCCAATGTTAAAAGTGAGCCGCTTCCAAACTATTTCCAAATCGCCGACAAAACTGACGTCCAATTTATTACATACGGTGGTACATCTGTAAGGTATTTTATCTGTGGTATAACTTATTCCTTTTTTCTAGTCTTTCCATTATGTCTATCTCTTGTGTCCCATTGTTATCAATTTTCACACTCAGATAATTAAACTGTTTTACTTGTTCTATTGTTTTTCCATTTATTTGTATACTTATTTGTTGTTCTTCTTTTCCCACTGTCATTACTTTGGTCTTATCTGCATTTATGTTCATTGCCTTTCTTATCAATATCTCGTTCCATATCTGTAGATTTCTTTGTAGTTCAGTTCCAGTTCCGGCCATTCCAATCTACAGGGCATAAAGCCCCTAAGGCCCTTTGGGCTCACGTAGACCAGAAACTGTGTCAATTAGTCTTTTATTTATTATTTATTTATTTATTTTTAATTGTGTTGCTATACGTAATGTATTTACACTCGCCAGATAATTAACTTAATATATATTCTCTTTTACAATTGATGAACTCTGATATTGAGTAAAAGGCATTTCCTAGAAGATAGTGTCGTAATGTTTTCTTTAATTGTTTAAGTGTTAATTCTCGTATATGTGATGGTAGTTTTTTGTATAAGCTTATATATAGACAAATTTATATAGCTATTATGTACTTTACTTAGTCTGTAAAAATGATTTGATTTGATTTCAATCTATAGGGCCTGAAGACCCTACGCCTCACGTAGACCAGGAATATATACCTATGTGGTACTCCCGCTAGATATCTCTTAAGCTCACGTTATCAAATTTACAGTACTATAACAACCCTACGGCCTTTCGGGCTCACGTAAACCATAATAAGGGCTTATCTGCGTTACGTTTTTAGTCAAGTCAGTTAGTCCGAGTAAGCTGTGCAAAATAGTCACGTCAATTTTAATACTTCAACAATTAACTTCACCACTGCGTATCAATACGTCTGCACTCGTATTCGAATTCCCATTCCTGATTTCTTCCCTTCGTTTTCATATTGGAGGTCAAAAGATTCGAATTTAAAAACATACCGTATCAAAATAATTTACAGCGTTTTAGCATTATTTGTGTTCCCACATTCATCCTTCTTATATTCGATTTGGTTTGGATAAAATTCTTCGATTTCCCAAAATCTTTTTAAGTTATCGTTAAATAATAATTTGTGGGCCGGTGGACGTCTGTTATTAAAAGTGGTAATGTTGACGTGAATACCAACAATCCAACCTAATACCTTATTTTATAAGATAGGTTAACCTTTGTTTTTTATTAGCCTTACACATATCTGTAACTTGTAAATTTTCCGAAATTTTGGTTACAGCGAGACACTCGATATCGCAAGAAAAACTATTAAATTTCGGTTTGATTGTAATATGAGTCATTTTCTGAACTGAACTATTATGTTGATTTATGCCGTTAATCTGTATATTAATTTGTTGTTTAGGAGTTTTCAATAGTTTTGGGAATTTGCTTGTGATAAAGTTTGATTGACTACCTGAGTCTAATAATAGTATATTATTTTACTAGCTTAATTTGCTGTCTCGGTTACCGCCTCGCCAGCAAACTTTTAAGCTCGACAATTATATTTTTTAACTCCAAGTGAAATATATTATTTTTTCTTTAAGCTTTTATTGCTAGTGTTATTTTCAAATTTTCTAGATTCTCCAGCGTTATAGTGACGTTTTTTTCTCGACAAATCAAGTTGGTACCTTACGTTACATTCATTATAGGACATAACCGAGCTACCAACCTCTAAATAGTTGTGAAAACAAAAGAACTGTTTCTTTTAATGTTTAGACAGGAAAAAGCCTTTTTTAGGCGCTCATCTGAAAAAGAGACAATTTACGTCCTCATTTGCGGCCGTAAAGTAGCACTTTTTGTACTCATCTGTCAAAATAAAAGTAAAACGGCCGCTTTGTTGAATCACGATACCCATTCCTCATTCCAATAAAGTATAATTGATGTTACATAGTTTTTTATTTCTGTAAACAATAATATCCTTAAGATTTGAGTGAGATGCAATTCAGAAACGTATATCGTTCTGTGTGAATTGTGGGCAAGCATCGCATGTAGTATAATCTTAAGTATCAACAAAAAGTGAGTGAGCGCCTAAAAACGTTGTGTGTACCGTGGCTGTAAAGGTTTTACTTTACAGCCTTGATACACAAATAACTATTTAGCGTCTGCCAGTAGTTCAATAATATGCCGTTTTAATATCGCTTAAAGAAAATAGTAGATTATTTTACTAGGATTAATAATAACACTATTCTGGACTTCCATTGTCTATATTTTAGTTTAATTGAATAAACACAACGTTTCAATTGCTATTGAATCTGCAATCGTCTTCAGGTGAATACTAACAAACTTAAAGACTACTGTAACTTATATACTAATACAAAGTTAGTGAAGCGATCAAGTGTACAAAGTTAATGAAGGGGACGTTACCGTAAACTAAGATTAGTCAGGCGTCTAATTAAGGGTTTCCACACATTGTTAGTCTCTACGCTGGGTTGACTAAAGACATTCTTGTTGTTTTCGATAAACGCTGCTTATTTAAATTTTCTCTTGTACCAGTGCTCTTCTCGGTGTATAATTCTTGCCTCCGACCATTTCATTTTGTGATGTTTTTCCCAGGAGTGTTGGGCAATGCCGGATTTCAAAGTCTCTCTCTCTGCGTATGGGTTTTATGTTCCTTCAACCTGATATCTAACGGTATTTTAGTTTCCCCTACGTATAACTGGCCGCATTCACATGGGACTTCGTAGATGCAATTCTTGGAGTCACGACTGTTGCCTGGTCTAGTTTTGGAGATCATGCTACCAATAGTTCTTGATGATCTGAATACCGTGTTAATGTCATAATTTCTTCCTATCCGTATTATTTTCTCATATAATCCTTTGACATATGGAATGCTGAGTAGTGTTTCGGGTTTCTCTTCGGTCATGGCTGGTTGGTTCTTAGAGAGTTGTAGAGCAGTTTCTACCACTCGTTTCGGCAACCATTTTGTTTAAGGTCTCTTCTAATGTTCTTGATTTCTTCTTGTAGTCCTACCTCTGTATTACATAGTCTGTAAGCTCTGTCGAGTAAAGATTTAATAATCCCTTTCTTTGTTGTTCCACTGTGATTGGAATTGTAATTCAGATATTGGTCGGTATGAGTTGGCTTTCTGTAAACTGATGTCACAATATCCTCATTGTTTTTTGGTCGTATGTATGGGAATCCATGGTTACTGTTGCTTTTCCTTTGTCAGCTGGCAGGATTTTGATGGATTTATTCTTCTGTAGTTCTTTAAGGACCGATATCTCCCGTTTTGTTATGTTGCTTTGTTCTTTCCTTTTCTTCTCTAGTACACTCCGGACTTTCCACGGAAGCCCTTGGGTATGATGTGATTGTCTCTGGCCGTCCGTAAAAACATTATGTGCGTCTCTTCCTTCGTAATCTTGATCCTGATTTTTTCGTAGTCTCGAAATTTGTTGCTGATTCCGGTCCATACCGGTCTTCCAACGTACGTTTGAATGGTTTAGACAATGTTATGTTTGAAATAATAACACTATTCTGGACTTCCATTGTCTATATTTTAGTTTAATTGAAGGGGATAATGGAACTTCTACAATGCGGCCTCAGGAACTCATATTTCCAATTAAATGACGAATTCTTTGCACAAGACGACGGTCTTCCTATGGGTTTGTCTCTCTCACCGGTAATCGCCAACATCTACATGAACTGGTTGGAGGTCCAAGCACTGGAAAAAGCGAGATTTAAACCAAAATTATGGCTCAGATATGTAGACGATACGTTCATAATTTGTAACCATAGCGACCGTCAGCTAGACCTTTTTCTACACCACCTGAACAACATTAAGCCATCCATCAAATTCACCATGGAGAAAGAAAGGGAATACTCACTACCATTCTTGGACGTCCTCGCAAAAGAAACAATGAGGATATTGTGACATCAGTTTACAGAAAGCCAACTCATACCGGCCAATATCTGAATTACGACTCCAATCACAGTGGAACAACAAAGAAAGGGATTATTAAATCTTTAGTCGACAGAGCTCACAGACTATGTAATACAGAGTTAGGACTACAAGAAGAAATCAAGAACATTAGAAGAGAGAATTAAATGATCTGTTAACGTGATTACAAGACGTTGATGGTTGTGATTCAATATGAGAAGTAGTTTCTTCTATAATTGGTCGAGGATTATTTTTAATATGAAACATCGTATTGTGATATTTGTTACAAATTTTTCGGCCCGCAGACCTCTAATATTTGGTTGAATGACCTTCGCGCAAACAATTGGTTTTGCTTCTTGTAAGGCAGCGTTTTGGGACAAATTTTTAAATTTTAGACAAAAGTATATGAAATGAGATTCTTTACAATACGCGCACTTTAAATTAATGTTATTAGTTACTGCATTAACCGTTCCAGAGCTAAAATTTGGAAAATGTTGTTTTGTATATTAGGTCGGGTGTGATTTTAAGTTTCTAGGAGCACCTCTAGTATATGAAACTTTTCTTTAAAAATCGTTTAAGACTGGAATATCCGTTTTGATCGAGGTTTCCCAATTGCGTGTGGTAACATAATCGAGTTTATTGACTATAATATGTACAATAAGAACATCCCATTGATTTGTAGGTAAACCTAGACTTTGAAGGCCAGGGGATACCTATCCCAAACTTGTAAGAAACAATTTTAAATTTTAGGTAACACAAATTACAAAGCGTCTATACTCAGTATACTATTGGCGCGGAGTAATAAACCTGTCAGAATTATCGAATCTCCCGTATTGCAGTGGCGTAGGTACCTGATACGTTTGGAAAATCATATTTTTAGTAGGTAAATATATTATAATAGTATAATCTACCTTGATATGAATTATTATGTGGTTTCTTTTATTGTTTCAATCCTTACTTTGTGGAATCTATTTTTCATAGTAAATAATTTAATTCAGCAATATTCCACTGTTTAATAAGATATAAATAGATACAAAACTTTTGTAAAACACAGTATTTGAATATAAAATTAAACTCTAAAATCGATAAATGACAAATGTGTCGTTTCTCAATTTGTCTATTTTAAATTTTAATTTTATATAGGTACTGAGTTTTACAAAAGTTATTAATCTATTTGTATCTTATTAAACTGTGGAATATTTCAAAAAAAAATTATTTACTATTATGTGGTTTGGTATCTTGGTATAATACTCACATCTACGGTTATGATTCTCGTTTCGTCAGTACCTGGGCTGATGGCAACGTGTTTACATAGATTAAACTATTGTTCTCAGACCCTAGATGGGTTGATATGCTGCAAGAGCGGCACAATGATCGTATTTTGGTTAGAATTTATTGGTTTTTACTTAACCGTAGAAGTACCGCTTTCACAAGAAAATAAAGAATTATTTCAAGCAATTATGATTTATTACTCCGCGCCAATAGTATACAGACTTTATTTAATTTTTTTTTACTTTTATGTTGTGGATTACATAGCAAAAGAATTTTATGAAACGTGGAATACCCTTTTCTACCTGGCCATCGCACGGGTGCAAATAATACGATTAAATATTATCTAAACAGCAATTAGTGAAATACGGTAAACGTTTATTCACAAAGTGCATACATATTTTTTTTAAATATAAACTTTTGAACTAACTAATAATCTATTATATTACCACATTTAAGTAAATGACTGTTATGTACGAGTATATACAATTTATTATCAATGGCATAGGTATTAAGAAACTTACTGTTTATTACAATTTTATTTGCATGCATGTTGTGCCTTTGTTATTCGATCTGAATCTCTAGCTTTCTAGGGATTTTTGGGTCTGCTAATTCTGGCAATGCACAATCCATAAAAAGTTCTTTCAACTTTGGTAACATGCTATTATTCCAAAAATCTTCATTTTTTATAATTTGAATTATTACGAGATCTATGTCTGTGTACAGGACTAAATCGCAATAATTTTTAGATAAAATGTTTAATTGTCCCTGTATGGGATAATAATACATGTGCGTCTCTCTTAACTGAAGATTACCTTCAACTAGTTTTACACATAATGGTCTTTTTTCTTCCACAGCCTGTAACACCACTTTTGGCGTAGTGAATAATAAGCACTTCACTTCGACTACACCGTCCTCATCTACCAATTCACCCCGACTTGCTCCTAAGTAAGGTTGTTCTTTTGCGATAAAAAAACCACACGGCCTTACTTTTACACCTTTCCTTCCTTCATATTTTTTTATAGCTACTTTTTCGGTATTTCTTCCGTAAATAATTGAGGAATTCGTTAAATGACGGGAACTATAAAATTTGTTTTTAGTAAACAGTAGCAGGATGTAATAGATCTTCGTAAACATATTCGTCAGAAGGAAGATGCCGTTATCCAATGCATACGTGCTTCAAACCATTTTACATGTTCATGTTTGTGGGATTGTTTGAATTAGAGAGGTATAAATTCGATTAGTTACGTTTATTATTCAATGAAACACACAAAATGCATACTATTACAAATCTCTCGTTCGACCGTTCAGTTAGAGAGTTAAACTACAACTGACTACTTTAAATTTGTACAACAATCGTTTGGCCCTTTCGTTTCAGGTAGACGAACGAACAAATACTTTATATTTTACACCTTATTTTCTACAATGTTGCCCTATAGTATATTGGGAAATTTTTTGTGCATCGTCAGCTCCCATTTTAGAACAAAATTTTTGTTTCTCGATACTTAATTGATCACTTAGTAGATCTTCTTTTCCCATAGTCCTTTGTGGCAATGTCATTTTCGACACCATATTTTCTTTTCTATTTTGGGTGTACGCGATTGTAATTATTTTGTGTATTCCTTTTATTGCAAAATTTTTCCAATTTCTCGTAGGTAAACATTTTGTATACTACGAAGGCCCCAAATTAAAACATAGTGCGAAACCATAACACCGCCGTTGGTAATTTACTCTTTTTCCCCCTGAAAATTTTGCAATAATGCTCATAAATCTTTCTGCGTGATTAGTTGTGACGTTTCTAGTTTCAAACAACACTAACATATTTTCTTTTACATCGTCTCTTCTTTTGCAATACGCGGTTCTGCAATTGGAATGATTCCCAAAGACGTGACTAGGTATATTACGAAGATCCTCACACAACTGCGTGGTTGACATATTACTTGATTTTCCGATAGATGTTCTAACTACTGCACTAAGACGTGATAATTTAGCTTTTATGATGCGTTTTGCGGAAATTACAAACTTTGTATTTGTAACGAGTTTTTGCATGTTGGAAGTAAAAGCCTTTGTTACATGATTGGCACATTCTAGTTTCTCAACGTATCTTCCGTATATAACGTGATCTAATATTCTTGAATAGACACTGGAGTCTCCATCACCGATCATAAATTTATATCACAAATTATAAAGAGGTTCGTTTATCGCTTAGGAAACTTATATATAGTATCTGCGTTACACTTCATTGATTCTTATATAAGCTTGAATAATTTCAAAAATCCTAATGGACCGTTATCATCATAATTCATAAGCAAATTTCTGTTTTTAAAAATTTCCAAACTTTCACAAGAATCAAGTTCGTTTTTATTATCTACCCTCTAAATTAATTCAATGTCGCCTACTCTATGGCCATTTTCAAGCATGGCAACACTGGACCTATCTGAGCGATGATATTTGACATGAGCTAAGTGCTCTTTAAAACAAGTTTTAATAGGTCTCTTGGTTTGCCCGTCTTTACAATTTATTTTATATATTCCCGATTGATCACACATTTCTATTGAGTCTTTCGGATTGCCTAAAAGTTTTTGTAAGTTGTTACTACTAGAGATTACTGTTTTATAATCAAATTTTAAAAATATTTTTTGAAGACCTTTTGTATATATGCGATAATTTGGTAATATGACATATTTCTTATCTATTTTGCTATTACTAGTTTCTAACGTTGTAATGTTTCTAATGTTTAACTTATGTTTATGTTTTCTAATTATGTTTGTGACAATTGATTCTTGAAAACCATTGTATGATGCAATCTGCTTACATTTCGCAGTTGTTTATCAAAGTTTTGTTTTGACAATGGGAAATGTAACAATCTGTGAATCAAAAAATTGAAAGATGCAAGTTTATGTTGCATGCTATGGTTGGAATTATTTGTTATAAACCTCATAGTGTTAGTGTCTTTACGATAAATATCTATATCTAGTTTGTTGCCATTTCTTGTAACTAAAGTGTCTCAGAAAAGTAACTTAAGGTTTGCTTCTGTTTCATATTTAAACTTGATCGTCTCAAATTGACCATGCAAGTGTTGTCGTCATGGTCGCCATTTTGGTTAGGGTAGTTAAAGAGCTTGGTTCCAAATACACTTATGTTTACATATTTATGTCTTTACTTTATTAGTTTAATTTTGTGTAACAAATATTATAATTGGCTGTTCTATTTGTGAAGGTTGGACCTGTGTAAAACTAAGCATTTTAATAATAAATTGCCGTAGAATAACTGAAATTGCTTAAAAACAATCCTAAACATAACCTCACTTTGTTTCAAAAATATTTTTAACTGTATAAAAGTAATTATCTCGCCAATTTATTTTTTAAAACTGTTAAATTATGTCTTATTTTGTTAATTACTTTATTCACCTGATAAAAATTGATGAAATATGAACTACTAAACTACTTTAATAAATCGGTTATGGAAATTATTATAAACAGCTGATTTTATTTGGAACCAAGCCCTTGACGTGCCGCAACAAAAATGGCGAATTGACGTCACACTTGCATGGTCAATTTTGAATTTAAAATTTCTACAAATTGCTGAGGGTTGTAAACTTTAGTGTCGATGACTGCAAAAACATCATCTACATATCTAAACCAAATTCTAGGAAAGTAATCTAAATTATTTTTAAATCAGTTTCAAATTTACCCATGAACAGGTTAGCCATAAACGGAGTTTTACTCATTTTTGTACCATGATTTTGTTGATAAATATAATTGTTAATTTAGAAGTAGGTTTGACTCATACATAATCTTGCTAATTTAATAAAATTATTTACTTCTGTATTGTCTAAATGACTTTGGTGTAACATATCTTTTAAATAAACTAAAGTGACATCTATCGGAGCGCTTGGAAACAATGAACAAACATCGAATGAAACTAAAACTTCGTTCTCAGTCAACTCAATGTTTTTAATTTTTCAATAAAATCATATTAATTTTGAACACTGAAATGTGATTGTTGATATTGAAAACTGTTGAATTTATTTGACAACCATTTAGATATCAGATAAGTAGGAGCATTAATACCTGAAACAATGGGCCCCATTGCTTTTCCGGGTTTATGTACTCTAGACAAACAATACGTTCTAGGAAGAACCGGGTTAGATACCGTTAGTCTAAACCTAAGTTGTTTTGGTATAATATTTCCACATTCTAATAAGACTCTACGGGTATCAGCAATCATTTTGGGAAGAGGATTATAGATATTAATGAATAGGGGCTTCATTAAGCATCACCTGAACTGACTCAAAATAATCCTCTTTATCCAAAATAACTACTTTCTTGTCTTTATCTGCTTTGAGATAACAACAATTTTTCTCTTTAAGATTTTTAACAATGTTTATTTCTCTCGCGTTAAATTTAAATTTTGGTAACTTCTAAATATTATCTGAAATTAGAATTTTACAGGCATTCCTAACGAATTCTTTAGAGTTATCATGTAAAGGTTTGATCAAACTTTTAATTCCTACAATAATCTGATCTATGGGTGCTTTGTTATATTTGAGGTTATATTTCAAGCCTTTATTCGACAAAGTTAATTTGTCATTGTTGAAAATCTCCGAGGATTTGTTTACAACTATGTTAGATTTTTGGGAATCAAGTCTGTGCACCTCTTTTTCTTTTTTAGATAATTCTGTAAACTTTTTGTTCTGGTCATCTGTTTTTGCCAAAGTTTGTGTTTAATAATTTCATTAATATGGTGCAAAAATCCATTCAATATACTCGTCATCATTTAATCCTGAAGCCAGTTTTAAATATAACTCATATGCTTCTAACTCTAATTTATCTATTTTACCATAATAACATTTAATTTCCAAATCTAACCATTTACACTTAGCTAATTCAAGTGCCTTTTTACATTAGTATGAATTAAAATTTGTATAAACTTTCATACATTTTGGAAAAACACCTTATTTGCGGCAAGATTTAAGAAATTCAATGTCACATTTAACAAAAAAAATCTTGAATAAAGTAGGCAATGTCCACCACACGATTTCCTGTCAACTAAGGGATAGTTTCTATTATAGATGCATCAACTTCAATTTCCAGGTCTGGCAAGTCTTCATCCGGGACACTAAATACAAAAACACACAATATCGAATACATATTTACCAAGTGCAGTTTGAACAAAGAACATATTAGAATAATACCCTTAACTGTTTTAATAAAGATATGATTAAATATGAGAAAAGTTTCGGTTGCTGGCAAATTATGAATTTGTACTTACTTCTCAAAGTATGCAACGTGTGCATTTTCAGGAACATGTTCGAGCATTTTCAATAGAAGTTAACACATTTTCGCCAATTCTGAGTCGCCCTTGTGATTTTGATGCTCTACCACACTATCTCACTACACATGTACACTCATGAAATTTAAAACTTGTACACCACAATTTCTGTAAACAAAAGTTTGCACATTGTGAAGCGGGTTTAAGGGTATCATTTACAATTCTAACAGCAGGTAGTCTCAGAAGGGGTTATCTTAAAACTAAATATATGCGTTGACAATAAGAATTGCTTTAGTTTTTATTTTCACTTTTTATATTAACTACAGAAAAAAATGAAACGTCATAAAATATACATTTTGTAAGGACTAAATATTATGATATCATGGACCGAACATATCACTAATGAAGAAGTACTAAGAAAGATGAATAAACAAAAAGAAATTATGAACACCATCAAGATCCGAAAACTGCAGTATCTGGGCCACATCATGAGAAACGACTCCAAGTACTCTTTACTCCAGACAATCATCCAGGGAAAAATCGATGGAAGAAGAGGTCCAGGAAGGAGAAGAATATCTTGGCTGCATAACCTTAGGAAGTGGACCGGAAAAACATCAACCGAACTCTTCCGCATTGCCGTAAACAATGTTAAGTTTGCCATGCTATATTGCCAAAATCTGAAACGTCATAGAAACCACAAGAAGAGAAGAAATATTATGAATAGAGAGTTTAATGATTTTTTTAATAACTTACAATAATTAGTAGGTTAGATTTATTTAAAAATAAGTAATAATCAGTCAACCCAAATAACCATGTTTAGTTTTTTGATTTAATTTAAAAGTTATTGCTTGTAGACGTTTTTAAATCAAAATTATTTCTAATTTTATTTTGTAAACATTTCCTAAACAAAATTTTGATTCGATAATTAATCGAGCTATGGTGTTTAATTAGCGATACCTTCAAATATATTCTTTAAAGAAAAAATTAAGTAAGCAACGTAAATTACCTATTTTCTAAAACGTGCTTAGTGTAATGATTCATTCTACAGTCCTTCTATAAGATAACCCCTGCTGAGACTACCTGCTGTTAGAATTGTAAATGATACCCTTAAGCCCGCTTCACAATGTGCAAACTTTTGTTTACAGAAATTGTGGTGTCCAAGTTTTAAATTTCATGAATGTACTTCTTATATTGTTTGTAACTGAGAAATAAATGATATAATAATAACAACAAAACAAATATATAACAAAAATAACAAACACAACAAAAGTAATAACAAACTCAAAAATTTCAGATGAAAATTAACGGGCGTACTTACAACGCACACCAAGAACAACTCAATACTGAAATTCCATTTAGATACACGTTTTCCGTAAGCTTATTTAGATCGTGTTAAAAAATAATTGTGATGACAAAAATCTTAAGTCAGTTGTAATTTAAAGAAATCTATATTGTTGAAACATAAGTTGAATAAATAGCCGATTACTGCAGATTACTCTTAAGAAACAGGTACCTATCTCTAGTAGGTACCTCAAACGACAGTTTCTATCTTAGTTTGTAATTTGATGTTTTCTTTTAAGTTAGAAATAACACATTTGGTATACATATTTTAGACATTTTGATATCACTTTTAATCAGAATTACATTTACATGGTAAAAAATACGTTAGAAATTTATAGCAGAGTATATGATAATATTTCAATGAATTTGATGCTCACAAAAAAAAAGTTATGATAATATTTCTATATAATTAACTCATTTTCACAATTAAATGCAATAAAAATCATACTTAATAACTAGCAATCATTATAAAATTTTATCACAACCTCAGACATACATGTTTGTATCTATATTCGATAATTTAGAATTGTATTTTTAAATTGTACTCAAAAATATCGAATAACGTAAGTTTCGATTTTTTTGCTGTTCATAATAAACTACAGCCATTTATTTATAAAATAAGAAGTCAAGAATCTCTACACATCCTCTATATTACAATAGAAAAACGTTTTTAATAGAACATTAAATTGGGTATCCCCTGGCCTAAAGGATCTCTAAATTTAATACAACTTTATCAATTAAATGACGTAACGATATTGGATTATCTTTCGTAGATGTTGGTAATGAGAATAATGAATTTACGTGCGTTTTTATTATTACTTTTTTATTAGGAAATCTATTAATTAATAAATCCCATACGCTATTAAATAATTATTTTCTCTTGCTAACGAGTTTATTATTTAAGCAGCGTCAGGGTTTTAAATAATGCAGTTTTTGAATGTTACTTATTCTATTGTCTTCGTGGATTAAGAATTTAAATGACTCATAAAAGGACAGCCACTGGTTGTACTGACCGTTAAAAGAAGGCAACTTTATGGCTGGTTATTTAAACCTTTTGTTTGAAATGTCTGTATTTTCATAAGTTTGGGTTTTTTGAAATCTTTCTAATATTTCTTTTGTCAATGCAATGTATTTATAAAAAGTATTTTCAAAAATCCTCCTGTTCTTTATAATTTTGTGAAACTTCAACCGATGACTCATCTTTATCGCTATTTTCTTCGACAACAATTAAATCCATTGAGTTTTGTATCATATTAAAATCATTTAAAATATTATGCATTTATGAGGCGCCGTTTGTAACAGAATTATTTTATAAAAAAAATATATATTTCTTTTGTAACAGTAAAGTGTTACCAGTGGTGTTACTAATTAGTCTATAATTTTTCAAGAAAATTATTTATATTGGTTCTTAAAGTATATTTATATGTTTTGTGCTGGAGCAATTATATATATTTTTTAGGATTTAGTACTTTTCAGTAGATCTTGTGGGAAAGTAACGGTATGCAACTAAGCTCCCACATGGGTTTATTTGTCAAATGCAATATTGCACCGGTTATGTTTACTAACTTTTTTTAACATACAATCCCAATTAAATAAATAGAAGTTATCACAAAATGAAAAGTGAGTCAATCGATTTATCTACCTCCATAAAAATGGCGGGCGGTTAATTTTCGTCAGACCCCCTGCAAACAATAGTATAGGGCATTTATGAATTCTCCTCTTTCCTAGTGTAAAGTTAATAAACATAACCAGTGCGATGTTGCATTAGGCAAATAAACGCATGTGTGAACTTGGTTGCATACCGTTATTTTCCGACAACCAGTGCCATGTATCGACAAATACTATATCCTAAAAAATATACATAATAGTTAAAACACTAAAAATAAATATATTTTTAGAACTAATATAAATAATACTTATCTTAAAAAATAAAAAACAAATGAATAACACTTGTTTTTACAAAAAATATATAATTCAATAAAATTAAAAAAGATAATTTTGTTACAAACGGCGCCTCATACGCATTTTTAATTCCGTTAATTTTGAATTATCGTATACGAGTTCATGAAAGTGCAAAATTGAGAAATTACCTAATTTCTTTTTCCGCCATTGTGAGATGTATACACTCTTAAATATTGAGAATATGTGCCATAAAAATACGTGCAATATATAAATCGGCACAAAAGGAATATTGGAGACTTACGGTTAAATTCTATGACATGGCTCAGCAATAGAGAGTTTTCGTGAAGAAGTCGATTGATGTCGCAATTTTAATATATTTCTTATTCGTTGTTACTTATATCCGGCTTGAAGGACCATGTTGATTACTTTGAATTAAACTAATATGATATTTTTTCTTGTCGTTTATTTCGATGAAGAGCTTGCACGAGAACGATTCTTACTACTCGACTGCTAATTTTTAGTAATGGGATAAGGATAACTACTAACGTCCACATAGCTACATACAATAACAATACCTTTTACAACATTATCTACACAATTAAAAGACAAGACAAACATTCTTGACAAACACAATGTAGTGTATAAAATAGACTGTCTTGACTGTAATAAATGCTATGTTGGCCAAACCAAACAAAAACACGTAATAGGATTAAAAATCATAAGTACGATTGCAAAAACAAAAACCAGACTCTGCGTTAGCCGTACACCATATTGAGATGGGTCATAATTTTAATTTTGATAATCCTACGATTTTAAAGTAGAAAGGAATTATAAAAAACGTCTAATAGCTGAAATGATATACATCATCAAACACAATAATAACATTAATTATAACACGGACACACAAAATTTAAGCAATATTTATAGAAATTTAATCACTAAAATAAAATAGAAGAAGGAATTCCCATTATCATATTGTTATCTAGTCATTCATGTTTGTTCGTTTCTACGTATAGAGTGTGTGTTTTATTAGAAATATTTATTTACATTTAATTGTTAATTTATTTTGTGTTTGTTTAATATCTATGTGTTTTTTACACTTATTCACTTATTCAAGTGGCGGACCATTTATTTGTTTTAAGTAAGTAGTCGAGTCAATCACCTATAATTTAGATTAATATATTAAGGATATGATGTTTATGTATATATCTTACCGTTAAATGTATTCTTTCTTTTTAATAAACAGAGGCCTGAAGATTTGCACATTCGGCTGCACGAAGCGTTGCCTGAAAAAACGTCTTAATGGTTTTTTGGTGTCCCTCCTCAACGAAGAACAATCCAATTAGTTGATAATTTATAGGAGGAAATATTTACCTTTCATAAAATTAAATACCTATCATTATTTCTTACAAAATTAGGGTGTAAACAATTATGATGAATTTGTAATGAAAAACACTACGAAATACAGGGGGTCTTTTTGTATGCGGTCGCATAAAAAAATTAAGTTGTTGACGGTTTCTCCCAGATAAAATATTTTGGATTAAAAATTTCAAAATGCTATTTTCTAAAGCTTTAGAAGTAATTTCTTTTATACAGGGTTATTTGCCCAACCCGTTCAATAAAAGTTTATAGGAATGTAATTTAGAAACCTTGTAAAATTTGTGGTTAAGTTTGGTTGCAGGAGTACTTTTTTCTAAAATATCTTCAACTTTCTATCACTTCTAGTTTAACCTGGAAATGACAGGAATATTTTGAGAAAAAATACACATGAAACCAAACTTAATGCCAAATTTTAAAAGCGTTTCTAAATTACATTATCTTACAATAAACTTTTGATGAACGGTTGGGTGAATAAGCTCTGTGTAGTCAATTAAACACATACATACATACATTGTATGTTATTGATTCAATGTATGATAACCGCAATAAAATAGTACATCGCCTTCCAGGATGGGGGTTAAGAATTTCTGGATGAACAACTTTCACCATTGTAAAAAGATAAAACCGTAGTAAGAAGTCTCGGAATTTGGACAATGACAAAAATAAACGATTACCTACACAAAAAATTACACGTGCAAGATATTGTACTACATAAAAGGAGTGGATGTAACTCTGACCATCATTTGTTTTCCGCCTTTATTTGTAACGATACAGAAGCGAAAGAAGCAATTCAACAATCTAGGAAAAAACATAAATTAAGAAGATTATCAATCGACGCAATAATATGGCTTTATCAACTAAGGCTTAAAGTTAAAAGACATATGACGCAATATTAATGACAAAGTTGTTAAGTTGAAAAGTCTACGAATAAATATGTAAGATCAATCACTATTCTAACTGCTAAATAAACAAAAAGCGGTTTCCTACCAGTTAATGAAAATGTAGATAATGTGTACTGCAAGGGAGAGAAATCATTCGTTACACCAGAAGAAGTTAAAAAATATATGGCAAATATGAAAAACGGAAAAAGGCAGCTGAACCGGGAGGACATCCAGTCGAACAGTATTTCTATCTACTTGAAACTCCTTGGACTCTACCGGTATTGAGTTGAACCAATTACAATAATTAGAAATGCACTCGTAAACGACTGTTATTGTGAATAACGAATTATTTTAGATTTGGCAGAATTATGAAAATTTGCAAAATTTTTTAGAAACAAATTAATTGTTGCTCTCTTGTTGCATTTACATACACCATCTATGGCATCTTCAAAACTTTAAAAACTTTATTTTGCCCAGATTTAGGGCGAAATTACCATACAACTGCTGCCGTGTTTACATCAACTGCACTTTTGTGAGTTCAGTTCATTAGGATATTTTAAATGTAAAAAAAGTGTTGTAAGTGGCGCCCCCTGCAAATTACCTTAAAAATGAGAACGGATTTCGAAATCTCATCCCAAAAAACCACCGAGTACCAAATTTAGTGCAAATAGTACAGCTATTAAGAAAATTATCCAACAAAAACTTTTGGACTAAGGTAATTTGGGTTAAATCGGCATATTTTAGTCCCATGTCAAAATTAGAAAAAACATATTTAATTAAAAAAGACTATAAGAAAAAAAATAGGTATGTAACAGATGTTCACAAAACACAATCACACACTAATAATAAATAGATAATAGCAGAAATACATCATCTCCCCCAGAATGTAGAACGTCCCATAGATACAAGCAGAAGATTCTCTATACGTGTTAGTGTTTCCTTCAGTCACCGATAGATGGCGTTATGTGTTGGCTTTCCGGTTTCGTCATTGATTGACGCGATTATAGTGTCGTGATGGATATCGATTCAGAATCGATTATATTTCATCAAAGATGGCTGCGCGCTATAATACTGGAAATAATGTTATAACACGACGGAACAACACAATAATTAAAAATAGATTTTTTAAAAGTTTTTAATATTTCATTTGTATAAATATTACTAGCATATACTATTCAGTTTGTTTGAATGAATCTTTCATTTTAAATTGAGTGTAAGGTGTAAAAATAACACGAAACTTAAATATTATAATAATGTAACAGGTATCGCCACCTCTCGGCAACTTCGAGAAGTTTATATGCAAATATAGAATCATCTGCGCCTTATACATTCCGGGGGAGATGATGTATTTCTGATAATAGAAAGTTCAAATAATGGTTTCTTAGATTTGTTTAGGAATCGGGAGTCTTTGTTTGTTTCAATTTAAAATGCTTCCACTTCCTGTTTTACAAACTTTACTTCTACCTACCCTTTGAAGTAGGTAGTATAGCACAATATGTTACAGTAGTAATGAGACAACGTACAAAACAGTAAAAGTATAGGTACCGTATATAAACCAAATAAGTACCTACATACATATTTATATTTATAAAAAGCACTTATACCTATAGTTTGTATCTTTTAAAAAACGAGACAACTAATGACTAATGACTAATATAAAAAAAATATATGGAACGGTAGTAAATTTACCCAGTTAAAACTGATCAACCAGTATATAATTATGCTACCTGAATAAGCACGTTTAAGAACACACTCTATATAATTTAAAACACATCACATTTATAAAAAAAAATTAACGACTACTTTTACGATACTGACAAAGTGTAAGTTGAGTTTACTATTTAAAACAGTGTTGCAATTAGTGAATAAATCAAGTTTATTAGTGTAAATCAACTTTTTTACTGTTTCACATTCTATACGAATTGGAGTTATTAATTGTTACGTGCAGAAAATTTCAGTAATTATAAGCGTTTTATCGTTTTTGTTAACGTTAGGCACAACCGTTTTATTAAGAATTTTATAGGCATATGCGGAACTAGTTTCATTAATTTTTTTTCCTTATATTCTTCGACGTTGGAAATCCCAAGAAATTCTCATGGTGTTACTCATCTCATTGCAAAAAAATGTTGAAATTGATAGTTTTTGTCAGAGTTCGTATGTTCAATGTTAATGATTTACGTAATTAACTATCGTACATAAAAAAAATTGTCGGTTTTTTCAAGCTCCTTCATAATCTAAATATTTTTTGCGCTTACAATTTTTTTCTGATAAAGCAATTAATTAAATTACTTAATGGAAAACAATCAAATCGATAATGTTAAATCTCAAAAATGTCGTAGGTTGGTCAGAAATGAATATCAATTGTATCCGGTATGTAATTAATATTTCGTGAACGAATTCTTCACCAATAAAAGTAATCGATCATTGAAAAAATTGCTTGCAGTAAAAATTGTGTAATCGTCAGGTTATTGTGACAATATTCTCCTAAGATTAGACAGAAAGATTTGTATTATAATCAATTCAATAATTTAATGTTATTTTTTCTAACGTACGTTGGTAACACGTTGAAAGCAGGAATCGTTTCTGCTTCTGCTGCTACATTCCTGCTTCATCCTGCTCCAAACCTCAGGTCAGCAGCACCCATCGTTCCTGAGATAATTCAATGAAACGTGTTGTTGTTGACTTCATACTCCGCAACAGTTTAGAAGCAGGAATTCCGAAATTCATTTCTGCATGTGTTACTATATTTCTGCTTCACTCTGCTTCAAGTTTCAATTTAGCAGTATGCACCGTTGCGGAAATACTGCTTGTGCTACTACTTTTTCTTCATTCTGTTTCAAACTATTTATTTATTTAATCGTATGGTACATTTTAAATATTGTATTGTGATCTAAGTGTTATGTATGGTGCCCCAGAAGATCAGTATAAACCTGTACAGTGTGGTGACAAAACCGTGTACAATTGTGGATTGGTTCGTCTTGGCAAAGCATTTACTTCAAGGTTTAGAAAAACCACTAAAACCTAAACATGCCAACCATTACCCGCCCTAGTATTCACATGTAATAATATTAATTAAGTGTGTAATGTGATTGTGTTTTGTGAAATTATGTTATACATTTTTTCCTAATTATCCGGGAGGATCTTGATGACCAGGTCCGGAAACCAAAGTGGTGATTCTCAGAAACAACATGTTTTTCTTGCTGACCATGGAGTACTGTAATGGTACTGATCACCTTCCATATTTTATATTTGCACCAAAAACCCCTAAAAAACACACACGAAAAAAAAACTCTAAAAACTTTCAAACTATGAGTCAGCAGCACTTACCGTTCCTGGGCTAAATCAAAGTTTTGAACATCTTCTTTGCAATAAATTATTACACTTACAGTTTAATTTTTTAGTGTAGATAATTCGTTGAAAATAGGTCTATAATGAATCATTTTTAGTAATGTACACCCAGATCGTTAAGAAATTACTACGCCACTGCTTAACAGTTGATATATGCGCGTAAGTTAGATGTTTATGAATCATTGTACTTCTTAGACTTAACTGAGTCTACTGCTATACGCCTGCTTCAAAAACAGGACAGCAGCACTTATTTTTACCGTGATATTTTAAAGAAAAATTGAACCGAAGAGTGTGAAGCAACATTGCTATTTTTATGCAACCCCTATACAACCCAACGCGCCGTTAACAAACGATACACATAGGTATCCTCAAAAATACTTTTTTTGAGATATCTCAGATGCTTCTGGAAAATAGTTATAATGATTTCGATGAATGTTTTTCGTTTATCTTGGCTTCAAAAAGTTTTTAAGGCTTTCTAAAGTTTGCCAAATCAAAAATTTGTAATATATGGAACGACCAGTCGGTTAACAATATCTTCAATAATATTAGTGATAGTATTTATTATACAGCAGTCATCCTCTATTTAAATTGAATATAAATAAAGAAACTTAAATAAACATATCATTATTTTGACAGGTTTCCTATGGAGTTTTTCTTTAACACTGTCCTCGGCGGACACTATTCTGATACGTAATCAATTTCTGGACTGTCACAAATTGTCAAAATAAAAAACGAACCAAGAGGTCGTTGCAGCACCACTCGTCGAGAATTATTGTAAAACTGTAATACAGTATATTTTATTTAAAAAATAATGAATGAAGCATCTTTTATTTAAGTTTGCAACATTGTATAAAAAAACTATTAAATAAAATGTGTTGCAAATTTTGCATGAAAGATTTTTTCTAGAATCTCACCGATTTAAAAGTGACTTACACTTACAATACCCTGGCCGAACAACCCAATATTCAAGTACTTTTTCGATTGTTTGTTCTTGAATTTCATGAATGGCAACTTTGATTTTGTGTTTCAAGACTTCGGTAGTCTATGAATGGTTAGGTGTGTCTCAAAAAAATAGTCTAATGGGTTCAAATTGTAGCTCCGGAGGCGATCAGAGCCCATAATTTCGGCTGATTGTTCAATTTTTAAAAACGGCCAGCAGTTTCTTTGTTATGTTGTCGGGCTGCTGCAACCAAATACCGTACATCCTTTTCTTTAATTTCTGAAAACGATTGAGCATGACACGGTAACTCTTGCTATGCTACCGCACCGGCAATTCCGTACACATTTTTGAAGAAAACTAGCCCAATGATGACGGACGTGTTAAAAACCCCACCAAACGGTTAATCATTGTGGCTGCACCTGCTTCTCAATGATGATATGTGGGTTTTCTGAGTCCCAAATCCGACAAATTTTGCTTATTGACGTAGCAGCTTCTTGTGAAAAAATAATTTTTGGGCAATAATGCTCATCTTCAGCCCGTTTAACGAACCGAAAACACATTGGATGATCTTGATACATTCTTGGACTAATTGAACTGTGTAGTTTTCATACTGAGATCTTTATGTGAAATTCATCTCACAAAAGTACGCGAAATGTTCGACTTTGGAAATATGTTGTAAATTTTGTAAATGTCTAACTTGAAGTTCTAACAATTAATGATATAAAAAATAAATACTGGTACCTTAAATTCCAAACGGTAGATGGTCCACTCTTTAATACACTTTTATAGAAACGAAATTATTAACTTAAATTCAATTTTAATTTATTTGAAAAATAAAAAAAGTCTAAAAACTGACCCCGTCCAATAATTGGTTAAGTGAGGTTGAATGATTGAGGATCTGTATTTTGAAAAGAATGTTAATAGCAGCAAAAAGACCTACCTCAATATATAACATAAAACTTACCATTAAAAAATTAGTTTTTTGTAGTTCAACATATGTGTGAATTTAAAACATCCTGTGCTCATATGCATGCCAACAAGTTTTTTATTAACATACTAGTGTTATGTAACCCTAAATATTAAAGGTAAAAATCGTTGAATACATAAAGTAATTAATTAAACAAAATTTTAAATTGTAGTTTAATAATACATTTTATTTCATTGATTGTTATTTTAAATGAAGTTCTACAATATTCCAACTAATCTAATGTTTGCTTTTACGTTTTCAATGATATAGTCGTATGGTGAATTATGACATTATGATTTGGGTAACATAAAAAAGTTTATGTAAGCATATGGTTGAAATTTCTTCGTTTCTTAGTTATGGTCACTTTAAAGAGACAAAAAAATAATGATGAATGATTATTTTTTGGGTGACATTTTTAACCAAACAGAACGTTCAACTTAAGTTGCCTTGTATAATTTCGAGAATGTAATTCACTTGTCACGAGTTATATTTTTGATTAATTAGATTCGTTAACATTGCAAAACAAATACGTAGAAGAGGGTATAGTACCGATTATTTTTTCGCACAAGAAATAATCTTGAACGTGATAACTTAGCTATTTTTGAATACTAAATTTCTCGTATAGGTACTTACCTGTTTAGAAATTGTAATTGTAAAACAAACAAACCGCTATAAATTTGTCGGGTATTAATAGTCAAGAGGTTGATTTTTTAACGGGTAATTCTTTTTGACGAAAACTATTTTTTCACTTAAAAGAACTTAACTGAACCAATGTTTATGTTCTGCAGGGAAACTCCATATTAATTTCTTGAAGACGAATACAGTTCCTAATTAGCCAATATTTTGTATTACGTGGTATTACATAGGAAGAGGAGAACCGATTTATTTATTTATTCGTATGGTACATTATATAAATATTGTATTGTGATGTAAGTGTTATGTATAGTGCCCCAGAAGATCAGTATAAACCTGTATAGTGTGGTGACGAAACCGTGTGCAATAGTGGATTGGTTCGTCTTGGCAAAGCATTTACTTCAAGGTTTAGGAAAACCACTAAATTCTAAACATGCCAACCTTTACCCACCCTAGTATTCACTTGTAATAATATTAATTAAGTGTGTACACATTATAGAAGGTAAATAAGAACATAAAATATAACAGCACAGCCATTGCATGACGACATATAATGGACCGGTCCAAGCAAAACAAAATATTGGAAAAAACAGATAATCAAGACAAGAATACAAAATATTGCTGAACTTCAGAAGTCCTTCAGATTCGTAAGCCATAATAATGCTTCATCCGTTAAATTATGAATGTTTGGAAACCCTCCTTTAAACTTCGTTAATTGACAATCCTCGACAATATGATTAACGGTCTCTAGTTCGTTTCCACAGTCAGAATTTGGATTAGAAATCGCACCCCATTTGAACAACAAGAGTTGCATTTTGAATGGCCTGTTCTTATGCGAATTACTTTTGACCAAATTTTTCTTTTTTGATCAAAACCCGGGACTTACAAAGAACAGGAAGCCAATTGATAGGAGTAGATTTAATGGTTCCACTAATTATACGCATAGTGCAATTCAACTGGGCATCTATGTATGATAACTATTCAATCAGACAGGAGCACAATATTCTGCTGTAGAATAAACTAATGCCAATGCAGCTGTACAAAGTGTCTTTGCATCTGCTCCACAAGTTATTCCAGCTAATTTTTGAATGACATTATTTCTTGGTTTCATTTTTTGTTTGACTTTTTCTAAATGATCTTTGTAAATTAAAAACGTATCTAAAGTTACTCCCAGATAAACTGGGTTAAAATTATGGTTTAACTTTGTATTATTAACTATAACATTAAGTTTTCTACTTTTTACTCTATTACTTAAATGAAAACAAGAAACCTCCGTCTTTTTTAAGATTGGGGCAGAATCGCCATTTTTTGAAATAATTGTCTATAATACGCAAATCATCAGATAGTTTATTTTCAATTTCGAAAAAATCTGAATGTTAAAATAAAATTGCCATATCGCCGGTATAGACGAATTTTCGACATTGTAAAGAAGGAAGATCAGAAATATACAGTGTGTCTACTTAAGTTGGCAACATATGGGAAACTTTTTTATTATTAATTTTACGAAAAAAAGGTATTTTTTATAATAAGTTCTGCATGATCTAGAATCTAAAATACAATCATCAAATATTAAATTTTTTCAATCGTATACTCGGTTTGTCAAAAAATAAAAATTTTACTCAAGAGTAAAGTACTTTATATTTGACAATATCAAAATTTGTTATTGAAAAAGTTAATCAGAACTAAATACTACGTTCAAATATGCAATTACATCTAATTACATGAAAAAAATCATGTTTCCTTTTTTGTCTACAATAACAATGCAAATGTAACTGTAGTTACATGAAATCTAGGATGCACTGATAAACAAATAATTTTTAATAGTCAGAATTGTTTGACAGTGAACTTCAAAATATTCAGTTGTATTTAGTGAAATTTGGTAGGAAGTATTATTAAAATTTAGTAGAAATGCCAGCAACATTAAGTACTGAGATAAAATTGAAATTGTGTTAATTGTAGGTGAGAATTATAAAACATATCGAGAAGCTGCAGACATTTTTAATAACCGACACCCAGAGAAAAATCTTCACTATGGCACAGTAAGGAAAGTATTAAACAAATTTAAAACTTTTGGAGATGTAAGTAATAAATTTAACAACAAACGCCAACAACGGGTTGTCAGTGATGACATGGAATTTGAAATAATGCTCTCAGCAATCGAACATCTTAAGAAATCCTTACGAACAAGGGCAGCTTCGATGCCAAATCCTATTAACAAAGATACGGTTCTAAAAATTTTAAAAAGAACAAGTTGCACGTTGCACTCATACAAGCCCCAACTTATTCATACGTTAAGAGCGGGCAATCATAATAGACGCTTTGAATTCTGTTGTGATATCCAAGGAATGTTAGAAGATAACCCATTTATGGGAAGACATATTGTTTTTTGGACGAAGCAACATTTACATCAAATGGAACAGTCTCACCTAAAATTGCTGTTGGTGGAGTGATACGAATCCAAATTTTACCATCAAAACTCGGGACCAGTATGCATTCAAAACAAATGTGTCGTGTGGAATTTATGGAAATAAAATAATTGGACCTTATTTTTTCATGAATCGTAATAAATAAAATGGTAAATGTTCGGTATCACTTAATTGAGAAAAATTTGTAAAAAATTTTTTTTTGAAGTAGAAGAATATAATTGCATATTAAAACATAGTTCTTCATTTCAAACAACTTTTCATAATTACAATTTTCGATATTTTCACAAATAAAGGTACCTTACTCTTGAGTGAAATTTATATTTTTTGACAAACCGCGTATACGATTAAAAAAATTTAATATTTGATGATTGTATTTTAGATTCTAGATCATGCAGAACTTTTAATAAATAATAACTTTTTTTCGTAAAATTAATAATAAAAAAGTTTCCCATATGTTGCCAACTTAAGTGGACACACGATATACATTAAAAAGAATAGGTGCAAGAACCGATTCCTGTGGAAGACCATTATTTAAAAATCTAAATTTACTGCATTTATCTCCAACAAAAACTCTAAACTTCCGATTAGACAACATATTTTCAATAAAAGAAATAATGTTGGAACAAGGAATGACGTTAAACAATTTAAAAAGTAAATCTTCTTTCCACCCGGTATCGTATGCAGCAGTTAAATTTAAAAAGGCAACTCCAGTTTTAAGTTTTTTTCTGAAATCCAGCTTCGATATGTGTTGTTAATGCCAATACTTCATCAATTTATAGAATATTTGTTGTGTGCCCTATATTAGTGTGATTGTGTTTTGTGAAATTGTGTTATACATTTTTTCGTAATTATCCGGGAGGGTCTTGATGACCAGGTCCGGAAACCAAAGTGGTGATTATCAGGAACAACATGTTTTTCTTGTTGACCATGGAGTACGGTAAGGTACTGATCACCTTTCATATTTTATACTTGTATTAAAAACGCCTAAAAACACACACGAAAAAGCTCTAAAGAAATTGACGTACGTTTTGACGTTTTAATATATTTAAATATCAACCTTTGTTTATTTCTCATTGTAGTTTATATTGGTTTTCAAGAAATGAATCGTGAATTGTTATTTTTTTCTACTTATAATAATAATAATAATAATAATAATAATAATAATAATGCCTTTATTAGGTTATGTAACAAAAATTCAAATGTACATTAAAGAAATAATACAGAAATAATAATAAGATATACAAAATAAAATTTAAATTAAAAAATAAAAAAATAAGAAAATTCATTGTTACTAACCCAATGGGCGAAGTTCAGATGCTAAAGAGAGACAATTCTTTTTAGCTCTGCTCTACCACTAACCCATTTAATTATAATATATATACATATCTCTTTTTGTCATACAATATGTACAGTTTAATTTTTCTAAGGGATTCCGATCCTACGTGATGTGCTTTATATTATTTAACATTGTTGTGATAATAACATTTTGTATAGTGTTCTCTTAAATGTATATAAATTCATGGACTTTATATTAGTTGAAAGTGAGTTATATATTTTGGCTATGGTATAGGGATAAGAACGTTCAAATAGCGATGTTTTATGTAATGGTGGAGTGATTAAGTTAGTATATCTCGCGTTTGTACTAAAATGTATCTTATTATGTAGATAAGAAAGTGTACTACTTAATATGACTTTGTGGTATAAAGTGGCAGTATGCAAATACCTTCTCTGTGTCATATTTAACCACTTGACTTCATTTAACTTGTGTGAAATGCAGACATATTTTCTAATTTGAAAATAAGTTTAAGATTAACAAAAGCTTTCAGTATAATGTCCGTTATATGATTTTTAAACCGTAAATCCGTATCTATTTTAAGTCCTAGGTTTTTATGGATTCTTCTAAAGGAATTATTGTATCTTTTATTACAATTTTAAGTTTGCTTTTGTTAAGCTCTCTTACTTTAACTCTGCCGAATAACATAGCACAAGACTTCAGCGGATTAACTGTGAGACCATGTGCTTCGGATGTTTGAATAATATTATTTAAATCATTACAAATGCATTCGTTTGCTGCAATTATATCGTGTTCTGTAAAATGGTATTGTAATTGTATATCATCTGCGTATTGATGGAATATCAAATTGTCTAAACATTTGTTAAAATTACAGGTATATATGGTAAACAGAATTGGTCCTAGCACTGAGCCTTGTGGTACACCAGACAATAACGTTAAATGCTTCGACTTTTTATTTTTGTACCTAACCTGTTGATATCGACCTGTAATAAAATTGTTTATAAGTATATTTGCCTCGTCACTAAATCCAACGTAATGTAGAATGCTACCTAATAGTTTGTGACATATTCTGTCGAAAGCCTTAGAGTAATCTAATAGAATTAAAGTAGATAATTTACCATTATCTAATGCATTATAAATCTCATCAGTAATGTTTAATAGTGACGTAGTGCAACTGAATCCAGACCTGAATCCTGACTGAGTTGCTGGCAATATTTTATTGCTTTCTAGATGAATTTGAATTTGTTCAGCGATAGCCTTCTCCAAAACTTTAGACAGTACAGGAAGCAAACTTATAGGTCTTAAGTCATTTAAAGTTTTTGGCTGGTTCTTTTTCGGAAGGGGTATAACCAATGCAGACTTCCATTTTTCTGGAAAGGTACTGGTGTATAGGGAATAATTAATTAAAAAGGTTATATAAGGCGTTAGAAAAGGACAACATATATTTATCATCTGGTGACTAATGCCATCAGAATCTGTTGACTTTGTTTTTATACTGGTTAGAAAACGTAGTATGTCCAAATCTGTTACCTCATGAAATTTTAGTTTGGTTTGAATGGTGTTTATGGTATTACTATTATAAAAGTTATATAATTCTGAATTGCAACCTAAATTTAAGTTGTCTAATTTTGTAAAGAAGTCATTAATTTTATTAACATCATTTAGGTCTGGGGTAGGTCAATATTTCTTTTTTTACTGATTATGTCTAACTGTTGTAGTTTGTTCCAGATATTATTACTATTGTCACGTATTTTAAATTCTAGGTATCCTTTTTTTGCTTTATTGCCAAGTTAACGTAATTACGCAAAGTTTTATAATATTGCCAATGAGTCAATTGTTTTGAAATTTTGAACCGTTTTAAAGCTTTGTTCCGTATTGAGATCATTTCTTTAATATTATGTGTTAACCATGGAGCTTGGGTTTCAATAGTCGTGATGTTTTAATGGGAGCATGTATATTAAATATGTTTAATAGGCTATTGTCCAGAAACTCAACCATATCATTAATGTTTGTCATACCATATATTTCATCCCAATAAATGTTCTGTAAATCTATATAAAAATCATTACTATCAAAATTATTAAAATCTCTGTAAGTTCTAATTACAGGTACATTTTTAGTAATACATCGTATGGGATAAGAACAAAATATTAGTGAATGATCCGAAACGTGATGCATTTGCAGGGTACTTGCATGGTCCACATCTATATCACTTAAGATAATAATAAGGTCAAGTAAGCTTGAGCTAACCTTAGATATTCTTGTAGGTTCTTTAATTATTTGTTTCAAACCCATACTTTCTCAATTATAATAGAAAACTGAACGCATCGTAGATCATCACACCTAACTAAATCAACATTAAAGTCACCCATGCATATTAACTCATCACATTTGGTCAAAATTTGGGTAATGGAGCTCTCAAACCGTTCAAGAAATTCAGAGGATGCATACTCCATTCTTCTGTAAACTACACCTACAGCTAATAATATATTATTTAATTTAAAAGTCACCCAAATTTGTTCTAATGATTGATGGTTATCTATGTGTATTTGTTTATATTGTAGATCGCTGTTAATATACATAGCCACACCTCCTCCCCATGTAGTTGTAATTCTGTCTTTTCTTTCAAATTTGTATTTAGCAATATTTATAGCTGAAATTGGTACCTTTGAAGAGAGCCAGGTCTCTGACAGACCAATTACGTCAAAGTCATTTATTAACACGTGCTGCTTGAAGTCGAAAAAATGATTTGTTAGAGACCTTACATTTAAATGTGCTACATTAAGGTAAGCACTCATTATGCAGCAGTTGGAGTATAACGATATCTAAATTATAAGACAGAATTAAAATCAAACAACCCATAAATACAATCAACATATTGTAATTATTTGTTAATACCTTATAGCTTAAAATGCATATGTACGCATACGTAATACTAAATGAAATGGAAAAATTCATTGTATAAATATACAAAAATAAATAGATGTAGGTAAACATTTTCGATAATAAAAGTAATCTTTTGACCTTAATAATAATATAACTAGTCCATATTTAGTGAATATCATTGAAATCCTGTATTGACTTGACCACAAACACCTTACTTTTTCATCTTTACGCATTAGTATTTGACCATTCCGACACCACACAAATTTTATTAACTTGTCCTGCATATTCTCTTGCTTTAAAGAACAAAACACGATTATTTTTTGTTAGTGAATCGTTTATATAGATATCACTGGTTAAATTTATATTCGGTAGATTACTAAACATTTCACCTAAATCTTTAACAGTCACCCTCCTTTTTACACGTTTACAACTCATAAAGTTACGTAATTATACTACTTATTATAACTGTAAGAAAATGAGCTTTTTAGAATCATTCAGTTTCCTAATTACAGATGAAAACTGGAATAATTGTGAAGTAAAGGTTTTAAATATAATTCAAAACAACATGAATCTGCCAAATGTGAGTAGAGAACACATCGAACGAGCACACAGAATAGGGATAAAAAGATAAAAAGTAAGAGATAAAGAGGAGGAAGAAGCTGGTCTTTCCAACCTGAATGAATACAATACACGCTCGTCCTCAAGGATCAGATTGCAGAGGAACAGAAAATAGGTGTCTTAGAGTGAAGAGATCAAGAGTTCTATTTAGCAAATAAATTTATTAAATACCACCGTATCCCAGGAAAAGGCCAAAACTTGTGAATGAGTAGTTCGTATTAAAATAATGTCAGTAGTTTATATAACTTTGTTCTCATAGCCTAAGATTACTGATTTCCCGGTTATTCTCTATGCACGGGAAGCTCCATTTCCCGCACCGCGGTGTTTTTTAGTTTCTAAGGGAATAGGGAAATTTGGTTGTTATTAGTTGACTACGCAAAGCACATTGTCAAGCAATCGGCGGGACAGTGCTACCAACTCAAATTTCTTATAAACACAAAAAACTAAGCAGCTGTGAATTTATTTATTTATAAATTATTACTACTGTTACTCGTTACAAAAAATAATATACCTAACTTTTTCGAGAAGAAATTTCCTGAACTCCGGCCTTTATTTTCAGAGGTGTAGGGCTCTAAAGGAAATTAAAAACACAATTTTATTTATAACTCTAAAACTGTATTTTAGAATTTAATGAAAATTTGATGGATTGTCAATCTCATAAATGCATCTATTTTTGCGGCACTATTAGGTATACCGGGGTTCTAGAAAGTCAGGAATATACTTAGCTCACTGGTTAAACTGTCGAAACTCTTACAGAGATAAAACAACAAACCTAAAAATACTGTCAGTTTATTCCCCAACTATATTCCTAAAAACAAGGTGCTATTTGTTGAATTTGATAAAATCAGTGGTTTTCGACAAATTTGAAATTTTGCAAGACACTGCAGGTCACATACAACTTTTACTATAATTTATTAAATGAATTTTTACCAAGTAGGCCGCTGTCAATTATTTGTCATAATGGCCTGCCAATTTATTTGCACGTTGAAGGTTAAATAAGATTTCTTTTATGGCAAATAACTTTTTTGTTATCTTCTATAATACTGAAATGGCAGAATACACGTTTGGAGAATATGCAGAGATGCATTTAATATATGGAAAAGCTTCGGGCAATTCTCGAGATGCCAGAAGACTTTATTCTGAAAACTTTTCTAATAGAGTGTTACCAGACAGAAAAACTTTTAAACGTGTTGACAGAAACGAGAAAATGCCATGATTTTACAAAAATTGCGATTATTCTTTTTGAAAACTTTTTTGTTTTATTTTTAGGTAAATTCAAACAGATAGCAGGTGGCGTGGGTCCCGCAAGAAATGTTCGTACTGCCGTTTTAGAGCAAGACATCTTAGATGAAGTAGATAACAATCCTACATCTAGAGTTAGAAAATTAGCGATCCAACATAATATTCCAAAAAACAGCGGGTACAAATACTTCAAGAAAAATTATTGCATACGTACCATTTTCAAAAAGTAAAGGGTTTGACTCCAGTAACAAAAACAGAGACAGGTTCCAGATTTTATTTCGTCAGTACTGTTTACTGATGAAGCCGGATTTACGAGAAATGATTCAATGAATTCCCATAACTTACATTTGTAGGCTGATGAAAATCCACATGGTATAATTCAGACAAGACATTGGCAAATATTCATTGTGAATGTGTGGGCTGGAATAATTGGAAACCACTTAATTAGTCCATTTATCATTGATGGCCGTTTAAATGGACAATCGTATCTGAACTTTGTTCAAAATAATTTAAATTTACTATTAGATTAGATTCCTTTACAAACCAGAATTAATATGTGGTACATGCACGATGTCGCTTCACCTCACTTTAGTGTTGGGGTACGAAATCACTTAAACATTAAGTACCCGGAAAAGTGGATTGGTTACCTTGGGGTTACCCCAAAAGCTTGCTATATGCGACACCCGTACAAACAAAGAATGAATTCATTTCCACTGCGATACTATCAAGAACAATCCAGGAATGTTCTTTTAAGTAACGAAATCTCCAAAAATGTGTGGATGTAGGAGGTGCACATTTTGAACATTTGCTTTAAAGTTTTATTTTAATTTCGTAATTCCGTGATATGAATAAAATTGAGCATTTACTGTAAGATTAAAGTTATTATTGGTAATTCCGTAAAATTGTTATTTTTTATAACAAAAAGATTGAACATTTGCGTTTCTGTGTGTCTTTGTGTTTTCTGGTTTTTAGTTCTTAATTCCGTAACGTTGTTATTTTTTAATAATATTCCCTATACGTATGTGTTTTTTCTCTATTTGTAGATCTGGAAAATACGTACTCTTAACACATTTTTATCAAATTAATACTACCATGTAATTTATCCCTCTCCAAATTTATCAATACACTTAACTGTGCGTATGACATTTAATAAATAATAGTGGAAGTTGTATGTGCTCTGCAGTGTCTTACAAAATTTCAAATTCAAAACTCAACAAATAGCCCCTTTTTCTAGGAAAATAGTGGGGGAATAAACTGACAGTATTTTTAAGTTTGTTGCTTTATCTCTGTCAAAGTTTTGACAGTTTAACCAGTGAGCTAAGTATATTCCTGACTTTCTAAAATAACGGTATACATAATGGTACCGCAAAAATGGATGCATTGATAAGATTGACAATCCATCAAATTTTCAGTAAATTCTAAAATATAGTTTTAGAGCTATAAATAAAATTATGTTTTTAATTTTCAACTTTTTAGCCCTACAACTCTGAAAATAAAGGCCGGAGAAAAAGTACTGACATTATTTTAATACCAACTACTCATTCTCAAGTTTTGTCCTTTCATTTCTGGGACACCTTGTATATCTCATCTTAATATTTAATGTCTTAAAAACAAAGTGTGCGAGACTAAACTATGCAAACATTGATGTTGCATGCTTTAGTGAAACCTGGTGTAACATTAACGATATATGATTTACTGTTATCAGAAATACATGATCTCCCCCGGAATGTATATGGCTCAGATGAATCTATATTTGCATATGAACTTCCCGAAGTTGACGATAGGTGGCGATACGTGTTACATTATTATAATATTTTAGTTTCGTGTTATTTTTACACCTAACACTCAATTGAAAATTGAATATTAATTCAAACAAACTGAATAGTATATTCTAGTAATATTTAAATACAAATGAAATATTAAAAACTTTCAAAGGAAAGGAACACCAACTGCAGCGTCTATTTAACCAACAGAAAAACACCAAAAACTGCATCAAAACTTTACTCGGACACGTGTTTCAACAGCTAAGCTGTTATCATCAGCGATACCGATCTAAAGTTTTTGGTGAAGTTTTGGGTGTTTTTCTGTTGATTAAAAACTTTAAAAAAATATATTTTTAAATTATTGCGTTGTTTTGTCGTATGGTAACATTATTTCCGGTGTTACATTTCGCAGCCATCTTTGATGAAAAATAATCGATTCTGAATCGATATCCATCACGACACTATAATCGCTATATTCAATCCAAGACGAAACCGGAAAGCCAAGGCATAACGCCATCTATCGGTGACTGAAGGAAACACTTTATTATTATTTTCCCTAAGATCCATGTCTCTGCTCCATATAGTAATATGGAAAGGCTATAACACTTTGTCATGCGGTTCTAATTTTATGTTTAAACTTTTATTAGTAAGGAATGATTTCATTCTTATCAATGCCGAACTTGTCATTTAAGATTTAAGTATTGATATCTATTTACCCTTTCTATATATTAGTCATTGATTATTATCGATTGGTGTACGTTAAACATTGCTTTACTAATTACCATATATTTAACAAATCTGAATTTGGTCTAAGACTCATTCTTTCTAGACAGAAGTGGAAGCACAAAAACAACTCAAATTGTTGAAATTGCAACCTGGCTATTTTCATAATTTGAATTGTTGTTTTTCCACCTCCACCTAGAAGGGGTCTTAGACTAAATTCAGAATTGTTAAACAAAATTTTGGAGGAAACTTCACCTTTACCATATATTTAGTTTTATTGAGATTTATTTAAGGACATATTGACTCCTGAACATACTAGCAGTTTCCATCATTACTTGTAAATCATTTACGTTTATAGCGATGATTACTGTATTATCGGCATAACGCATATTATTAATTACTCTTCCATTCACTATTACCCCTGTTTTTTTCTCTGAAAGGGAAAATGTCCTCGGAGTATAAGTTAAATAACATAGGTGGCAGGATACTCCCTTGTCTCACTCCTTCACTTATCTCAATTATTGTTTTGACGTTTCCTGTTCTATTCGTATTGTAGCATTCTACCTCCAGTATAAATTTACAATTAAGTATATTGTGCGTGACACCTTCTTGTTTTAATATTGCTATTAGTTTTGTATGATTTACATTGTCAAATTCCATTTTCGTAGTCAATAATACTAAATAGAGTTCTTCATTAACATCGCGACATCTTTCTATTAAGACGTTGATTGCAAATAGTGCATTGCGTGTTCCCATGCCATTCCTGAAGCCATTTTGAGTTGCTCCGATATATTGTTCCAATTTTTTGTACATAATTATTTTGCGTGGATTACTTTTAGCAGTATTTTAAGAGTATGGCTCATGAGGATTATAATTTTATGTTCGACACATTCTTTCGCATTTTTTTAGGCAACATTATGAATGTTGAGGTTAACCATTCTTGAGGAATACTACCCGTTTCATAAACTGCGTTAAACAAATTTACCAGGCCATCCAATTTGTCCTCTATTATTTTAATTAATTGGTAGTTCATCTGGGCCGACGGCTTGTACACTTTTACTGTTTTTGATGGGGTAATACACTTCTGCTGTTGTTATTTTTTGCTCATTTGGAGTCCTTGGTGAAGTCCTTAAAGCTTTTTCCTCATGGAATAATTCTTCCCATATTTTTATCTTTTCCTGCCGGTTTAATATTAGTTTACCATTTGTATCCCTTATTATACCTTTTTCTTTATTTTTCTGTGAATATTAAATGTATCATTTTTTTCTAGTTCTTCTATTTCCTTACATTTTTCATTTCTTTAGATCGCTTCTCTTATTTTATTTTTTATTTGTTTGTGTATTTCTTTATATTTCTCTGCGCTTTTTCTTTTGTATTTTCTTCTTTCTTCCATAAGAGTCATTATTTCTCGAGTCATCCATTGATGTTTTGTTTTTCGTTTGTATTTTAGTTTATTTTTTTCAGGTTGTAATATTGCTTATTTTATCTTATTCCGTTTCTTGTTTATATGTGCTCTTTGTTAACTTTTTATTATTTTTCTAATTAGAGAATCTACTGCTTGTATCTATGGAACGTTCTACATTCCGGGGAGATGATGTATTTCTGCTGTTATTAATGGATACAAATTAATTAAATATTCTTGCAGAGACACCTATCAACATGGTGGTGTGATGATATTTGCTCATGAAGGTTCGGATTTCAGTAGCAACAATGAATTAACGATACCAAGTGTTGATAAACGCTTTGAATAGACAAGCGCATATTCCATTCTAGAGCAGACAATAATTATCTGTGTTTACCGATCACCACTAGGCGAGTATGATGTATTTTTAAATTGTTTTAATCAATTATTAAATGAAATTTATTCTACAAAAATTAAAAACATCATTTTTTGTTGCGACTTTTCAAAAAGCTCAAACCTTTAACGAATTTTAAAAATCTTATAGAACTTCATAGTCTACAGGTTTGCATAACAAATTTTACCAGAATTTACACCACATAGTTGAACTACCATTGATAATGTGCTAGTCAATTTTAAGTATGTAAAGACATACACTCTTGAGCCTGGCCTTAGTGATGTTACAAATTATTTCAAATAACAGCGGAAATAATATATTAAGTACCACTACTTACAAATATAAATTCAACGAAACAAATAAATTAAAATTTAGTAAAGTAATTCACGAGGTCCAATGGAGTAATATGTAAAACTTTACAAACGTTAACAAATGTTACAAGAAATTTATGGAGATACTCAAAACTTGCTTTAATACTGCATTTCCTCTCAAAAGATATAGTCAAAAACTTCTAGACCCAACAATGGTTGGATCAGAAGGGGAATTAAGATATCCTGCAGAAAAAAATGTAAAATGATAGAAAAAACGACAAAAATCAAATAACTTTATTTACAATATGTAAAAAAATAATGTAAAATTTTGAAAAAAAGTCATAAAACCGTTTGGAACATAATACAATCGTATAAAGAAAGTAAGAAATTAAATATAGAAAGTATTAAAGTACACACTAGTAGTAAATCCTGTAATTATTGGAAATTACTTTAAGAACTTATTTATCCAACCCGCAAATTCTAACACCTCATTTAACTTAAACTACGAAACGTATATAATCCAAAAGTAAATAACTTAAACTAGATCTACGTACGTCCCATAACTGAACAAGAAGCAGTACACATAATAAATAAAATAAAAAATAAATCAACACCGGGTTTCGATGACATCCCTGTTTCTATTATAAAAGACAATGCCTATATTCTAGTAAAACAAATAATAATGCAACCTTTCTTTAAGTAATGGTGTATTTCCAGACGAATTGAAGACTTCTATCCTGATTCTAATACACAAACACGGAACTAAGAGACTACCACAAAATTATCTTCCAATTTCTATATTGCCTGTTCTGTCTAAAGTCGTGAAGAGTATCGTCAAAGACAAACTAATTTCATTTCTTGAATCAAACAAAGTGATTAGCTCAGCACAATTTTGCTTTTGAAAAGACCTAAACACTGTTAATGCTAGTTACAAATTTTTTAATAACATTTTTAAATATCTAGAAGACAGACTTCTACATAAGCTTGAATTTTATGGAGTTAGAGGATTAGCAAATAATTGGTTCCAATCTTACCTTTCTAATAATACATAATCGATTACATAATCACTAGTTTTGAAACCATTAAAGCGACTTCATTAATTAATACCAATATCGGTTTTTCTGACCATAATGCCCAAATTTTGGGATAGACTCAAACAAAAACTGCGGTAACTATAACAAACAATAAAGAATATAAATTAATCCGAAAATTTTCTCCGACTAATATAGCACAATTTCAGCGTATTTTCAATGACAATGCGATTTTCAATGGTTCAGAAAAATTTAAAGAATTTTGGGAACATTTTTTATATTGTTTTAATTCTGCATTCCCAAAGATACGTAAATGTATAGCTACAAAAAATTTGCATTCCCAGAAAAAATACCAGTTTACTGAAAATACAATAAATAAACTACGACAACTAAAACAATTACATTACTTTCTTAAGCGAAGTCATAGCGGAAATACTGAACTAATTGACAGATACAAGCAAATAAAAAAAGAAACAAATGCATTAATCAGTTTGGAGAAAAAAACAAATATCAAAAATCATTCAGTCGTCGGGTAATATTACCAAAACGATGTGGAGCCTAATAAAAGTAACGAATACTAATAATAATAAGATATCTTTAAAAATTAACGACAGTTTAATAACTAATCCAGTAGACATTGCAAACAGATTTGGAGATTACTTTGGAACTATTGTAAAGGATTTATTAAGCCTCCACTTTCCCAAAAATTTAAATTTAAAGTCAAAAAATGGGGACTGTACTGTAGGGATATTAAACATTTCAAAATCTATGTTTTTTAGACCGGTTATACCATGTGAAGCTCGGGACGCTATATTTTCTTTAAAAACGAAAGGTCATGTGGGTACGATGAAATCCCTGTTAAATTACTTAAACAATGTGCTGAACAGCTTTCAACTCCTCTAGCAGATATTATTAACAATTTGGTGGTACACGGATATTTCCCTAACGAACTAAAACTTGCGAAGATTATTCCTATACCAAAAAAGGGGGCTTCTAATAACATCGATAATTTCAGACCTGTGGCAATTTTAAGTATATTTTCAAAAGTAATTGAAACTATAATATGTAATCGTCTAACTGATTACCTAAACAATAACAATTTAATAAGTGATGCGCAATACGGATTTCGAAAAAATAAATCAACTGAAACGGCGACGACTGACTTCTTTCAAAATGTCATTGAAAATTTAGACAAAGGCAAATGTGTATTTGCAATATTTTTTGATCTCTCTCGTGCATTTGATACACTAAACCCAACGTACGTAGGAAAAAAATTAAACCAATTGGGTATTCGTGGAAATATTAATAAATTAATATTATCTTATCTGGATCAACGTCGCTTCTTTGTTAAAGTAGAAACATCTCAATCTAAACAGTACACAAGTGACACGGGAATACCCCAAGGCAGTGTATTAGGCCCACTAATTTTCCTGCTTTATATTAACGATATATCCCAACATTTGAGCGAATTTCAACTGTATATGTATGCTGATGATGTATCAATTGTAGTTTCAGAAAATGATCCCATCACAGCTAGTGATAATGTAGCATTAGCAATCAAAAAATTTTGTGAGTGGTGTGAATGTAATCGTTTAGTGGTGAATGTTAAAAAAACAGTGATTATGCAATTTGGTACTTTGAGAAAACCATTACCATCAATCACATTTAATTTTAAAGGCCATACAATAGAGACATCGACGAATTGTACTTTTTTGGGTTTACATCTTGACTACCAACTTACCTGGACCAACCAAATTAATCACATAAGATCAAAATTAAATAAATCTATGTTTCTGCTATTATCTCTTAAACATAGCTTAACAAACAGTTGTCTTCTAACAGCATATTATGGTACGTTTTATCCACATTTAAGTTACAATATTTTGCTGTGGGGCAAGTCAGCACATACTAGAAATATATTCATCCTCCAAAAGAGAGCAATTCGGATAATGTACAACTTGCAATACAATGAATCATGTCGCAAAACTTTTAGAAGGAACAAAATTTTAACATTAATTTCAATTTATATTTATAAGATATGTAGTTACATATACATGACCAAAACTAAACTAACAAAAATTCAGATTTGCATACATACAATACAAGAAAAAAAAAGATTTTTGTGTTCCGAAACATTCACATGCGTATTGCAAAAGTCTCCTAATATGAGCGGCATTGAAATATTCAATAAGTTGCCACAAAATTTAAAGAGCAGTACAGATATCCTAAATTTCAAAAAAATACTAAAAAATTTCTTATTAGCAATGCATTTTACACATTAGACGAATTTATTAATAGAAAATAATTCCGCATTTAGTTCTTCTCTTACTGCTACATTTTTATATCCAGGCTTGTTGTTATATACCTATCAATATATTTATATATTATTTATTATTTATAATATGTGTTTGTGCTGTATTTTATACTGTTTTGTTTTGACAATTCTTATCTACTCTCGTAGGCAACTAAGATAAATAAATAAATAAATAGATAATAAGTACCAAATGGTCAAAGTAATCAACCACTATATGCACAACAAAGAAAAAATTCACTGGAAATGCCCTTTAGATTCTTCTTTTGTCCAATTCTTTTTTTTTTTAAAGAAAAAATTTTTTGTTTGGCCTCAAAATCTACAAAAAAAAAAAACAAAAATTGTTCTACAAAAAAAAAATTTTTTTTCTTACCAAAAAAAAAAAAAAAAAATAACACTCCAAAAAAAAAAAAAAAAAATAAAAAAAAAGGAAAGGGAAAAAAAAAAAAAAAAAATTATTTAAAAAAAAAAAAAAAAAAAAAAAAAAAAAAAAAAAAATAAAAAATACAAACAACACAAAAACAAAAAAAAAAAAAAAAAAAAATAAAAATAAATAAAAAAAATAAAAATTTCAAAATCTTCCTAAACTCTCTTTTTTTTTTTTTTTTTTTTTTTTTAGTAATTGCAATTTTTTTTCATTATTATAAACAGTGGGAATAGGAGAAATAAATGTTATCTTATTTTATCTAAAGAAACAAAAGCAAGACAATGTGATGATATTGTAATGTTAATGACTCTGATTTTACAAAATTATTAAGAATCAAACTTAGATTTAAAGCTTTACATAAATTTAAAAACACTAAAAATCTGCTGAGTGAGATTATTATAAATCATTAAAAAACGGTGTTTCTAGAACTGCTAAGCGCGAACGTAGATCTTACCTCCAATTTTAATATTCTTATCTAAAAAATCACAAAATGATATGAAAATCTTTACAAAAATTTAATATATTTTCACAAAGGAAGTCAGAAACTACATGAAAATTTTATTTATTCTTAATAATCTGAATTCTTTTTCTTCTGGAGCTGATAAGGAGATTTATTATTCTGATAATAAAAAAGATATATTCGATAAATTGTAATTCCACTGGCACTCATGGGATTGTAATGCTAAAATGCTCCAACTTTGCTCCGTTTGCCTTATCCCGTTTCCTAATGTATACCCAGTCGACAAGTTAAAAAAGTGAAGTTAGGTGGAAAAAAGTACTTTTCGCGAAAGGACTTAGTATTTTTTTGTACTTGTCTTGAGATATGTAAGGAGGAATATAGATCCAAAAAGTAACTAAAATCAATACTGTTACGCCATTGGAGTTCCCAGAATAAATTAGAATGATCGCTGTGTTTCTAGAACTCCGTTCGGAAACATTCAATTGTCTTTCATATACAGGGTGATTCATAATTCGGTTTAAAGTTTTCAGATTTGTATTTTCTGGCGCAAAATATTTAAAAAAGTTTTTATAAAATTTTGTCAAAAAAGGTCAACTGTTGGAGTTGATTAGTTTTTAGACGCCATTTTAAACGGTTATAACTACGACAGTTGACCTTTTTTGACAAAATTTTGTAAAAACTTTTTTAAATATTTTGGGCCAGGAAATACACCCTTAAAAACTTTAAACGTAATTATGACTCACCCTGTATAAAAGCGTCATCATAAATTTAAAATCAGTTCGAAGTTATTATTCGCCATGTTAAGTTGATATAAATTAAATGTATGTAATAGTTGATGTATTTTATACAAGTTAAAGAACTGTACGAGTAAAATAAGGAACCATAAGGAAAGTGTAACTTGATCCGCTGTGTTTATTAATCTTGCGCTTCTAACTGCGATAACGAAAACAAACAAAGTTGTTACAATACCAACATGATGTGAATATTGTTGGTTTTCATCAGAGAAGAAATTACCTTTTGTAAAGTAGAGTTGGGCGTGAGAAGGGGGAAGAGGGTTGTCCAAAGTTGGTGATTGCAACCAGTAACTATAATTACAACTAACAAAGGAAATAAAGTGCAAATTTGGGTGCCATATCTTGGTAACGAATTAACATACAAACATTTTGGACAGTCAGATTTGTAGGAAATTGAACACCCTACAAAAAGTGTAGGAATGCTTTACACGCAGAACGTAAGGGAAAAACGTTATTGGCGAAAACTGAAGAAATGTCAACAAATTCGTACAAGTTCGTTGACGTCCAAAACTTCAAAAAATGTTAATTAAGCATCCCTAAACAACATTTCCACGGTTTATTAACTTCTGACCGTTTCTATCTGAAACTACATGTGGACTAGATTAGTATGGAAAACACCCTATATCCTTTCCATTCCTAAAATCACTAATTTTTCTGAATTAAGCTTACATTTATTCTATCTAAAAATTAGCTAAACACATAGTAGTATGTAGGTATATGTAGAAAAAAAATTCTAAACAAATACATGCTCACATTCGTATATATGTTTGTGGTTTAAATGAATTAAAGTTAACAGTTCTTATATTACTTAACTTGTCAAAAGATTTTGATTCGCTTAATCACGAACTTCTGTCACACATACTTTTGTTAGATTTAGTAAAGAACCTATAAAGTTACTTAATGAGTATCTGCGCAGTCGTGTACAGATTGTAAAATATAAATTTTTATTTTTTGTGGGGTTCCACAAGGTTGTGTTTTATGTTCTGTGCTATTTGTACTATTTATCCTTTACCCTAATAATATAAGTATACCCACATTTAAATACCATCTATATCATTCCTTTCTGCTTCTGTACAAGTTTTACTTGGCTTTAGGGGCAACGTGTGTTACAAGCATTAAAACTATCGCTTTGCACTTTAACACACACATGCCGTTACAGTTAACTGTTGGCATTTTTCTTAGTTTATACTATTCACACGTGTCAATGTTTACACGAGATGTCGCAAGACACACATTTTACTTATCATTCCTTTCCTTTCAAAGATGTTAATGATGCAGTTTCGTTAATTAACAATGAATTACAACGTCTTTTGAAATATTGCAAGCAATGCTCACTAAAATGGCAGTCATGAATAAATGATGGTTGCATGTTACTCTCTAAAATTCAAGTCTGGCTCGGATGTTTTAATTCCAAATATCTGCACTCATTTAGATATTAAATATAACAACAAACTAAAATTTAAACAACAAATTTTTAGTTATATCTGTAAAGATACGAATTTAAAACTGTTATATGCTCATAGGTTTAGTTTGCCAAGACACATAAGGTTATGCTTTAGTACTGTCGCAGTTTCATTAAATTTTCATTTAAATATTATAATACAATTTAAAAAAAGGTTAATGAAGGTTAAGACGGTTTTGTATTATGTTTGTTATCTTTTCTAATACTGAAATAAGTTCATAAAAAAACTAAAATGGACAACAACAAATAATGGCCAAAAAATTTAGGGTACATCTGCTTCAAGTATTGCCTTTTAAATACATTATATCTTTCTTTAACTGCAATGAATATATGAAATAATTATATACAGACCGATAGATAATGACTGATTTTGCAACATAACTTTATACAGTCTTCTTGTTGGATATACAAAGTATAAACTAAGAAAAATGCCAACAGTTAATTGTAACGACATGTGTGCGTTTAACGTGCATATCGCTATCTAAGCAACAGCTTTAATGCTTGAAACGCACGTGTGTCGATAAAGACAAGTAAAAACTTGTACAGAAGCATAACACGCAACGAAAGAGCTTCTGTACAAGTTTTTACTTGGCTTTATCGACACGTGCGTTTCAAGCATTAAAGCTGTTGCTTAGATAGCGATATGCACGTTAAACGCACACATGTCGTTACAATTAACTGTTGGCATTTTTCTTAGTTTATACTAATCATACGTGTCAATGCTTTTACACGAGATGTCGTAAGACACACATTTTGCTTATACAAAGTATAGTTCAGTGCATATTTGAAAAGCGTATATGTTGGCGGTCTTACGTGATATCACAAAAAATCAATTTCAAATATTTCATGAAAATGATTGTTTTTGTTTACTTTATCCAATTTGCCGTTGTTCAGATATTAAAAAGGTGAGCGGCATATTCAATAGTCAATTTTTGGTGTTAATATAATATTTTTAACGTGACTATTTCAACCCTGCTGTGAACTCCTTCGTAGGGGTAGCAATTTTAATTTCCTCGTAGATTTGTTTTAACTGTCAGCCAAATCACAGTCTGCTGCGATTTTTGTTTCTTAACATTTTTTTAACCAACACTATTAAATATTAAATAGACAATTAAATTTCCTTTCAATCGAAGTAGCACAAACCACCCCTCCGGATTAAAAAAATTGAGGGGGTTGCTATCCCTACGAAGAAGTTCACGGCAGGATTGAAATAGTTACGTTAAGAAATTTTATATTAACAACAACAAAATTACGTGTTTTAGCATTTTTTATAAAATGGAATAATAACACCAAAAATTAATTTATTCGTTACTTATGCCGCTCACTGTATAACAAAAAATTGGGGTCAATTTATTAACAGGCCGTTTTAGATTACAACAATAATCGGCCAATTTTTGTTTACTTTTTTTACGATCAACTATAATACGAAACGATTGCATTAATCTAATAGTTAAAGCTAGTAGCGAGGCAGACGATTCAATATTTAACTCATATTTTTTCTATTAAAATCACTAGAAATTTATAATCTATTATCTATAATCAACGCAATATTAATTATTTTTAGAAGTAGATATTTTCCTTAAAAAATTGGAAAAAAAGCAGAGGGTTCTGTGTGATATGATGACTTATTTTACATTATTCAATTCACCAAAATTTGAATGATTTTAATGTTTTTGTTTTGCTATCAACATTCTAATATCACTAAAACCATCTATTTTGAATGACAGACGAATTCAAATGTTATCAACAATTTTTTATCCGTCTGCTTTTTACATTATTTGTTTTATATTGTTTTAAGTTTATTTACAAAACAACATACGAATCTAATTGTTATAAATAATGTTTTAATTATTTTAAGTCGAGCAAATTTTCGATCATTATTTTATTATTTTTGTTAAATTTCTCATATATTAACTACAAAACAACAGACGAAATTAAGTTTCAATAAACCCGTCGGTAAGCGCAACCGTAGGGTCTAATTGTATTCATTTGAGGAGTGTTTTTACAAAACGTAACATATCCATGAAAAAACTAATAGAGAAATTTGACGAAATGTGATTTAAAGCTAGTTACAGAAATTGAAAAAAAACTTATTGCATAAATTTGTTTAATTTAGTTACTTCATTCTGATATCTGTTTTCTGTTATTTTTTCTTTACGGGCTTGATAGATATCGTCAATTTTTTATTGGACATGTTACATTTTGCACAAACATCATGGACGTGTTCTGTTTTGCGCGGATAATAAGTTGGACACGTCTCTTTTTGTTGTAGTTTTTGCTATTTTTTTATTCTTTCTTTTAAGGTATTGAAATAATTATTGATAAAATTATCCTTGCATTACTTCTTTCCCATATTAAATGATCTAAGTCATTTTAGATGACTATTCCTACTTTACTAAAAAAAAACCTTTTACTTTAACGAAACTTATTATTGAATATGTGAACACAAAAATTAACCTATACACTTTAAAGAAAAACATTTTCAAAACCTCTTTACAATAACAGAAAAAAACACAATCAAAATGGTTGTAAAAAAATTAAATGTGGATATTTGCACAGTCTGGTTTTAAGCAGTCACATGATTCTTCTTCTCCATCTTCTGTAATTTGGCTTTGAGTTTCTGGCTCACTTTCTGCTTGAAATACTATGTCTTTGTAAAATTTTAGTTCTTCCCTATCTTCCCATTTCATGTTGCGCTCTTTGTCATTATAAAGTTTTTCTAATAACTGTTTTACGTTTATCTTTCTTTTCTTGTTTTATTTCATTTCCAATGGGTTTCTTTTTCAATTTATACCATTGTTCTTTCTTTCCTCTTTTCAGTAATGACAGAAAACCAGAATTATCATCGAACTTGTAATAAGCACTCCCCTTATACTTTATAGTAACTGTATTTTGTCTAGTGAAAAATTTTCGTATTTCTATTCTTTTCATTTCTTTTATTGATGGTATTTTATTGTAAATTGCCTCTCCTATATTTTTATATCAAAAAGGTTCCAGTCTTTCCCAAGTACTTTCACTACACCAACTTTTGAATAAATCTCGTTGTATTCTTCCATGCTAATAAGAGTCTCTTTTTTCTTAAACAGCTTCTCCACTCTGCCAAATGCTCTGTCAGCAGGAAGAAAACTGTGACCTCGCACTAGGAAGTGGACTACAATATTTTTCATAAAACTGGGAGTTTCTCGTAGCCAATATGACAGTGAATGAATGATGTATGAGTTTTTGTTCTGGTCTCCGCAGCCATCACAAAATAGTCTCAATGTTTCACAGCCTGTGAGGTTCAAAAATTGCAAGTAAAAAAGCAGTGCTGATCCCACTTCCGTGCATCCACATTTTGCTTGATGTTCCGCGCAAGTGTAAAATGTTGGGTGCCTGCTTTGCATGTCGACGCAACAGAATGCATAAAAGCTTATTTGACGGAGGTAGAAAGCATCCTGTATTGGTGTTTTAGGCAGAGGGTGGACCTGCTGCAGATCGATGGCAAAAGATATACTATTTGGAGGTGTCTTCTTGGCTAATTTGAAAAACGCATCAGCGCGAATCTTGTGAATTCGCAAATTCATTATGGACTTGGTTTTTTCGTCTTCGTTTTGACTTTTAATAGCATTTTTCAAGTTAATGCAAGTCCCACATGCATCAGTTGCTAGTGATTTGAAGCTAATGTTGTATTCGTTGTAGAAAACGTTTTTAAACATTGAATGAGAAACTTTACTCTCCGGAAACTTTGAATTGTACATATGAATAAGGTTTTCCAAATTTAAATCGCCGGGGCAAATATATGCGACTCGACTTTTTACGATTATAATAGCTCTCTGTTGCTGGAAGTGAGCTTATAAAGTTTCGTACCTTTTCCTTCTTATCAATACTTTTGAAAGATAATCTATCGCCGCCACATCTTTCTTTGGGAATTTCTCTTTTAATAAGGGTTTTGGCTACAGTCCCTATTCTACGCTTTGTAACACCTAATGCTGCTATTAAAAAGTTCTTGCAAACTGGAATAGCTCCTTGCTTGGTATGAAAATAATAATAAATATGGAACTTCCTGGGTTTGTTTTTTGGTTCCCTCTTGGACGTTTCCTTTGCACAGGACAAACAGAAAGTAACTTACATAATTTCTGATCTTGCATTATATTGTCTACAGAACGATAAAATATTTTGCGTTTTTTTATTATGTCTTTTTTAATTATGCTACTACAATTTAGCGTTTTACTTGCACGCTTGCATGGGTTCTTAAAATGTTTTAGATGTGGATCTGTTTCGCCATATCTATAATGAAAACAAACCAAGTGTAATTAAGTGTAAACTAAGTTCATTCCTTTTTTTATTACCTACCTTAGTGATTTGTCCAACGCCCTTGATGATACAAATTGTGATTTAGAATTCTTCTTTCTGGAACCTACGTTCAGTGTTGCTACACTAGCTTCTATTTTCACATGAAATAAAATTAATAAAAGTAATGCTGTACCTTGAATTACAATATGTAGCATTAGATACTTTATAGTTTAGAAAACGAGAATCCCGCGGCAAAAACTTGGTTCATGTAAACAGAACGTTAAATTGGTTATTTTGTTACTATTATAGCCATCTAGGAAGTAAGTTTGCACACAATTTAACTCTATGCAGGAGCGTATAGGAAACTGTTTTTTTGGGACAAGTCACTATTTGCTAACACATACACCAATGGATAATAATACAGAAAGGGACATGTCACGTATTGAAGTATCTTGCTACTGCTGTTGGTATAAGAGGACATGTTACTTTATGCTTGAACAGTGCATCTTTATATAGATACAGCATTGGACAAGTCATATTCTGAACAAATCTGCATTTGTATGCGGTTGTAATTCAGCATCTTCAGCAACTCTCCACTATTAGTTCAAATTGAGTGTGATACGGACATGTTACGTTTTGTGTGAACGCTCCTCATTTATTTATTCGTATGGTACATTGCATTATTTTAACCAAACTTACAGTTTGGTTCCTAGTTTCATTATAGTGTTGTAATAGAGTGAAATGTATGATGGTGCCCACAAAATCAGTTGCAGTGCAGAAATATTATTCATTGATTTGAGCAGAGCGGTTATAGAACGTTTGCACTTATTAAGCTATTTATTATCAGTGGCATTTTGCGATATTGCGCACAATTGGGAAACCACGAATTTACTTTAGTCATACCTGGCTGATATATTATTATTCTGTGGCTATATAGTGTTCTGAAGTAACCGTATGCAATTGTGAATTGGTTCGTCTTGGCAAATCATTTGCTTCTAGGTTTAGGAAAACCATCAAAGCATATAAACATGTCAGTAGAAGGGGGGCACTAAGCTACGGCGTCAATTGAGAAATAAAATGTGAAGTTTGTATATAAAGCTGTAATGGTTGATTAAAAGAGATGATTGAACCATTGAATTATGTGTAACGCTGTAGAATTTAGGATAATTAAAGTGACTTTCACGCTTTGTAAACAGCCTGAAATAATTGGTTCAATTTTGTGAGCTCAATTTTTAACCAATGTAACTCAACTTTGGAAGATATATGTTTTAGCAACGTATCTATCAAATTGTTGTTTTAGATTTTTGTAAAAGTTACCGTAAAGGAAGAAAAAAACGCAAAAACTAACAAATTAAAATTTTAAAACAACCAATACCTTCGAAATTAAATTTTATAATGAAAGTAAAGAGACACTTTTTTCAAAATCTGTAAAAATAAGTGAGTATTTTTTAGCCGAAAATCTAAAACTTTGAACATCAAAGGCGTGCTACTTCATATTGTGTTGTGGCGCCGAGAGGAATTCCGTCTCCGCCTATTGAGTCGCAAGTCTTTGCCGCAGACTACTGTTTCATGTTATATATTTTGGTTGTTTTCGAAGTTGTTTCTTTAACGAATTTTCTTTTCTTTTTCTTTCTAGTGTCCGCTTTGATATTTTTCCGGTGCTAAGTATTTAAATTCTACACTATAAGTACTTACAGAACGTAATTGTTCATATTAGTGATTTGTACAGGTGTGTGTAATTGTGAGACATTTGATAAACTGTAAAAATTGGGGTAAAAAGCAATATTACATCGACGTAAAGAAGAAAAAACACTTGAGGAACAGCTTTCTAAAATAAAGTCTGATATATCGAACTGCCCTCACCATGTTTTTGGAAATCATGAAAACTGCGACAATTATTTTTGTACGGGTGGCAAGGAAGGAGAAAAGAATTTTACCCCAGACGTTGTGGAATGTGGGCTAATAGACGAAATATTCTCTTTTGTGAGAACAGGCTACAACAGAATGCATTCAGTTTATTACTAAATATGAACAATAATGCTGCAGAATGTTATAATTCTGTTGTGGCCAAATTTGTTGGGGGTAAACGGGTAAATTTTAGTATCAAAAATAGTTACGACACACGATGTCGAGCTGCGGCTCTTCAATTTAACGAGCACGAAAATTTTATCTCAAAGCTACATAAAAAAATTACAGAAAAAAGTCCCGGAAAATATACCAAGTTGTATATCAAAAAAATGAGAAAAAGGCAAATGTACAGAAAATCAAGAAAACAACTTTTTCCGTCGATGGGCAAAAAGAAGAATATAACTACTGCAGATGCTGATGAAGATTACGGAGCGGTTGAAGAATTAAGTCCTGCATCAACGGAACGGAAAAGGAAAGAGCTGCTACGTCTAATATCCACTTCTGATGTTAAAGAATTAGAGATAAAGACAAGGGGACAATGTAGCAATCCTTTGTGGAAAACCGAAAGAATGTATAGACTCACAGCATCTAATTTCGGAGCAGTTTGCAAGCTAAGAAAGAGTACTGATCCGAAAACGTATTCTGAGTTCTGGATTTAGTGGATCTGCGGCTACCAAATGGGGTATTGATCACGAACCCATTGCAAAGAAAAAATTTACTGAACGTGTTGGTATTACTGAGGATGTTATTGAATGTGGCCTTTATGTGGATCCAAATTTTCCACATTTAGGAGCTAGTCCAGATGGTCCAATTAGTGGTGCCGACTTTTGCTACTTTGTTGTATTTAGTTTTCCAAAAAATTTTGGACGACGTATAAATATACTTTATGGAAAAACTAACAATAATATTTTTGCAAATTGCACGAGATGAAGAATTTTGGAAAAATATGTTGCCAAAACTAAATTGTTTTTATAATGAAGTTATGATACCGGAAATATTAAAAATAACTTTTATTTGATCAGGTTGTCCGGTCCCTTTATATGTGGAAAAGTTCGACAAATTGGTTTCAAAACTTTTAGATTTTTCATTTCATTTTTCTGATTATACTCGGTTGGCCACGGAACATGAAGATATTGATAGCTTTGACAGGTGCCAATTACTGTTATTTCGTAGTTTAGACGCCTATTGTATTAACAATATCTCCAAAAGTATTCATTATAGAAAAAAAGCGTTTACCGCAGAAAACTCCACATCGCGCCGTTTAGCGAAAATAAAATAGCGTTTTACAAAAAATTGTTTAAACAAAAGCTATAGACAATAAAATTTTCAACAACTTTTCTCCTTGAACTTTTTTGTAAATATGATATTGGTGGAGATATTGTTACAACAATTATATCACGTAATTGTTATATCTCAGTAATTACTTATCGGATCAAAAAAGTTTAAATAAAAATTGTGTATAATTAAATTATAAACAACTTTTATTTGAAACAAAACTGTGTAACATGAATATTTTCTAAATATTTACAAAATTCGAAAATCTGTGTAGGTTAACGACCCTTTTGGTTACATATAATATGCCCAAAAATCAGATTTGCAGAATTATAAATAAATGTACAAAGTTTCATAAAAATCGGACCGGTGGTTTTCTCTATATCTTGTTTACATACGGACGGAAGGACGGTCGGCCGGCCTCGGACATAATTTTTTTGTTTTATTATAACGTATTAACTCTTCGTCGGAAAAAGTGAAAAAAGGGGTGTTAAATATTCGGTTTGAAACCGTCGCATAACTCTCACATCTTATTTCATAAGATGTGGAGTAAGAAGGAAAGTTATTGTAAATTACCTCGTAAATTACATTATGTACAATATTTATTTGAACAATTACCATACCAATAAATAAATAAATTTGAACAATGCCATTTCCTCTTTTTGCTCTTTTTAATAGTATCAAAACGATGTGGAGTTTGCACGGAATGCGTTTTCGTTTATAAAGGTTTTTACAAAGTTATGCATTATGTAATTATAATTGTAGTTTAGTATGTTTCAGCAAAAGCATTGTGCTTATAGTTGCGGTTGCTGTAGTACACTTTAGTAAAATATTTCTGCACCTAATTAAAACTAAATTATCACATATTAAGTAAATGGTGCCGTTCTAGATTTATATATTTTCCATTTCCCTATACTATAATTAGTCGGCATCTTTTGCCGAAATTTTATCAATTATTATTTTCTACAAATAAAATTGTGTATGTGATAATGTTTTTTTTTATGGTATTATCAATGGTATTATATTTAGAGCACAATCACAGACAGTTGAGCCCGAACTCGTCGTCAGTTGTTCGTAAGTAAGCATTTTTTACTACACGTGGACTTGATTGACATGCGGATCTGACTGCTAGCCATAACATTCAGCCAATGACATGCAACAATTAGCCCATAAATTAGAGAATTTACCGAGTGAAGCAATTAATCGATATTGTTCTTTGTCTGACTTTCTCACTAGAAACTCAAACTCTGAAAACGTATGTCTTTTCTTCAATGTCTGCAGTAACTTGTGACCTCCCGTTTAAATCTGAGTTGAAGAAGAGTGTGAAATCCCGCTTAAGGTAAAAAGATGAGAAGAATAAACTATTTGTAAATTAAAAAGATGAAAAAGGATAAAAACATATATTATAATTTCTTAAACATTATAAACTAGTTCACAAACGCGAATAACAATCACCTAACGCTATTTTGTAAACGGATGACGTATCATTAAAGATTAAATTTAAGAAAAAAAGATGAAAAGATTAAAGACGTGTATATTTCTCACTCTTTTACATGTATAAATATACATTACTTATAATCTAGTTCACAAATACAAATAACAATTATCCAACACTATTTTCTAAACTTATAACGTATGATTAAACATTAAATAAACAAAATAAAAAGAATAATTCGTGTATATTTATCTTTCTTATACATTATAAACTAGTTCACAAACACAAATAACAATCACCTAACACCATTTTATAAACAGATGACGTATTATTAAACATTAAATTTAAGAAAACAAGACGAAAAGAATAAAAACATATATTTTTCTTTCTTATACAGGGTGGGGCACTATCAACGAATTATTATGTAACACTAAAACGACAAATAATGTAAAAAATCTTAAAGCATACATATATTGAAATTATTTGAAACCACATTTTAAAAATACTTTCCATTGTACAGGGTGCTCTAGAAACACGTACGACATATCAAAGTTGGGTTATTTTAAATGGATCACGTTGTGTTATTTCTTCGAGATCACCTACGCTGTGGCTCGAGTACTCTCTAATGGAATTCGTAGAATAGAAAAAAGTAGATATCAAGCAAGTTATTTAAGTTCTAAGTCGTTAGTGTTATGCGGTAGTATTAAAAACACCCTGTACATCATAACATAATAGTAAATATTGCAAAAAAAATGTTGAAGGCTTTTAGTAAGGTGGTGTAAACCAAAGTTGCTTATTCTTATTTATCTTGAAGTTATTGCATTTTTTGGAGGGTTTGCAAAACAGGTAAAATCGATTTATCTCAGAAACGGAAGTAAGTAGATATAGTGACATGTTAAAGAACATACATTATTTTTTATTGTACAATTCAAAAATAGGAAAAAAAACAGGATGATCCATTTAAAATAACCCAACTTTGATATGGTGTCTGTTTCTAGAGCACCCTGTACAATCCAAAATATTTTTAAAATATGGTTTCAAATAATCTTGATATATGTATGCCTTCAAATTTTTAACATTATTTGTCGTTTTAATGCAATAGAATAATTCGTTGGTAGTGCCCCACTCTGTATATCTAGTTCACAAACGCGAAGAACAATCACGTAACGCCATTTTGTAAAACAGATGACGTATGATTCAACATTAAATTTAATAAACAAGATGAAAAGAATAAAGTAACTTTTGATACGCCATCTTAACATAATAACGTATGCTTTAGTTAGGAAACTAAAAAATTAATAAATAATATCACTAGCACGAATAACAATCACTTAACATCATTTTGACATGGTGACCTATGATTTTAAACATAACGGTTCAATATGGTTACCCAACCAACATTTTTCCTTTTATAAATTACGTTAACCACGTCTTTAACAAATAGTTTTAAATTTACACTAAGTTTTAATTAAAAAAAGTTTAACATACCGAGTTTCAAACCGTTAACGTTTTAATACATCATCATGGTGACGTATGTGTTAGTTAGGGAAAAACAATAAACAATAAAGAGGATAAAAATATATTTTGCATCTCTTTTACACAAACACATTCACTAGTACGAATGACGTATGTTTTAATTGGAAGAATAAAAAAGCAGGAAACAAATATCTCTTTCTGTTTCACACACAATATAAAATTATTGTACAAAATATAAAACGTCATCTTCAAACAGCTGTCAGAATCTTCAGAGTTTCATCTGTGGATAGTACACCTCATATAGTATTCGTTAACCAGCTGGAGAATCATCTAGGTATACGACGATGTCACCTAGTGTGATTAAAAAAACCTCATGATCAAAATTTCACCAGGCGCCGTTCGGAAAACAAAATTTCATTAACAAAACAAAATTTTTGGCGTCAAAATCACTGATTTCTGATCTTACTAAGAGGTCGCTACCGAATTTAAAAAAAAATTGTTTTGAATTTTTGAATAAAAAATTTAACTAAATTTGTCTATAAAATCAAAAAAAAAACAAACAAAAATCCAAAAAAGGTAGCATCTGCAGAATTTATTCACGAAAAAAATGATGTATAAATAGCCTTCTGATTTTATTGATATATGTTACAAAATTGCAGTTTTATAACTTTAAATTTTATAGACAAAAATCGATTTTTTTTTTGTTTGAATTACAGTCAAATTTTCTGGAATAATGTACCAAGAGAACCTAGATTCAATATCTGCATTTTATTAATTATATATTATAATAAGATTAAAGGTAAAATATCAATATGATTGATGTTTCACTTTTATTTTAAAATTTTTAAACAAAGTATTTTAACCATGTACCGGCAACCTAATATAACATAATCAACACTGCCATAGAATTTAAATATCTAAGGTTGGCATGAGCCAAATGAAAACGCCACCTATATGTGAAATTCTTTATGGGGTCGCGAAAAATTAAAACACTTACCGAACTTTAATAAAAAAAACTGTTTGGACTCCATTATACAAAAAGTGATTTGGCATACGATTTAATATACGTCTATTGTTAAATAAATATTCATATGTAATAATCATTCATATATATTCATGTGTAATCAATAAATTTTGACATTTTTATGTTTTCTCGAATTTTTAAAACCCATTTAAACTCATTCATATTTGAATAATTTCATAAATATAAGTTTGAAACAAAAAAGTTAATTGTTTTTGACAATAAACTTATACAATAAATCTGTATTTTTCAACCATAGGTTGAATCTTTTTACATTTCTATACAGGGTGTCCCACCGGGAACGCCATCAATAGATTATAGGAAAACTGTGCATGGGAAAAATTTGAAAATTTGATAGTATACTAACATCGACGGGGGCAGTTCCATTAAAATATTTCAAGATGGTGGCACTTCCGGTTATACCGGAAGTAGATGTCAACTTGCTTATTTTAAATGGAACACCCTATATATTACTCTAATTTTGGATATTGCACAAAATTCTACACACATTTTGTGTATAATGTCCTATACCTTAGTCTGTTTTGCACTTATTTTAAATTTTAAGTCAAAATGACGTTTTCAGGCATAAAACAGAATTATAAAATTTTCCTATACTAATGCCTTATTATTTAATTGAATGGGTTTCCTTGTAGCAGGGAACCTATTTTAGTGGGATATGTCGATATTTTGATAATAAAATAATACAGGGTGATAAAAAAAAGGATTAAAATTAAATTCAAGAACACGTCAAAAGTCATTTTTTTAAATGCAAGCACCATGTTTTTATAATTTTATCTGATTTAGCATCAAAAAATAAGGACTTGTACAAGGTTATCTATTCAAAAAAATTCATGGTTTTCGAAATATTGTCAATTTAACATTTTTATAAATGTTGCACAAATGCTATTGTATTTCTTTTAGTATGAATGGTTATTCCTAGTTGGCCATGATGGCGTTAGAAAACAATCATCTATCAAGAGAG